>CP144692.1:11709572-12094572 GCA_036885675.1 Vigna mungo | reverse complement strand
ATCATCATCATCATCATCATCATCATCATCATCATCATCATCATCATCATCATCATCATCATCATCATCATCATCATCATCATCATCATCATCATCATCATCATCATCATCATCATCATCATCATCATCATCATCATCATCATCATCATCATCATCATCATCATCATCATCATCATCATCATCATCATCATCATCATCATCATCATCATCATCATCATCATCATCATCATCATCATCATCATCATCATCATCATCATCATCATCATCATCATCATCATCATCATCATCATCATCATCATCATCATCATCATCATCATCATCATCATCATCATCATCATCATCATCATCATCATCATCATCATCATCATCATCATCATCATCATCATCATCATCATCATCATCATCATCATCATCATCATCATCATCATCATCATCATCATCATCATCATCATCATCATCATCATCATCATCATCATCATCATCATCATCATCATCATCATCATCATCATCATCATCATCATCATCATCATCATCATCATCATCATCATCATCATCATCATCATCATCATCATCATCATCATCATCATCATCATCATCATCATCATCATCATCATCATCATCATCATCATCATCATCATCATCATCATCATCATCATCCATCATCATCATCATCATCATCATCATCATCATCATCATCATCATCATCATCATCATCATCATCATCATCATCATCATCATCATCATCATCATCATCATCATCATCATCATCATCATCATCATCATCATCATCATCATCATCATCATCATCATCATCATCATCATCATCATCATCATCATCATCATCATCATCATCATCATCATCATCATCATCATCATCATCATCATCATCATCATCATCATCATCATCATCATCATCATCATCATCATCATCATCATCATCATCATCATCATCATCATCATCATCATCATCATCATCATCATCATCATCATCATCATCATCATCATCATCATCATCATCATCATCATCATCATCATCATCATCATCATCATCATCATCATCATCATCATCATCATCATCATCATCATCATCATCATCATCATCATCATCATCATCATCATCATCATCATCATCATCATCATCATCATCATCATCATCATCATCATCATCATCATCATCATCATCATCATCATCATCATCATCATCTTCTTCTTCTTCTTCACATCATCATCATCATCATCATCATCATCATCATCATCATCATCATCTTCTTCTTCTTCTTCTTCTTCTTCTTCTTCTTCTTCTTCTTCTTCTTCTTCTTCTTCTTCTTCTTCTTCTTCTTCTTCTTCTTCTTCTTCTTCATCATCATCATCATCATCATCTTCTTCTTCTTCTTCTTCTTCTTCTTCTTCTTCTTCTTCTTCTTCTTCTTCTTCTTCTTCTTCTTCTTCTTCTTCTTCTTCTTCTTCTTCTTCTTCTTCTTCTTCTTCTTCTTCTTCTTCTTCTTCTTCTTCTTCTTCTTCTTCTTCTTCTTCTTCTTCTTCTTCTTCTTCTTCTTCTTCTTCTTCTTCTTCTTCTTCTTCTTCTTCTTCTTCTTCTTCTTCTTCTTCTTCTTCTTCTTCTTCTTCTTCTTCTTCTTCTTCTTCTTCTTCTTCTTCTTCTTCTTCTTCTTCTTCTTCTTCTTCTTCTTCTTCTTCTTCTTCTTCTTCTTCTTCTTCTTCTTCTTCTTCTTCTTCTTCTTCTTCTTCTTCTTCTTCTTCTTCTTCTTCTTCTTCTTCTTCTTCTTCTTCTTCTTCTTCTTCTTCTTCTTCTTCTTCTTCTTCTTCTTCTTTCGGCCATTCAAGTGTATTAACCATTGATGAAGTATGTGTGTCATTCTTTCACACATCTCATTGGTCAATTGGAAAGATGTCTTAATCCTTGAATCTTGGGAGTTAATGCTTGGTTAAAAACCTACGGAGATGGCAAAATCAAATACATACTTGATATCTGAACCAGTTAGGAAAGTCTGAGTGTATTCGAGCAAAAACATTTCCTTCTGCGACTTGCTCAACCATAAGAAATGAATTGTCACAAATGAAGTGAATCAGTGTAGAATAATTTAAGCATTGCAAAGTTAAGAAGTAGATGATGACTTACTCAAGATACAATTTAACTTCACTACAATTGATTCAAATATTGACATAAGCAAAGTTCAATTAAGCAACAGTTAACCAATGAGTGAACTTTTTCCTTACATGACGACCAACTTGTCGAAAAATTGATAATGCACCTTGACATGGTTCAGTTTGCCATATCATTTCATTTCTCACATTATTCGGTGACAACATTACGTTCTTGAAATAATGTGAACAAAACTACATTGTCTCTTGGTGCATTTACGCTGCACAAATTGATCCTTCTACTCTAACTTTATTTTTAACTAAACATTTTGATTCTCCTATAAACCTTTCAAAGGGATACATCCACCTGTATTGCACCGGTCCCCTAAGTCAAGCTTCATATGCAAGATGAATTGAAAAATGATCCATTGAATCAAAGAATACAGGAGGGAATATTCTTTCTAAGTGGTAGAGAATAATTGGAATATTTTCCATCTTTCTTAGTGAATTTTCCTTTAGCGTCATGCAACAGAAATATTTGAAGAAGTTATTGATTTCTACAAGTGAATTTAAGACGTGCATTGACTAACAATTGAACGCAACAGGGATTAAAGTCTCCATGAATACATGGCAATCATGACTCTTCAACCTTTGAATAGTACCGTTCTCAATATTGGCACATGTGGACAAGTTAGAAGAATATTCATCTATCATTCTAAGCTCCTTGATCCATCCACAAACTATTCTAGCCTTGTCTTTTGACAAGGTGTAATTTGCTTTTGGTTTCAACAATCGACTGTTATCTTGTCCTTCAACTCTAAGTCTCTTTGTCCATAATACAAAGGTAAATATTTTCTTGCTTTGTCATTATCTTTCGTCTTGCCAATAACATTCATTATCATGTTAAAGATATTGTCAAAGAAATTTTTTTTCTATGTGTTTGACATCGAGGATATGTCTTAGCAAGTTATCTTTCCAATAGGAAAGATCCCAAAAAATGCTTCTTTTAGACCAGTTATGCCACTCTCCATACCCATGTGTCTTATTTTGACCACATTTAGTGACTTTTGGCAAGTGTTTGACTCTTGTCCAAAGTTGTGACTAAATGAGCTTCGGTGGAGACATATCCGTTTCAAGTTGCCCATTGCCAAATGCCTTTTTGTTTCTCTAAAATTGGTGATCAATGGATAAGAACCGTTTATGGCAGTCAAACCAACTATCTTTCCAAACATAACTTAAGAAGAATGAGTTTGTATGCTCTATTCAAAGTGGTTTTCTTCATTTGATGTCAGTTGCTTCTTCTGCACAAATTTACTATGGCTCTTCATCCCAAAGCTTTCACACAATTTATATCTTCAAGTTAGGACTGTTCGATGTTCACAGTACCGCTTGAGGGGTGTATTACAATAAATATCTTTTTGTCTTATCCAATGCCTACGTGTAAGGTGCGTTACTTTTTGTTATGTAGGGGTGATTTCTTCATCCTAATATATATGACCTGTGCTTTTCTGTACATGACAGCACATTAATCAATGAAATAGTTTTTCTGTGAGATCTATGAATTCTATGAAGTCCCTTTACAGGTTCTTGTAGAAAAATAATTCCTTTATAATTTCGAATTAGAAGTCTTCCTATAATTACACATGGCTTTGATAGGATAGTGAAGGCATGTAAGTTTTTATAATGTACAAACCGTTTGGATGTTTCTTAGAAGTAATCTATGTTACATGTTTTATTGCAGATAAACAAACCGTATCTTCCATTGGCTGCTGGCAAATTATCCTTCAGAACTTGTGCCTTTATTGTTGCCTTATCTGCAATTTTGGTGCCATATAGATCCGTCAATTTTTAGAATAAAAGATTTTAAGATTAGATTCATAGAAAAAGGAGAATTACGGTTTTATTCTACTTTACAGGGATTAGGTTTTTACTTGATGATAGGTTCTCCGCCATTGATTTGGAACTTTGTGTTGTGCGTTACATTATGGACTTGCTATTCAGTCAATGTGAGTTCTTTCCATTAAACTGAGTATTATGTTTTAAGGTATACGTATTGGTGCATTGAGTATTCTTATATATATTCTGCAGTTGCCTTTCTTACGATGGAAGCAATATCCGGAGATGGCATCATTAGTCACGATTGTTACTTTTGCATATATATTTCCAATTACATACTTCCTTCATATGCAGGTTCTATCCTGCCACTATATCTTTGCCTTTTATAGATCTTAGTTTTGAATGAGCATGTTTCAACTTATTATCAGTTTCAAAGAATAATAACAAATTTCATCCCAAGATTTTTGGGTCACTTTCATTTGATATACAATCAACCATTTGGATCCACAAATCAGAAATGGATTTACTAAATTGCTAATTAATGTAACAAATGTTCAGACGTTTGTGTTCAAGAGACCAGTTGTGTTTACAAGATCATTGATTGTTTCTCTCTTGTTCATGAGTATCTACACTACTGGTTTAGCATTAGCCAAGGTAATGTCTTTATTTTCTCAGGACATGTATTCATTTTCCAATAATCTACTGGTTTAGCATTATTGCCTTGGATAGCAATAATCTAATATCTTATATTTGATTATGTAGGATATACCTGACGTAGAAGGAGATATAAAACATGGCATTGATTCATTCGCAGCACGTTTAGGCCAGAAAAAAGTAGGTTTCTTAAATTCAATATTTTCTTTTGGTTATCTCCTCTTTGTATAATATTTGATTGATTCTAAATCTTTGATAGGTATTTTGGATTTGTGTTTTCCTCTTTGAAATGGCATTTGGAGTTGCCTTCTTGGCAGGAGCATCGTCTTCATCTCACTTTTGGATTAAAACTGTCACGGTAACATTTTTATTATATTATATATAGGTTGGAATTTTATTAGGTATGCATAATTTTTTTTTTCACGACATGTAGTTTGATTTTGATGAACACAGTCTTATAATAACACCCGGTTTTGTTTAACATTACTTTCTTATGATATGTCATATATCTGTATTTAGATAAACAGATTTCTATAGAAAAGTTGTCCTTATTGTATAGATTATTCCAACTTTTTAATCTCGATGTGAAGGGTAAAATATGATCGTTAATATAAGCAATATTTTAGTAAAAACATAGGTTTATTGTTTTTTATATATATCATTATAAATGACCATAAAGTTATTTGAACTTTTGAACAAAATTTAAAAAAAATCTGTGTTATATTTTAGTGTCTTGGAAATGTTGTTCTTGGTTCAAATCTGTGGTACCAGACCAAATACGTAGATGTGACAAATCCAGCTTCCACTAGATCCTTCTATTCCTTTATCTGGAAGGTAATTCTTCTCTTAAACAGTGTTTCCATTTGAGTAGTTCAATATCCAGATTATAAAGGAAACATCTAATAACATAAGTACTTATGTGTTTGTCTTTTGCAGTTGATGATGGGCTCATACGTTCTCCTGCCTTTAATTAGATAAAGTGTAACTCAAGATTAAACAACGTTCGCAACACATGCAACAGAATAACATAGAAAGCTTTGCATCTAAGTTTATTGAAGCAATAAAAATTACACATATGTCTAGATCTGATGAGTTTTGTATCAGTAATTTTTTTTTTCAGTTGTGTGATGATTTTCCGTATATCTCTATACACACATCTTTAATTAAAGGAATAAAAAACTAGAACCAATTTGTTATGATAGGATTACCCTAAAGTGTATGAGTGCTAGCATATGAGCTTTTATCCCCTGCAAAGTGTTACTCAATAAAAAATCATATCCCTCACAGAAGCACATGTATTTCATTTTATATGTTGGTATACGGTTGATTCACAATAATAGAAATAAAATAAAAACAATATTTGATATTAACAAAAACATAAATTAGTAATATTTAATTATGTAACAATAAAAATATTAATATAAAATTTATAAAAATAATAAATTTTGTTTCAATTTTAAAAAAATAATATTATTTCATTTTGAAAAAAAAAATAGAATTAATTGAATCACTAGTGTAAAAACGTTGTTTAACGTCACTTCTTAGACGTCGGTTAGGGGTAAGCACGACGTATATTGATGACCGGTGGCATTTTCGTAAATAAGTTGGTCATATAGATGTCAGTTAGGAGGGACCCCGACGTATAAAATCCTATAGACGTCAGGGCTCTCCTAACTGACGTCTATATGTCTGATAGGTAGGTAAAAGGTCATTTCTTTCCGCCATATAGAATTCAGTTAGGAGGGGTCCCAACATCTATATGGCGGAAATTAATGGCTATTCACCTAACTATCAGACATATAGACGTCAGTTAGGAAGCCCCGAGATCTATAGGATTTTATACGTCAGGGTCCCTCCTAACTGACGTCCATATGTCTGCCAGGTAGGTGAATAGTCACTCTTTTCTGTCTTATAGACGTCGAATCCCGCCACACTGACGTTTATATACGGTTATAGACGTTAGTTGCCTTAGTAAGCGACGTCGATAAGCCCCGCGAATATTAATTTTTAAATCAGAAAGATGTCATATTAGTGAGAGCCCGACGTCTATACCATTATAGACATCGGTTGCCCACAGAAACCGACGTCTATAGGCACTTATGCTGCAACACGAAGCCGCAAGCAGTTATGCTCACTGTTTCATCGTCTTCCTCGTGTAGGAGCTCTTCGCCGTTGCATTTCCAGGTTCGTTTTCTATCATTTGGACCGTTTAAATTTAGTTTTACTCCGATTAAATTAGTCTTTGATGAAATATCTTGCATGTGAACCGATTAAAATTCATTTTCGTTGCGTTTTTGTGCAGTTTGTAGCGTGTTCTTGGACAACATTTTTGACCCTTTTTGGCCTACATTTTTGGCCGTGTAGTCCTCCATTTCACTCCATTGCCCTATTAATCTGCTAGAAAGGTTAGCTTCTTTGTGCAAAACTTTTATTGTATGTGTGTTGTTGTCATTTGTGTATGCATGTTATTGGCTTTTGCGATAAGAAGTTTTTGGGTTTTAGGTATGCATGTCTTATTGGTTTTTGAATATGCATGTGATAAAGTTTAGTTGTGTTATTATAATTGGCATGTTAGATTATAAATATCAAATCATTGAGTGAAACTTAGTTCCCGTTTGAAATTTAACACAAACGATTAATCTTTAATCGTTTGTATTAAATTTTGAATTGTCCGATTAATCTTTTAACACAAACTTAGTTCCCGTTTATATTTCATAAATTTGCTATAACATGTACTTTGGAGTTTATGCATAAGATTGATAAAATTTCGGTTTAGTATTTGTGTTGTTCTCCTGATGCATATTCGGAGACCAATGCATATTCAGAGATCATCCTTGACTACTTTCATTTCGTGTATTTCGGAGACCAATGCGAAATGTTGCCGAAATCTTATCAAATTTATGATGTAGACTTCTTTGCATGTGTGTTAGCAATTTATGAAATATAATTTTTCTGAATGGGTAGGGCGTGATAGTTAAAAAATTGAAACTGATGAAGTATGTTACGAACATAGTATGGATTGAAGCTGGATGAATGAACGTCGCATCAGTGAAGAATATGAGAAGGGTGTTTCGGTGTTCTT
The DNA here is from genome assembly GCA_036885675.1 of Vigna mungo. NCBI lineage: Eukaryota > Viridiplantae > Streptophyta > Magnoliopsida > Fabales > Fabaceae > Vigna > Vigna mungo. Next base: position 12,086,900 of record CP144692.1, on the reverse strand, counting down.
GCAATATGTTCAAGAAAATGCAAAGTCTATAAATGGGACATTTCTTTGTCCTTGTGTTCGTTATCTTAATCAAATACGGCAAGAATGGATCAATACCAATATACTGGGATTTGAGAGTATTTGGTCTCCCCGCCCATTTGCCAGTATATATCACATTCAATGATGTATCGGAGATCATTGCCGGAGACAAGATGCTGAATATTTCCATCCTTCAACTATGATGCATGTAAGATACTTAATTTTGTCTTCCATGTTAGTTTTATTTACATTCCTAGTTTCTAACAACTTAACTTTTTTGTTTTAGGTACATGGACACAATCATTGTAGACCAAGGTCGGTCTTCCATGTACGGATTTGTTGAGCCTCAAACCATTCAACGTTCTGGTAACACACTTGAAAGCAAACAACATTATTTGCAAACATGGATCGCTGAGTCAAACAGAGATGTATACCTTGTGCCATACATTGATGGGTATGTGTTGTTTTATGTAAAAGTTCATTAAAGTTTACTTAATTAGTTTACTAACTATTTATGATTCATGATAGGTCTCACTGGAAGCTGATGGTCATCATTCTCAAACAATGTATAATTATATGGTTTTGTTCGCTGCACAGGAAGATGAAACTGGACTTGGGAAACATGCTTCAAGGGTAATTGTTTCTCCAAAAATGACTTTGAAATTCATGTTAACCTTAAATTTTTATGATAAATATAATTATATTAATATTACTTTGTATTTTCAATCTAAATAAAGTTGTGGGTAAATCCCGAGGTCAACTAGTTTAAGTTTTGTATCCAAAGGTTGTAAGTCATTTATAACACTAATTCATTTTCTATGTTATTGAATGATCTAAATTCTTGAATATTTAGTTTGTCATTTTAGTGTAATAAGTAGCTAGATTCTTAGGAATGTGGCTAATATGTCATGCTCTGGATTAAGACCATCGTTCGAGCTATCATTACAGATGATTAGGATGAGGTAATGATGCTTAACTTCAATACATTACAAATCAAATTCATCTTAGAACATATATGAAACCATAATCTTTCTTCATTTTGCAGCGCTTCAAGAGTGCATCTCCTATACCAGAGGACACAATTAGGCAGATAAAACAGGAGTGGACAACTTATCTTCTGCAAAGATGGAACTAGGAACACTAGTTATATTGTTGTTGAACATTACTTAGGTTTACTTTAAGTTTATATTTTGATAGTTTTGGTATTGGATTGTTTTTTGCATTAAGTAGAACTTTCTTTAGTGGAGATGAATATATATATATATATATATATATATATATATATATATATATATATATATATATATATATATATATATATATATATATATATATATATATATATAATATAGTATACTGTTCTGGGACAATTTTCTATTTTTCAGGTGTGGTTTTATTGTAAAAATAAATTTATTTTTTTAAAAATATACCCAGTAGACGTCTGTTATTGCAATACCCGACGTCTATAGACGTCAGTCAGTGCACAAACAGACGTCCAATGAGTTACAATGGACAGAATGTCCAGCGCTTATAGACGTTGGATATACACAACATCTAACGTCTATATAAACGTCTAGTGTACCCACATTCGACGTCTATATAGACGTCCGTTGTACAAGAGTCCGACATCGATCTATACGTCTAGTATGTCCAATCCAACATCTGATTAACATCATCCACATAAACGCCGATTCTGTATCTGACGTTAAAAGCCCAAAATAACAGACGTCTAAAGCCCTTTCTGCACTAGTGAATCAAAGATACGTTATAACAAAATTGAAATTAAGTTAATTATATTTCACACCGAAACTGACACGTTGTCACATCTTAGACATATTTAACATGTGGTCCATTATCCCATTGGTAAGAGAATCTATTTGAAATAGTTTTTCAAAAATTAAGATGCAATTGAAATTTTTTTTAAGAATCAAATATCAATTTGACACGTTCTAACTCACATTTTTGGTACCATAATAATTAAACTTATAAGAATCTACACTATTAGAAAAGAATGATGAATTAATTAAGAAAAGTAAATCGGGAAGCCCACATAATTATCTCAATTTTAATCACTATATTAAAATTCGATAAATATTTACCGACATATTTATTTTTGTCAATAAATTGAAATTATCGATGAATTTATAAGCGAATTTTGTTGGTGAGTTTACCAGCTGATTTATTGTCAGTAAAAGATACACGTCATTATCGACGGGTTAACCCTAACTAATTGGCTGAATAAATTGGATTAAAAATTTTCTCTTTTCATAGAAACCTCTTCTTCCCTCTTCTCAAGCAACCCTCGTAAAAAAAACACACTGTCTCTTTTAGTGATTGTGCAATCAAAGCTCTTCATGTAGAAAAAGGAAGGGCATTATCGACGGATTAGCGACGATCATATATCCATTGGTAAAACCTTTGTTGGTAACCATTACCGACGACCTTTGACCTTTGGTAATTACCGTTGGCCTTTTCCTTCAGTAACTGCTGAAGGATATGGTCGTCGGTAATCATAGAAGGATATGACTATCGGTAACTATCGAAGGATATGACCGTCAGTAACTACCGAAGGAAAAGGCCGTTGGTAAGTCCGTTGGTAAGTCCATCGGTAATTACAAGGCAGAAAAGAGTTAAATTTGTATTTTGTTATCCAACTACACAAACCTACATAAGATGTTCACAACACAGAAACCTGCATAACATTTGTAAATAACAGACAGACTTGCATAATATGCATCCCAGAATCATCCAATGATTGATGGAATAAACAATATAATATCATTTGTATAATTCAAATTTAAGAACTTGTATTTGTAAAGTAAACATGAAACATAAAACATAAAACAATATTTTGATCTAGACCAATAATGTATATGTTTGAAAGACTTGAACAAATGTAATGTAGCAGAATCATAATGTTCTAACATCCAAATGTTCTAACAACTATGTTAAATAACAAAAGAAGACTAATAATCTACATATTCATCATCAGAATGATCTTCATCATCTTGCTGTTCTCCAGATGGCTAGACTAGTGTGAGCTATACTGGGACGACGGGTGATGGGGAAGGTCGTGGCTGGGTCGGAGGGACGGTGAATTGAATTTGTGAAGCTTAAGGCGCACTCTCATGACCAGGGCCGTAAAGTTTGTAAACTCGTCTTTCAATGCATTATATTCCTGGTCACGTTGGTCTAATGCCTAGGTGAGGCGGACAACAATCTCATCAACAGTGGTGATGGAAGAAGAATGTTGGTGTTTCAGAGTACATCCTCTTGCTATTGTGTAGTTTGCAGCAAGTTGTCTTGCACCGTACACTCGTCCCTTTTTTTCCCACCAACAACATCGACCCTGCATTATGTCCTTAGGATGTCGTTGTCTTCATTATTTGCGTTATCCAGTGTAGGAGTTGACCCATGTTTGGATCTAATTTGTGGAAGTCTCGTATAAAAATCTTCCTGTTCAAACATTAAAAACAATGTTAGTGAATGATACATTAAAATAAGGAAAAATGACTACTAATAACAATGTTGTATGCATACATGAGTCTTCCGAGACTTTTCATCAACGAACATGATTTTGTGCAATGACCTCATCGACATGGACCGTGCGTCCCAGCGCCTGTTCCTTTAACATAATTTGGAGTTAAAAGTGTACATGAAATTAAAATACTATATATGAAAAAGACAGAAAATTAATCAAGGTTTATCATACGAATGGCATGCTCATGAACCGTGATTGACCCATCGGTATACAGGGTGCCACCCTTTTCAAAAGCTTTGTTCCTCTAGGCTTTAGCGCACTTATTGCAAACTCTGATGAATTCCAATGAGCGAGTAAAGAGTTCCAAATGTGCTCACCCAGCCAATAAGGTCGCTCCCGTGCATTATGGGCATCCCTAAATATCTTTGACAACCGATGAGATGCTTTACTATGCAAAATGCTTTGTATTTGAGTTTCATGTTCAGGTTTTCGTTGCACCTTCACCTGTAACAATAAACAAAACAAGCATTACTTAAAGAACATACTAAATTAAGAATGACTACTAGTTTAATGGGTTGTTCACCTTAAAACGTTGCCAGAATGGTTGTCTGTCCTATGCAGGTATTGCTCCCCAAGTAGGCCATGGACTCAAATATTGTTGCTTAATTGATCGTGTGATGGCCTTCGAAGCTGTTGACTCTCTGGCAAGCGTACCAGATCGTTCCAAGTAATATAATCGGTAAAACCCAATATCGTTCTTCCCAAGAGACTCGAAAGGCCTTATCATTCGTGTGAATTAAAATCGTAAGACTTGTAGAGAAAAATTAATCGTTTGGAATGCAGAGACACAAAATAAACATGCAATGCATTGATTCAGTTGACGAAAAAGACTATGGATGAATGGAGTTGTTAGGGGTTTACAATTTCATCTTATCTGCCCTCTCTTATCTACTCCTCTTGTTTAAATTGCTTTGTTATCTAATTGTTATGCAAACTTTCTTGGCCTACCCTTAGCCCGATCCCTCGGCCAAAAGAGCCTATTACTAATTACCGGCTTGCTACCCCTAGCCTCCCCTAGCAACTAGCAATGCATTACTGAACAAAAGCAAAAATAATTGATCGTCCTACCTCCCTATCCCTAGGTGGTATTTCATTAATCAAGGAATTTCTCACCAGTTCATGACAGTACTGTACGTTTCCGTATCAATAGAGACAAACAACAGTTATCGAATGAGTTAAACGATAAAAGCCTTAAGGGCAGATGAGAACCCAACAATTGATAATCAAAGCATATGACAATCATATAAATAAACAAGAGTTTCAATAAAAGAGAGTTTCAAAAGACTACATTGTTTCCCCCAACAACAAAAAGGGTTTAGTTCACCATTGTCATGGCGAAAGTAGATGAAAATAATGGAAGAATGGAAGAGTAAACCCTAGATAGGATGAAAAGGAGCCTAAGCATCCAAGAGATCTTCTCTAGAGAGTGAAAATTAGGTATGGCCGCCCTCTTCTGTCAAAAGAATGAGAAGGAAATCGCACTAGGGCTATTTATAACTGAGGAGCGTCACAGAAAACAGGCCCAAGGCCAGCAGGCAACCACCCGGCTTCACACTTATGCCGCTCGGCGGTTTGCCTCTTATCGCGCCACCGCCCGGCGTCAGGGGTCCACCGCCCGGCGGTTTCCCTCTAATCACAAAACCGCCAGGGTGCCATCTCCTTGCATTTGGCCGCCCAGCGGTGTATTTCTGTCGTTGGGCGGTTCCTAGACTCTTCTTTTCTTGATTTTCTTCCTCTGTCTTGAGTCTAAGGCCTTCATCTTCAACTCCATTCTTCACTTCCATCAAAATTACTTCAAAACAATGCAAAACAAACATAAAATCGCTAAAAACAGCTTTTGAGTCTCGACTGACTCATTTATTGAGTTTTGATTGATTCTAAGCTCATTCTAGGCAGTAAAGGGAGTAATTTGGTCTAAATTAACATATGAAAATAACGGTTTTCCAATCGTTATCAGAAGCAACCTTGGATGGAAGAAACCTGCATATAAAGAAATAAAAGTCATTTGAATTAAGGCAAAATTAAAATGAATAAATTATTTAAAAACAGGTTAAAGTCTTACCCTCGACCAACAGGCTCAATCCATGGTCGATCATGGAGAGGTGGGTCAGCAGCATCACAATCACCAGCTTAATCTATATTAGTATATGGTGTGGCAGTCTTAGAAGACGCGATATAGAAGACGAGGAAAGTATAGAAGTAGGGTTAGGTGAGGAGTAGGGGTAATAAACACAGGGGAAGGAGTGGGGGTAAGAATCACAGGGGGAGGAAGAGGGTTTACTACAGGGGTAGGAGGAGGGTGTACTGTAGGGGTAGGAGGATGCCCCACGGATGATGGACTGGGGGCAACAATGGTATGTAGTGTAGCAGGCACCCTAAGTACATATTGTAGGTGCCTGTCGTTGCCTCTTTTTAGGACTTGCTACCCTCTTTCCTTTATCACAACATTCTGAACCTTCTCCTGTCATTACTGCATTGAAATGGTTACAAATAAAGTAAAATAATACAAAGGACTAGTACAAATTAAACTGAATGTAAAATAATTGCATACAACTTTTAAGATGGTATTTTGCATAATAGAAATGTGTGGGGTATTCAAGTTAAATTTGCTACAATAGATGTCCAAGATTCAATCATTGCCGTCATCATCTTCTTCTTCATCATTATCATTATCATCTTCTTGTTCTTATTCTTATTCTTCTTCTCATATTCCTTTTCTTCTTCTTGTTTTTGTTCTTCTTATTCTTCTTCTTGTTCTTCTTGTTCTTCTTCTTCTTGTTCTTGTTCTTCTTCTTCTTCTTCTTCTTCTTCTTTTTGTCCTTGTATTGGTGCTTCTAATTCATCTTCATCACCATCAGGGTCGTGCAATGCAGTTAAATGTTCAACTTCAATAATTTCTTATGCCTGTGACATTTGGTCAAGTTGGTAGGCGACATCTTCTTCAATCTCATTTGAGTCAATGTGACCTCTAGGCTTGGTTTGTATTGCAACAGCTCAACCATGTTTGTCAATACTGCAAAATGGTGGAAATGGCACATAATAAACTTGTCTGACATTAATTGGTAGAATGAAAGGATCAAATGATTGATATCTTAATCTCATTTGCAATTCGACAATGTCAAAACTAGGATCCACTCTTGTACCAACTCTAGAAGGATCAAACCATTCACAATAAAAAAGTACTACTCTCTTTGGAGAAGTAGTGGTGTTGTACTCTAGCTCATATCTTTTATGAATGATACTGTAAAAATCATCATAAGAACCTTTTGTAGGGCCCTTGACGTACACACCACAATTTGTTGTTTTCTTTCCTTTAGACCATTCATATGTATGGAATTTGTAACCATTGATGAAGTAAGTGTGTCATTCTTTCACATATCTCATTGGCCAATTGGTGAGATCTCTTAACTTTTAAATCGTGGGAGTTAATGCCTGGTTAAAAACCTACGAACATGTCAAAAAAAATTAAAAAATTATACAGCAAGAGTCAAATTAACCTTGCTCAAAACATAGGAAAAAAAAATAGACCTGATATCTGAACCAATGAGGATACCCTGAGTGTATTCGAGCAGAAGCATCTCCTTCTACAACTTGCTTAGCCAAAAGACATGAGCTGTTACTAATGAAATGCTTAGTGTATAAAAATCGACATAATGAAATCGACTCACCCCATAATGAAATCGACTTAAAACTGTTGTTTTGCCACACAATTAAAGTTCAACATAAGTGTTTGTGGTTTTCCTTTTCCAAAAACATTCAACATGCATTTACATATAAAATCACATAAGTAACATAGTGAAATACAATGAATAGCACAATCATGTTCTCATATATGCTCAAACAAATTCAACACATTGATCATAAGCATATAATATGTAAACATAGAACATGTAACACATAGTACACATGTGTTATTAATTATGTGTTGTCATCATCAAAAACTCAGATATTACTGAGATTGTGGGTTCAGCTAAACCTGTGCTCCCCCTATCAATAATCTCAACAGAATGTGTCTTACAACTATAGTTCTTTAACAACTTGAGACTTTTTTTGTCTTTGCACATCTACTTTAAACTTGTCTAACCTTCACCTTTTTGTGTTTGCTTCATACTTTAGGCTTCATATTTGTATCACTTGTTTTTTACTGTACTTTTACTTTCACTCATTAACAAACATTAGATCAACAAATATCTAATTCACAGTAAAGAACATGGTTAACTAATGGTCATTTATGAGCTTTTAGCAGATTATTGGAAATCATTCTTATTTATCTGGGTTATGTGTGTACTAACTTATCTCTATTTGTTTCGTTATACATTTTGTTTTTATCAAAACCTATTCATTCTCATATTTGTCTAATACGGTTTCAAGCATCTAATTCTACGAAATATCATCCGAGATACTCAATTCGTGACTAAGTAAAAGAAGCTGTCATGACGTATGCACTCTCGATTGTCGACCAGATCAAAAGTCATTTTGGATGGAAGTTGGAATCCAAGACAAAGGCAAATAAGAAAGCAATCGTCATAAGCTCATTAACACTAAATTGTGATTAAGACATGTTTGGGAGAGATTAATTTATCAGCAATACCATGACAAACATGTAGCCTTGTAAATATAGGTACTAGTAATGACCAAATGTGAGTTGTATACATTCTATGAAAAATTGTCCAAAATTGCTCTACATAAATGTTGATTTGAGTATCAAAATATCTTTTGAAAGTATTCATCTCTCAGTGACGGAACTAAGACAATTATGAGTTTAAAAAAGTGCAAAGGATAGAAAAGTAAAAATGATTTATTGAGTGTAGCTCGGTTCATCGAAGATTGTTTTAAATTAACATATAACCAAGTTAATAAAGATTAAATGAAAAAATAGCATGATAATGTAATTAGTTGAATTGAAAAGGGAGTTTTATTAGATGAAAAATTATCTTGAATTCATATATTCATAAAACTTTTACCCAAGTGAATTTAAATCTTAATTTTGTGAAATTGGTGTACTTTCCTCAATTATTTCTATTAGATGAAAAATTATATTAAACTTCTCGATTGAAATATGTTAAACAAAATTGGTTTACTTTCCTCAATTATTTCTTTTTGCATAAAAATCTTTAATATTAAACTTTTAAATCTAAAATTTCTATCAATATAAGCGTTACCTTAATTCGCCATCAAAATTTTAGTGGTATTATAAATTTGGTTTTTTGCTATTTAAATTACTTGAACAGATAATTGAAAATCCGAACAAATTTTTAATCTAAGCAACATATTCATCAACTTACAGAATTATTTGTCACAAAAAAGAACAGTCTATTTAAGCATTTCACCCACGTAAATTTTTGAATAGAATAAAAACAAAACACAATAAATTGATAAAATTACAGCAAACAAGAGCCCTAGCATAGCTGCTAAGCTCTTCAGTATCGGATTTGTTGAAGAGCCTTTGTGGTTTGCAACTCGTTGTACACGGCAAGCCAACCAGCTTGAGTGGGATGCAAAAGGTCCCAAAAGAACGCTGATTTGGGATGATCACAGACCTTATATTTCTTAACATTGTTTTCGTCCACACTTCCACATGAATATTGGCTACTTATACCAACGCAACAAGGCTTGAATGCGTCCTTGATGTTATTGCTAGATGGGTGGTTCAGCACCGACAAGAAACTGTCGTAAAGATCAAGAACGATGAATGTTGTTTTGTTCTTGGTTTGTTCATTCAACTTAGTCACAGCTTGGTTCAATAAGTTGTTGTGGAGCAGTACGAGGTCATTGAAGGTACTGTTACATTTTTGGAATGATAACGAGGCTGTGCTTCCAGGAAGACATCCAAGTGGCTGTAGACCATCCACAACAATTTTCTTCACTCCCAGACTTTGGATGCGAAGCAAGTTGATTGCAGTTTGATTAACCACTGAGGCGATGAAAGAGGGAAAACCCTACATGCATTCAATGAAAAAGTGATCAATCTTAATAACATGAAGATTTTAGCACATTCTTGTCAGCTAGAAGATAAAATAATTGTAACACTACTATATCTATTTGTAATTCAGCAGGTTCTGATGTATATACATTGGACTTAGCTTTACCTGAATAGAGCCATTTCTTGCCAAATAGAAATTGTAATCATTTCCTGCGACAGAGACAAGTGCAACAGATTTGCTGAGATCTGAAGCTGTGTACACATTCTCTTTGATCAACTGCTTGAAGAAATCGATTTGGATTGTCATGTTTGGGTTTTTGGAGGATGTGTCAAACACACCAGTACCACCATATGCAAAGTTCATCCCGTATTTCAAATTTTGTGGAATGAATTTCCTAAATTTGTAGGGAAGAGGCGATTTCAGTCCCAAAAACTTAGCTGCACCACAACATACAGTTTCATATACTTAATGAAATATGCAATTTCTTGTAATAGTGATATACCAAAGAGAAAAAGGTGTGAGATCAATTGATTGATGTCATATAATCCCATGAATAACAAACTATAAAACAATCTGGCATGATTCTGGCTGCAAAGAAATAAAAAATAGTAGCAATAGAAACTGATAAAATATATAGTGTTGCTTTCATTTCTCTTTATATATACTTTTATTCGGTTCTTATCATTAACATTTTTCAAATAAATAAATGAATAATGATTTCTTGCTTTTACGGACAGGGCCCGTCCAGCTAGAACTAAATTATTGATATGCAAAAGCCAAGTGTAATTATTTTATGTGATAAGACTCGTTCTAAACGAGAGAAATAGTATCTACATTCTTTTTTCAATAAATATTAGCTACATGTACATTTTACGGGTAATTTATAATGGATAAAATAAAATGAAATATGCTATCATCTGATTTATGTTAAATCTCAATCTTTCCAAAATCTACGAAAAAGCGAACAAGAATAGATTATGTTCAATTATCAAGAGAAAGTAAAACCATTGGTTGAGATTTTTTATCAGAGCAGAAAAAAATCAAATTGTTGATGCACTTTTTCTGAGTAAATGTAATATGAAGTTAGGTAAAGAAGAATTTTTTACTACACCAAATGAACAAGAAAGTGGGAATATATATATCAACAAATGTGATAGCACCCATATTGTTGATCACGTGCCCTCTATATTTTTGTGCAAATTCATTGTTTATATCCATTATAATTTATATTTGTTATAATTTTCATTTGGTGTTTCACTTGGATTTTTTAAAATGTTAATCCTTCTTTCTATTTAATTTTTAACTCTTATCTACGGTTTACCATATTTAAATATCTAGTCATTTACAATTTAACTCTGCTTTAACTAAGTTTGTAGCAGATTCTTTTAAAATTAGTAAATTAAGCTTTTACAAAACCTGTTTCAATTTAATATAATGCATAAATTTTTGTTTTTAACATATTTTTGGGAAAACATTTTCCACAAAACCAATGGATTTTACAAAGACAATTTAATTAATGTACCTAAATTGAAAATCTTGATTTGAAAAATAAAAACTATTGCAATTATTTTTATTTATCATCGATATATTATATAGTGACATTTTAACTTTGCAATGAAAAAACAAGTTATTATTTCTGACCTAAACCGACAGACAATAAAAGAATGTTTTATTTATAATTTGTCGAAAACAAATGTGATGGAAGAAGAGTAGGTGTTGGAAGGTGAAACATGATTGTAATAATGAACATTGTCTTAGAAAGAAGACAGCACCAACAACGATGCAACTTTTGTGGTGTTTTAAACCATTCAATAATGCACCATGATCTGATCAGAGTCAAATATATACCCACAAATCTTATAGACAATAACACAAGAAAGATAAAGAGGCAAGCCAACGAAAAAAACCCACCACACCCTTTCAACCGAAATATAATCAATTCTCATTTTTCTTAAATTCAATTTTTATTATACTATTATCTATCACGTCACCAATATTATATTGTTAATTTCTATCTTTTCTTCATCGTGTATCTCTCGGGAAGCAATTTTAGATGAATTTCTCAAAACTGATGAATTGTTTAGTTGAATTGTTAATGGACTAGGTTTATTTTTATCCGCATTAAAATTTACATTTTTTTAAATCCAATCTAACTAAAACTCATAAACTATATTAATTCAAGAATTTTAACCTAACTCTAATTTTAGACGTGTGGACAAGAAATTTGCTAATTTATTCCACAAAAGAATTGATCAAAGCATCTGAATTCGAAAGATGCAGCTTTTTTGGTTAAAGAGAAGAAAAGTTAATAAAATGAAGGGAAAGAAAAACGTGCACTTTTCAGTGTTTTAGTTAAGTGACAGCATGAAGAGAGAGAAAGAGAGAAAGAGAGGAAGACTTACCAATGTAGTCTGTTAGAACTCTACCGTCCGAGAATCTTCCGGCAGGTTTTCCGGGGAAAGTTATGCCGTAAGGGTTTTTCCAGGACCCAGGTTGATCTATTCTCGTGTTTCCGGTATCCACATAGGAGTCGCCAAAAACAAACAACTTTTGGTATTTCGTCGCATGATGTTGCAATCTAGCCTCAACTCTCAAACCTATCACATGATTTAAAAACATTAATTGAGTGGTGAAGAACAACTATTGAATGAAGTGATGCATGCATACCTGAGAGAAGTAGAAGTGCTAGAGAAAGAGATAAGAGGGAAAGTTGTTGGTTGTGTGAGTTCATCATAGAATGAGATATTTCAATTTTCTTGTGAAGTTAAAAGGAGTGTTTGATGCTGATCATGAAATCGAATGGCTTTTTGTAGTGAAAGGAGAAAAAAGTGGGCAACACGTGGAATTTTGGACTTTTGAAATTGATAGAGAATTCAATGAAACTTTTTGAGGTTTGATTTGTCATTGGGTGCTGAAAAACACGGAGAGAGTTGACAAGACTACAATCTTAAGCTGCCTCGCTCTATTTTAAATATTCTTCATTCTAATCACATGTTTAAAAACACAGGTCTATTTTTATTTTTTTATCATTATTTTACACATAAAAGTTAATAAATATTTTATTTTTTATTAGATTATAAAGTTTAATAGCTTATTGCAATTATATATTTTCCACGAGGAATCATAATAATGTAAATAATAATGGGTCAAAATCAAATTGATTGCAGACCAGGTAATTCCCACGGCAGCTGTGCTACGCGTGCGCAATTTCTTGAAACGGTCTATGTATTAAAATGTGTGCGACAGTGGCAAGGAGGCATTTTTATGTCCAAATTGTGTTTAGATTATTCCTTCCTGCACCTCACTAATTTTATCCTGCACTTTCTAATAGACAAATTTACCCTTAGTTTAATAAAATACGAAAAATGTATAATGGTGATTTAATGATTTTTTAATTCCCAATCACCCTTGACCTTGACTTTGTACTAATACACGATAACCCTCTTCTTTGTTTCATTGATTTGTTCCTTCTTTGTTTAATTGAGTTTTGTTTATAAGAAGTTATATTGTCATAGTGACCATTCTGTGTTGCTGTTGATTCTGGAAGAAGAAAGCTGCTCAAAGAAATTAATCGAGTCTTTGAGATTAGTACACAATTCGAAAGCCCGTTATATAGGACCACATTTCAAAATACAGCTGCCGAACTTGAGGTGTGGTTAGTTAGTCTCGTCCGAACTTCGAAGTGCGGTTATATAGTTTTATACATTTTAATGATTTTGCCTAGACTCTAATATATTATTCGAAAATTGAATATATAACATATAACATATGTTACAATGCGATTATAATATGCTATGATGAAAGCATATACCATATATAAAAAAAGTAACGCATGATATCTATTATTTAATAAATAAATAATTTGATAAAAGTTACATATTAGAAACAAATAAAAAAAAACAAGAAGAAGAAAATCAAACAAAAAAAAAGCTAAAGTTAATATACTAACGCAGAAAAAATAAAAAGTAGATAACAAAAAAGAAAACCAAAAAGAAAAAAATCAACCAAAATAAAAGCTTCAGCACAGTTCTAATTTTGGCAAGCAACCAGCCGCACTTCCCAACTGCGGTACTTTGCAACCGCACATCGAAGTGTGCCGAGGCTTATCCGCATATCGGTTTGTATATTATCCGCAGTTTCAATGTAGTTCACATCTCTTTCCCGATTCTCATGTTCAACACCCCCAACCCTAGATCAAGTATCTTAACCCCAAATCCAACACCCTCAACCCCAGATAAAGCATCCAAACCCGCAGAAGCTCAAGCAAGCTGAAGCAAGTGAGATGTAGGCAGAAACACTCTTTATTTAACTAGTTATATGACCTTTCAAATTTTGATTGGGTTAAATGTGTTTTTAAATTATAAACTTTGATTTTGACTTTTGTAAATATTTTATAATTTCCTAAAATTTTAATTTTTTCCAGTGATTTATAATTTTTGATCAATTATTTATGTGTCTAACCAAAAGTCACCTAATCATTTAGGATAAGGCTGAATAATATAGGATTTCATTAAATCAGATTTGTCAAATAGATTCAACATTTCACGTGAATAATTACTTTTGTTTCATGGTTGTTATAATAGTTTATTTGCCTTTATACCATATATTTTGTGTTATTTTCAACGAAAAATGTAGGATTTGAATATTTTTAAGATAGATGTAATAACTTTTTGTTCGATGTAGAAAAGTGAAGATTCGAGAAGAATGAAGAATTCCCTTTCATAGCCTTATTGCTTAGCTCAAAGATAGTTTGTTTAACCAAAAGACAACTTTTTCGTCTAACGACTCACATCGTGCTTAGCGAGAAGATCAATACTCACCTAGTTGTCAGCCTTTATACAAAAAAAGGTTATAATAGAGTGCCTCTGTTTTTTGAGGTTATATCCTCTTTCATTTATTTTTTTTTTCCATTAGATTCTAAAAGTGGTCCATTAAAAACTGTTTTCAAACGTGTGTGGATGTGCCGTGATTCCCACAACAATCTCTTCTAACGTTAAAATACTTTGTGATGGTTTTTGGAGTTTTATAGAAATTTTATAATTAGGTCACTGAGCCTACTCTTTACTTCATATAGATCACCATCGTGTTTTAAGAGCAAGGGTTCAGAAACTAGATGTTAAGCAAGCATACAACAATGGCTAGAGGTTTGTCTTTCTGCTTCCTTTTTCTTCTTATAATCTGAATATGCTTAAATGTATGTGCTTATTTGACACATTTAAATTTATCGAATCTTTAGTATAAATCTATTTCACCAGTGAGTAGTATATTTGTCCAACGAGAAAAGGTAGTTAACTCTGATATAAAAGCAATCTCTTACTTGACCCAACAAGAAAATGCTTTTTGTCAATGGTTGAAAAGTTAAGTTTTGGATGAAATGAGAGAGTTTTTTTATGTGGGACACACCTAGAAACAATAGAGAAGGGAAAATAGCTTAAGAACTTCATTCTGCTTCATCCATTCCACTCTTTTGATCCATGTTTGGGTTCTAAATATGTAAAAGCAACTAAACTTCATATTCATTGCGTTTTGATGTAACGTATCTAAACTCCATGTATATATTTCATATTCAATATAAATCTCTTCAATTACTCATTCTTTCTATAATATTCATGTGCATGATTGATTATTTATGCTATTTTGAAATGTCTATTGTTAGCAGAATGACAAGTGTACCATATCGTATCAAGTAATAAAAATGGTAAAACTCATTATCGTTCTTCCCATGAGACTCGATAAGGCCTTATCATTCGCGTGAATCAAAATCGTAAGACTTGCAGAGAAAAATTCAATAATTGTGGTGGATGCAAAGACAGAAAATAAACATGCAATGTGTGATTCAGTTGACAAGATTTAGGCAATGGATGAATGGAGTTGTTGAGGGTTTACAATTTCATCTAATCCGCTCTCTCTTATTTACTCCTCTTGTTTAAATAGCATTATTATCTAATTGCATGCAAACTTTCTTGGCCTGCCCTTAACCCGATCCCTCGGCGAAAAGGGCCTATTACTAATTACCGGCTTGCTATCCCTAGCCTCCCCTAGCAACTAGCAACGCATTACAAACAGAAGCAAATACAATTGGTCGTCCTACTCCCCTATCCCTAGGTGGTATTGCTTAATCAAGGAAATTCTCACCATTTCGTGTCATTACTGTGCATCCCCGCATCAATAAAGGCAAATATCAATTACCGAATGAGTTAAACGATAAAGGCATTAAGCACAGTATGAGAATCCAACAATTGATAATAAACGAATATGAAAATCATATAATTCAAACAAGAGTTTCAATAAAAGAGAGTATCAAAAGATTACATTGTTCCCCAACAACAAAAAGGGTTTAGTTCACCATTGTCATGGTGAACCAAGATGAAAATAATGGAAGAAATGGAAAACAAATCCTAGAAAAGATAAAAAGGAGCCTAAGCATCCAAGAAATCCTATCGAGAGAGTGAAAAATACGTCTGGCCGCCCTCCTCTGTCAAAAGAATGAATTGGAATTCGTAACAGGGGATATTTATAGGTGAGGAGCGCAACAGAAAAATAGGCCCAAGCCTAGCTGACCACCACCCGGCGTCACACTCTACCGCCCGGCGATTTCCCTTGTGCCGCAAAACCGCCCTGCGTGGATCTACCGCCGGGCGGTCTCTAGACTCTTCTTTTCTTGATTTTTCTTGAGTGTATGACCTTCATCTTCATTCCCAATCTACAAGAAATATTACAATTACATACGGATAATTATATACAGATTATAATCTTTATGTAATATAAGAATCACATACGGATTTTATATACGGATTTTGAAAAAAGAATTACATACGAATATTATATACAGATTTTTATCTACCGAAAATCCATATATAAAATCCGTATATAATATACGCGTGTAATGGCGAGAAAATTATCTTAAGATAAAATCCGTATATAATAGATAAAAGCCATATGTAACTAAAAACAAATGTTATCCACCGATATTACATACCGATCTGAAAAATATTTTTTAAAGAAAAATTAAATTTAGGTTAAGACTAACCAAGATAACCCTCGACCTCACGTTCTCGAACCCTAATTCCACCTTTATTTTCTGCAACTTTCACTCCACCTCTCATCTCTCTCGACCTCTCCTCTCGATCCCAAATTCCAGTTCACATTTCTCTGCAAGCTTCATTCCACCTCTCCTCTTCCTTTCATTCTTCGTTCTTCTTATATATAACTCTCACATAAAGTTATAAACACTAAAACAACGAGAGCAAGTTTCACCATCTTCACCCTCTTACTCTTTTTTTACAGGAACAAACAACGTGAGTTTCTCTCGTTTCCATTTTCAACTGCTCTCAAAACCCTCTGAAAGCATCTCGGAAACCCTTTCCCTTTTTCTTCTCATTTTCTATGTTCAAATATTTCTGTAAAGATGATGATATTTCCTAAAGAGTTGAACGGTCCATTTTCTTAAATCATCATCGTCAACTCTTCCTGCACAATTGGTGGAACTCGATTAGGGTTCCAGAATATCATCTGCGTGTCTGTGAGGATAAGAAAATTTGGGTTTTTGAGAATAAAAAAAATTAAGGCTTTTGAGGACAGAAAGGAAGAGAAGTGGGAACGAATGATATTTCGGGATAAAATCAAGAAGGAGGAAGAAAAAGGTGGTGATAATAAGTTTAGAGGCATTCACGAGGGCAAGGTTACGGAAGAAGACATTGAAGGTGTCCATGGCTCAACTTCTTCCAAGGACACTGTATTTGACAACCAAGGTTGTTGGTGTCAGTGCGTTTGTAGATGCAGGAACTCATCTGAGGATATATCTTTGGCTGGGGTTTTTTCTTGTCTAACATTAATGCTTGTTTATAGAAATTAATCTAACCCCGTGGTGATTTTTGCAAGGAACTCGGGGAAGGGGATGGGGCTTTTCAATGTTTGATTATATATTAGTTTAACTTGCTTGGGAGTTTGGTGTGATTTCTATTTTTCTATTTTAATGATGGTTCTGACATGGATAGATATTGTTTTTGGAATAAACTGACTTTTAAAAGGATGGTTATATAGGGCCATGATGTGTTCTTTGTGATGTTATGGGTGATCATTTTTGTTCTAATTCTCATCTGCATACCACATGATTGACCATTAGCCAGAGGTCTTTCCTGCAACTACAGATTCACGCTACTTCTGTGACCTTGGATTACCAGCTATTGGATTCTCACCTATGGCAAACACCCCTCTTCTATTCCATGACCATAATGAGGTGATTCCTTTAATTTATTGTATGCATAATTGCTTGTTTTGTCAGTGAGTTTATTTGCATAAGAGTTATCATTGTCTTTTAGAATTATATATCTGATTTGTTATTTAGAAGTGAAGCTTGCATTAGACCTCGTACACCGACATCCTGGGGTTGACTTTTAGCCTCTTGCAAAACCCCTATCTGCCTGGTATTCTTATATTATTGCTCACTCTGTTCAAACACTACAGAGGAGAAGATCCACTCACTATACGTGATACAATGACCTCAGTCCCAAGTCCCAATCATTGGATGTGTACTAGTGGACCCCATGAAATAGGTTTCCACTTCTTCCTTTCGTACACCATACACCTTACTGCCCAAGCAAGATCAGTTTGGTGTAATTAGAGATGGATTTCTTGCATTTGTTGGAGACTGGCTTTGGTTATTCTGCTGTTATGCTCTTTCTTGCATTTGATGGATTCTATACGTTTCTTTTATTCTGTTTTAATACTTGTTTCTTCTGTCTCTATGATAAAGATTTTTGTCGTCTCATGTGATTGTTTTTGTGGTCACTTTTTGAGTATTATCAATATTTGGTCTCCAAGGTCTTGTATACTTGTAAATTAAACTAGTTGAGCATTTTTCTAATATTTTTTATTTTTTGACTTTGTAATTCTCAATAGTTTGTCCAATCTAATCACCTGGCAGTAAATCACGTTCTTTTAATGACTGCAGCTTGATCCTCATTGGTTGGAGTTTTGTTGCTGGCACATTTATACTTTGTGGTATATTTCTCTTTCTTCACAAGTAAGTCCCTTCTATCTTCTAGAATTTATATTGAAGTTTTCAGTTTTCACCTTTGCGGTTACTCTGTTAACTTGTCTATTATGAGTCACTGATGAAGTCCATTTTCTGCTATAATCACTTGTGTTGCTCATATATAAAAAAATCTATTTTATTGCATATTTGCACCAGTGTGTTTGAAGATACATGTTATTTTTCTAATTATATATTCTTATAACTAATATTATCTACACATTTATAGTTATTGTAATTAATTTATTAATTTGATTAATTATAGATGAAATGTTATTATATTATTTGTTAGCTCTAAAAATATAAATAATGTGAAGATATTCTTGATTGGTAATTAATTTGCTTGTTGAATCTAGAACACTCTAAGTGGAACGAGACTCCACACCCACATTCAATTTTTTTTGTCTCTTCCTAAAAATAACTTTTATGCAAAAATTTCTTTTTTATATAGCTTTGGATACATTAGAACCAGCCTCCATTGATTTTGTTAATCTCTGTTTCTCGGTTTAATCAACCCTTCCACTATCAGAGCATAGTCTTTTGAGCTAAGACAAATAGGAATCGAAACTCTTTTTGCGGTATTTTATTTTGTGGGATAAGAATCGTTACTGCTCCGTTCTAGTTACTTTTGGAATAAGTATTTAATTATAGTAATTAAACTTTCACAAATAAAAAATTAATTAACCTAGAATAAACATACTGCCAAAATACTCCCTCATTGCTAAAGCTATTATGATATATTAAATGGTATTGTTGTTCATGGATCTTTATAGTGGATAAAGCTATTATTATATATTCAATAGTTTTTTTTCTTAAATGGACAGGTTTGGAGAGATCAAATGCTACTTTAGCATCTGTGGTGCGGTCTCTAGAGTTCATTTTGAAGATAGTGTGTTGGAAGCTTTATTAATGTCTATTAATCTTGATGGTTTGAAAAACCTTTTATTTGTAAATGGTTTTGATAATTTAGATTATTAAATTTGTTTATTATGAATATATATTAAATTTGTGGTTGTTGAATAGGTAACTGCTACAAAATGTTGAAGTAATTCTTGTAATTCTTCGGATGAATAAGAGTTATATTTTTTGAAAGAATTGTTTTTTCTTGTAATGAAGGATAATTTATTTATTTTTTTTATAAAATCATAGTTACATACGAAATTTTTCGTATGTAATCATATTTTTAATTATATATGGATTTTATATACGGATTTTTCCGTATATAATTTACATACGGAAAAATCTGTATGTAAATTACATACGGATTATCCGTATATAAATTATATACGAATTTTTCCGTATATATATTATATACGGATTTTTTCGTATGTAAATTTAGCTACGATAATATCCGGATTTTTGTCCGTATGTAATCCGTATATAATCAAATATTATATACAGATTTTAGGTCTTATATACGGATTTGGGCCGTAGATAATGACGTTTTTTCTTGTAGATTCAAATCTGCTGCAAAACAAGCATAATATCGCTAAAAACAGCTTTTGACTCTCGACTGACTCATTTATTGAGTTTTGTTTGATTTCAAGCTCATTCTAAGCAGTAAAGGGAGTAATTTGGTCTAAAATAGCATATGAAAATAACGGTTTTTCAACCGTTATCACAACCCCAAACTTAGAAATTTGCTTGTACTCAAGCAAAACAAAACAAAAACAAAACAGAGCTTGACTTTCTACCCTTTCATCCAATGATTCAACATTTCTAAAGTACATGACAAGACTTACTCAATTTCAGATAATTAGTGAACTCAAATCAAGATGCATGCTTGTTCTCAACTTACTTTAGCTCATGCTTTCCTCAACAGATGCTACACAGTATGAATGATCAGTCCATTTAAACAAAAATGCAATCATGAACTTTAGAAGTTCTCACCAAGCAAGTGTTTCACTCAATCACTCAAGTGTTTACAGTAGTACTCCACTCTTTATTGCTCACAAGTCACATGAAATAAAATTGTCATTCATCTTAAACAATCAACATCTTTCCATGCAAATGCCAACAAAAGGACTTTTCCAAGGCTTGTAATGAGGTCGAGCTATCAAGAAAAATTGGTTTTTCTGGATCACAAAATTCTTGAGTCAAAAGAATTATTTTATCAATGAAAACGTTCAAGTTTAAACTATCTCTTTGTCACCAATTTCACTCATTCCCAGCTTCTTCCCTTTTTCTTTTTCATTGCGCTCATCTTCATGCTTTTATTCTTTTCTTTTCTTTTTCTCTACTCATGTATTTTGCTTTTCAACATTTGAGCTCAATACTTTTCTTTTGCCTTTCTATTTTCCCCATGCAACCCCAAACTTGAGCCTTTTCATTTCATACAATTATTCTCAACCAAACTCAAGATAAGTAATTTCAAATCAAAGGGTTTCATCCTGTTTCAGGCTAAGGTTCAAAAAGGATATAATCTTTAAAGCATTTTGGGTGAAAAATTTGGCTAGAAAAGGGTTTTCAAACATGGCCTTGATCATTTGACATTCACATAAAAATCAATCAATCATCAATATTAAGGCAATAAAATTTATGCTTCACTGTGAACAATAGATACAACAATAAAAACTCTGGGGCTCAATACCTCACACAACATGCTTTCTCACGCACAGTCATTCATACATCCTACTTAGCATCATGACCACAATCATACTTAATCACACATCTGTTTCACAGGATGTTAACATGCAACACAACTCAATAATCAATCACATCAAATCATCATCAAATAGACTCATCATGCAATTTATTCAGTCTAACATCTTCAGAAAAGTATTCAAGCCAAGCATACACACTGAAAAATAAAATTCAACCTATTCTAAAAATTTAAAATGCAAAAGTGAAAGAAGAAATTCTAGGTTGCCTCCTAGTAGCTCTTGTTTAACGTCGCGAGCCTTACCAAAACCTATTTAGCATTTGTCAGTAAATGCCAGCCGTCCAACACCCTTCAGTAGGTATACCTTCCGGGTATCCTTCAGTAGATACCAAAAGTTAGCATCCCTCAATAGATGCTACCCAAAAATTGTTCCAAAATTTACATGTTCAAAAGAAAAACTAAACAAAACAAAAAATAAAAATTGTCTTATAGTACAAAAAGTTCTTCTCAACAATCAACTCTTTTTCCTCACACTGGAATCCTCATCATCCCACCTTCTCAGCTTTTGTCTTTCTACTTAGCGAACAACAGGGGAATATGGCCTTCTAATCTCCATCATTCCTTCCTCTTCGAGCTTCCTGTTGACAATCCATTTCCTGTTTTTGTATCTAATAGCTACACCCTGCGGAAATAGTTTGTCCTTTAAGTGAGGTGACTTCCGTTTATCTGTCTTTTCCTTCTCATGTGCCTGCAAAATAATACAGCTGTTAAGATGATCATTACCTGTGGTATTTTCTTCTCTGCCAGCCTCTCTTCTAGCCTTTCTATGTCTAGATCTGTTTATTATTCTCCTTCTTTCTCCTTCAGATCCCCTATAGGCTAACACTTGGTCGTGATCTTTTAACACTATTTTCCCATCATAAACACGTATCATCATCTAAGAAGTCCTCATAAACGGTCTTCCCAAAATTAATGGAATTCTTCCATCATTTACCATATCCACTACCATGAAATCAACCAAGAATTCCAACTCTTCAATTCGAACAATTGCGTCTTCCACCATACCCAAAGGTTTTTTTATGGATCCATCTTTAACTGTCAAGGAAGTGTATGCTGGTTTTAATTTTAGCCCTCTAATCTTCTTGAAGTCACTGAAGGACATTAAATTAACACTAGACCCTGAATTGATCATAGCTCTCCCTATATCCACATCATTGATCACACAAGGAAGAGTCAAACTTCCTAAATCCTTCAATTTTTGTGGATTCCTTGGTTTAACGATCCGTACTTGATCTTCTTCCTCCTCATCAAGATCAGCTATCTTGCGAGGACGGTATTCAGTCGGTTTATCATCTTTAGGCACTTGTGGAAACGCTCCAGGCATAATAGTCACCCGATTAAAAATTTCTCGGAATAACTCATAAGGACTCTTCAGTTTCCTTTCCTTTTTCTCTTCTTCTTCACATTTCTTCTGCTTATTGTACTTATTATTACAAACCATCTCTTCCTCTTCATCTTCACTGCTCCCAATGTCAATTATTTCTTCTACTGGCTTCCTTTTATTTCTAGTCATCACCACTTTGCACTCATCCTTGGGGTTAACCTCAGTGTTAGCCCGAAACTGGTTCTTTTCTGCGGTGTTAACTCTTTTTGACAGCTGCCCAATTTGTGTCTCCAATGCTCTAAAACTAGCTTGGTTACTTGCTTGTTGAGACTCATAGACTTTCAGAAATTTGTCAAATCGGTCATTTAATTCTCTGACGGTCTCCGTCAAGCTATTCACCTGCTGCCATAAAGGTGATGGTTGCTGCTGCCGGAAGCCTACTACTTGCCCAAAAGAAGTATTCTGGTTCTGTCCAATGCTGGGGTGGTTCTTCCAACCTTGGCTAGAACTGCCTTGGTTAGAACTACCCTGCTTAAACGGGAATTGATTCCCCATGTAGTTGAGATCCTGCTGCATTTCTTCAGTGAAAGCACATTGACCATTGATGTGGTCACCACCGCATAAGTTGCAAAGTTGTTGAGTTTGAGAAATATTTCTTAACCATGTTGGAAGTTCAGAAAGGACCTTTGTCAGTTTGTCCAATTTTTGGTTAAGAAGATGATTCTGCGCAGCCATTGCATCATTAGCAGGAAGATGCAATATTCCTCCTTTCTGTGTGTCCCTCTCACTTTGGGAAGCTTCATTCAGAGCCATGTCTTCAATCAAGTCATAGGCTTCGTCTTCAGTCTTCCTATTAATACTGCCTCCAGTTGAGGCATCCAACATCATTTTTGACTGAGTATTAAGCCCTCCTAGGAAAGCAAGCAAATAAGCAGTCTTGTCAAATCCGTGGACTGGAGTCTTTCTCAACAGGCCTTTGAATCTGTCTCAGGCCTGTCCGAGAGTTTCCTCCATCCCTTGCTTGAATGAGGAGATTTCGAGCTTCCCTTGATGAATCTTGGTTTGCGGAAAGAATCTGGTGACAAACTGTCTGGCCAATGCATCCCAGTTTCTGAACGTCCCTTTAGCAAATGAGTGCAACCAATCCTTGGCGTTTCCTCCCAAAGAGAACGGGAATAGGCTAAGTCTGATCCTCTCATCTGAGACTCCGGCCATCTTAACAATATTGCAGATTTCGCCAAAGATAGTCAAATGTTTGTAGGGATTCTCACTCGACAATCCGTGAAACTGGTTGCTTTGGACCGACTGAATAAGTGCAGGGCTCATCACCAAATTCGTTGCATTGTCCACAGAAAGACTATGCTGTTGAAATTCAAGGGACCCACAGTGTTGGCTGAGTCCCCCAGTGTACGTCTCAAAGAGGAGGTTGTTCCGCCATCAACTTTAAGTCCTGTGCAAAAGATTGCAAAAGTGGTTCAGGAGAAGGAAAGTTCTCACGTTCATAATGCTTAACTCTCCTCCCTCTCCTGTCTGGTAGCCCCTCGAGAAGAGGTTGCTGATCTTTTCTGCTCCTAGTGTGTACTCCTTCCTGCATACACAAGAGAAAATACCCCTAAAAGTACTTTTATAGAAAAATAAAATAAAACAAAACAAAAGAAAAATATAAACAAATACTCACAAACAAGTCAAATTCAGTCAATTCACACTACTAAATAAGTCAAACCTCGAGTCCCCGGCAGCGGCGCCAAAAACTTGTTAGTAGAATGGCAAGTGTACCATATCGTATCAAGTAATAAAAATGGCAAAACCCATTATCGTTCTTCCCATGAGACTCGAAAGGCCTTATCGTTCGCGTGAATCAAAATCGTAAGACTTGCGGAAAAAATTCAATAATTGTGGTGGATGCAAAGACAGAAAATAAACATGCAATGTGTGATTCAGTTGACAAGATTTAGGCAATGGATGAATGGAGTTGTTGGGGGTTTACAATTTCATCTAATCCGCTCTCTCTTATTTACTCCTCTTGTTTAAATAACATTATTATCTAATTGCATGCAAACTTTCTTGGCCTGCCCTTAACCCGATCCCTCGGCGAAAAGGGCCTATTACTAATTACCGGCTTGCTATCCCTAGCCTCCCCTAGCAACTAGCAACGCATTACAAACAGAAGAAAATACAATTGGTCGTCCTACTCCCCTATCCCTAGGTGGTATTGGTTAACCAAGGAAATTCTCACCATTTCGTGTCATTACTGTGCATCCCCGCATCAATAAAGGCAAATATTAATTACCGAATCAGTTAAACGATAAAGGCATTAAGCACAGTATGAGAATCCAACAATTGATAATAAATGCATATGAAAATCATATAATTCAAACAAGAGTTTCAATAAAAGAGAGTATCAAAAGACTACATTGTTCCCCCAACAACAAAAAGGGTTTAGTTCACCATTGTCATGGTGAACCAAGATGAAAATAATGGAAGAAATGGAAAACAAACCCTAGAAAAGATGAAAAGGATCCTAAGCATCCAAGAGATCCTCTCCAGAGAGTGAAAAATAGGTCTGGCCGCCCTCCTCTGTCAAAAGAATGAATTGGAATTCGTAACAGGGCTATTTATAGGTGAGGAGCGCAACAGAAAAATAGGCCCAAGCCCAGCTGATCACCGCCAGGCGTCACACTTTGCTGCCCGGCGGTGTGCCCTAAATCGCACTACCGCCCGGCGGTAGGGGTCTACCGCCCGACGGTTTCCCTTGTGTCGTAAAACCGCCCGGCAGCCACTGCTGGTGTCTTCTCCTCCCGTCTGGCGCTGGGCGGTCCCTAGACTTTTCTTTTCTTCGATTTTCTTACTTTTTCTTGAGTCTAAGACCTTCATCTTCATTCCCAATCTTCTCTCCTATCAAATTTGCTGCCAAACAATGCAAAACAAGCATAATATCGCTAAAAAGAGCTTTTAACTCTCGACTGACTCATTTATTGAGTTTTGTTTGATTTCAAGCTCATTCTAAGCAGTAAAGGGAGTAATTTGGTCGAAAATAGCACATGAAAATAACGGTTTTTCAACCGTTATCATCTATTAGACAGGGTAGAAGGTTTTGTCAGAGTCGTGCAGCGAAATGGTTAACGTGTACAACAAACCAAGAGCAGGTAATTTTCTCGTAAATATAAAAACTTCTTTAAAACAATTTAAACAAATTTAAAGAGTAAGGAAGAGAAAAAATTGCACAGGTAATTTTTATACCAGTTCGGATATCACAGATCCTACGTCCAGTTGTTAATATCAATCGGGAATTAACGCTTCACTAGCACAAACCAACAAACTGTTACAATCACAAAGAAAATAAACAAGTTAAACGTTAGAAAACCCCTCTTGTTACCCCAAGAGATGAAACTCACTTCCCCTGAAACCCACTAGGGATGTGTTGAGAAACAGGTCGGCTTTGTTTTACACCAAGAGGGGGGTGGTGTTAGTTCAAAAACAAAATCTTTTCGCAATCTTTATACAAAACTATAAAGCTTTTTGGTCTTTCTTGAAATGAAAGCAATGAAAATTTCAATGTAGCGGAAAACGCAGTTGACTGCTAAACAGATAAAGTCGATTGAAATAAAGAGTGCAGGGATAAAGAAAATCAAACACTGGTTTTTATAATGGTTCAGCCAACAATGCCTACATCCAGTGTCCTTCCAACCCAGAAAGCAAATGCACTATAATGTTGCAGTTTTTACAACAAGGAATTTATAGAAGCCTCACGCAAAAATATAAATCTCCTCTCTAACCCAAAACCAAAATATAGCTGCACAAAAAAACCAGACTTGCCGCAAGAATCCCCTCTTCTGCAATCTGAACCCACGTCGAACAATCCTCAACGTGTAACCAGCACTCTTGACAAGATGCCAAGCCTATCACAGCAGACTTCACAGGTTGCCAAGCCTATCACAGCAGACTTCACAGGTTGCCAAGCCTTCAATCAACGCAGCAGTCTTCACAGGATGCCAAGACTACAAAGATCAATCAAGAAGCGCCTTCTTCGTGAAGATTATGATCAAGCAGTCAACGTAATTGCCTTCTCCCTTTGAATCTCTCTCAAGAAAGATCACCACCGTCTTCTTGGAGAATTCTTGGAGCTGTTTAAAATAGAGAATTCAATCTGAAACAAGAAATGAAAATTTCAGATCATCAAAAGTCTCAGAACAACTTGTGTTCTGTCTATTTATAGTTTTTTGTTAGACAGATTTCTTCTCAGTTGAATAGCCTACTAATTCAGTCGACTATACTAAAACAATTATAACAGAAAGTCAACATATAGGTTCCCAGTCAACAAAAATCAACACACATTCATTACATTTGACCAAGTCATCAATTCTTAACTAACTTTCAAAAATATAGCCGTTGGAGTATGTAAGCATAACAGAATTCCAAACAGATCAATAACACAGTTGAATATGCATTATCCAATGTCGACTGACACTTGTAAAAACACTTTGAAATTCTTTTCAACTCAAAATATCACATAACACTGATTCTTAAGATCTGTACAAAGATTTTAGCATAGTTAAATCCATTATAGGTGTATTCGACAGGACTAGAACTTTGTCACAGAATTATAAGTTCATAAAGGTGTTTGTGATCTTTCACTTCCAAAAATGTGAAATAAAATGTTTTTAATCAATCAGTTCATATTCCACATTTTCATACAAGCATGTTCCACAATTATATCACACAATTAATCATAGGAACATACATCACAATACATCAAAACATGTTCATCAGATATGACAATTAATTCAGAATAAGAACATGTAATGCAACAACATGTGTACTATTATTAAGCACGAATAAGAATAAAAGAACATGTAATGCATTGTGTTGTCATCATCAAAAACTTGAATTATATAGAGTCCTTATTCACAAAGATGATGACCATCCTGATGATGATGAAGAAGACGATATGGACACTCATATGGCTGACCCAGTGAGTGCTGCAGCTCCATCTGAAGCTGGACCTTCCAACATACCCTCCTCTTCCTCAACTTCTATGGAAGAACATTTTGCAAGATTATCTAAGCAATTGGAGGATATGAGTCTAGCACAAAAGACACATTTGGATGAAGTACATGAGTGGCAGCAATCTCTTGATGAGTACTTAGTTGATCAATTTCTTGAGATTGATGTTCGACTACATAACATTGAGGATCATCTCAATATCCCACCTACTGAAAGATCCCCTAGTCCTGAATTTTAGTTTTTTTTTTTGGTCCCTAAGATTGATTGCTTTCTTTGTGGCATTTTGTCTTTAAATCTTTATAAATTTCCTGTAATTCATTTCTGTTTTTAATATAATGAGCTTTTATGCATATATTATCTTTTTGAGGGGGAGCTCATATTAAGGGGGAGATTTTTACTTTTTGCTTATGATCAAAAAGGGGGAGATTAGAAATATTATAGGGGAGAAGAAATATTAAGGGAGAATTAAGGGCAAAAATATTTTTCAATTGTACAGGTACTGCTAACTCTATGGCTGTTTTTTAAGTTTGTATGTGTTGCAGGTAAACCTGAGTTGCTTTTAAATAGAGAATTTTTTATCATCATCAAAAAGGGGGAGATTGTTACCAATAAATGAGTATTGGTAAAAACCTGAAGAATTGTTTTGATGATGCTGCAACTTATAAATTTTGGATGTAATAGGAAAATAATTAAAAAGCAACTTGTAGATTTTGAATGTGGTAGGAAAATGGTAAACATTGTAATTTTTACTGGTATAATCGATTATCATGAAGCAATAATCGATTATCACAAGTCATACTTGAATAATCGATTATAACTTCGTATAATTGATTATCATTTTTTGAAAACTCTATAATGGACTTGAATAATCGATTATCACTTACAATAATCGATTATTCATGGCAGTTGAGAGCTAACCTTTGGCATTCTGTGTACTTGGCTATATATGAGGTTTTGGAGAACTCAAAACTTAACATTTTTGAACTAAGAAAGCTTAGAACACTGTGTGTCAGAGGAACGTTCTTAGAGAGCTTTTTGTTCATTGTTCCCTTGCTTGGTCTTGTGAAAGGAGAGGCTCGTGTATTGTGTGTCGATAGTCGGAGCATACTCTCTTCAAGTTAGCGAGGTACTCTGCCTAGTCTTGTGAAAGGAGAAGCTCACGAACCGTTGGTCGATTGTCGGAGTGGTTCTCTTCAAGTTGGTAGAGTGGTTCTTTTCGTTCTTTTCCTGTTCATTTGATTGTAATCTGTTAAACCATTTTTAGTGGAACTGTTAATCACTATTTGTAGTGATTAACAACTGGACGTAGATTCTGTTGAATCGAACCAATATAAAAATACTCGTGTGATTTTTCTATTCCCTACACTCATTTTATTTAACGCATACCAACTGTTTGATTAATTTTCCGAAAGAAAATTATTTTTGCTAAAAGGACCAAATTAATTTTAATTGTGATCGAACACGCTTTCCGCTCTCTGTGTTTTAATTCCGCTGTGCTTTACTCTTCGAAAATTACCCCCTCCGATACCGTCAAAACAGTGATACTCCCCCTGTCATTATGCATAAGTAATAAAATCAATTCAAGTGCATAATACAGTATATCACAAATTTATCAATAGTTTAAGCACAGAGTTGTATCAAGGTCAGAATATCAAACCATATAGATATGCAATGATACAAACTTCAACAATCTCACAATATTCTCTTAATTCAGATATTTCCACAGATAAAAATAGAGATAATAGCAGATTAATCATGATTTAAGCAAACAGTAAAGATAGAACCAAATTCCAGTTATGGAATTGTTAACCCATTTTAACGCAGTCAAATGCTTTAAATCATCAGTCGAATGCATTGCTTTTGCAAATGTTGAATTCCAATTGTAGATTTCCAAAGCAATGTCCTTCCTACAAAACCTTTCAACAACCTTTTCTAGATCAAGCATAATGGTTAAGCAAGAATTATAATCAGATTACAACAGAAGTCAATATGTAAAGAATTATAATCAGATTACACTACTATCGTTTAACATTCCCAGTTCATTTAGAATTGTAAAAAATCTTTCTTTGTTCAGAGGTTTTGTAAAGATATCAGCCCATTGATTTAGAGTATCAACATACTCAATTTTGATTTCACCATTATTTATATGATCTCGAATGAAATGATGTCTTATTTCAATATGCTTAGTTTTCAAGTGTAAAATAGGATTCTTAGTTAAGTTTATAGCACTAGTACTGTCACATTTCAAAGGAATGTTTTCTATCTTAATGCCATAGTCCTCTAATTGACTCTTTATCCAAAAAGTGACTGTGCATAACAGCTTCCAGCTGCTATGTACTCAGCTTCTGTGGTAGATAAAACCACACATGCTTGTTTCTTTGAATGCCAAGAGATCAATGATGATCCAAGTAAGTTACATGTGCCACTAGTGCTTTTTCTGTCTAGTTTGCAACCTCCAAAATCAGAATCACTGTAACCATTTAGAAAAAGACTTGTGCCATTTAGATACAATAATCCAAGGCCTTTAGTACCTTTGAGGTACTTTAAAATTCTTTTTATAGCTGTAAGATGTGATTCTTTAGGAGCAGATTGAAATCTAGCATAGAGACAGACATTATGCATAATTCAGGCCTATTAGCAGTAAGATAAAGTAGTGATCCAATCATACCTCGATACATTCTTTGATCAACACTTTTTCCAGCCTCATCTAGATCCAAGTAGCAATTAGTTGTCATGGGAGTAGCAACATGTTTGCAATCTAGCATCTTGAATCTTTTCAGCAGATCATTGCAGTATTTGGATTGATGAATGAATATACCATCCTTGGTTTGCTTAACTTGTAGACCAAGGAAGTAAGTCAATTCTCCCATCATGGACATTTAAAATTCTTCCTGCATAACTTTTAAAATTCTTTGCACAACATAAGGTTAGTAGAACCGAAAATAATGTCATCAATATAAATTTGCACATACAGTTTATCCCTATTTGTACTTTTTGTGAAAAGGGCGAATCAACATTTCCTCTTGAGTATCCTTTCTTTATAAGAAATTCACTTAACCTTTCATACCATGATCTTGGTGCTTGCTTTAATCCATATAAGGCTTTCTTCAGTTTGTAAACATGATCAGGGTATTCAAAGTCTTCAAATCCAGGTGGTTGTTCAACATATACCTCTTCCTTGATGTATCCATTTAGAAAGGCCCTCTTTGTTAGGAATCAGGTTGGCTTCGTTTTACACCAAGAGGGGGGTGAATTGGTGTTAGTTCAAAAACAAAGTCTTTTCGCAATCTTGGTATGAAAATTCAATGCTTTTGATCTTTCCTTGAAATGCAAGTAATGAAAAATGTAATGCAGCGGAAAAACGTAGTTAATAGTAACACAATTAAAGTCGACTGAAATAAAGAGTGCAGGGATACAGAAAATCAAACACTGGTTTTTATACTGGTTCGGCCAACAATGCCTACATCCAGTGTCCTTTCACCCTTGGAAGCAAATGCACTATAATGGTTACGGTTTTTACAACAAGGAATTTATAGAAGCACCACGCAAAATTTAAATCTCCTCTCTAACCGAAAACCAAATATAGCTGCACACACAAAACCAGAATTGCAGCAAGAATCCCCTCTTCTGCAATATGCATCCACGTCGAACAATCCTCAACGTGTAACCAGCACTCTTCACAGGATGCCAAGTTTATCACAGCACGCTTCACAGGTTGCCAGGCCTATCACAGTAGACTTCACAGGTTGCCAAGTCTTCAGTCAAATACAACAATCATCACAGGATGCCAAGCCTTCAGGATCAAACCAGAAGCACCTTCTTTGTGCAGATATTGATCAAACAGTGTGAGCAATTCCTCAATTTGAATCTCTCTCAAGAAATATCACCACGGTCTTCTTGGAGAATTCTTGGAGCTTCCAAAACTGAGAACTTTCTCTGAAATAGGATAATGAAAATGTTAGATCACAAAAGTCTTACAGAGCAATTCATGCTCTGACTATTTATAGTTTTCCTGTCATTCTCAGTCGAATAGCCTATTAATATAGTCGACTGTATTAAAACAGTTATAACAGACAGTCAACACAAAGGCTCCTCAGTCAACCAAAAAATGCACATTCATAATAGTTGACCCAGTCAGTCAATCCTAACTAACTTTTAAAAATATAGCCGTTGGAGCAAGTAGGCATAACAAAATTGCAAAAATAACAGCAGTACAGTCGAATAGGTGTTCCACACTGTCGACTGACACTTAAAAAACACTTCGAAATTCTTTTCATCTCAAAATCTCATCAAGCACATGCTCACAAAATTTGTGCAAAGATTTTAGCATAGTCGAATCCATTACCAGTGTATTCGACTGAACTAGACCTTTGTCACAACAAATATAAGTTCATAAAAGTGCATGTGATCTTTTCTTTAGAAATGTGGAGAAATGTTTAAAATCATTTTATCATACATTTCAATACAAGCATGTTCCAAGCATATAACACATAATCATTCATACGAACATACATTGCAAAGTAACAGGACATGTTCAACAAAAGGCATTTTTCATAACAGTTTGGTATAACAGCTGAACATGTAATACTGGAACTTATGTACTGTTATTAAGCATTGTGTTGTCATTATCAAAAACCAGTTTGATATAGAGTTTGTGTTGTCAACAATCTCAACACTTTTCACATCCATTTTATATAACTTGAATTTCATTGCGGATGCAATAGCTAGAAGTATTCTGATTGCATCTAATCTGGCTATAGGAGCATATGTCTCGTCATAGTCGATTCCTTCTTCTTGACAGTAGCCTTTTGCGACTAGCCTTGGTTTGTTCTTTATGATCTCACCTGAATTATCCATTTTGTTGCGAAAAACCCACTTTGTACCAATTACTTGTAGATCAGGTTTTCTGGGTGCAAGCTCCCACACATTGTTCCTTGTGAATTGATTGAACTCCTCTTTCATTGCCATCATCCAATTTTCATCATTTAATGCCTCCTCAATTTTCTTGGTTTCAATTTTGGACACAAAAGCAACGTTCATGCAGTATTGGTTCAATTGTCTTCTTGTAGAGACCCCTCTTGACATGTCACCAATAACATTGTCAGTTGAGACATTTCTTGGTACCTTCCATGCTTTAAATGACTCAACTTTAGGAGATTCTACTTGCTCACCTTCATCTTTTTTCTCAATAACTTCTTTAGGAATTTCTTCATCAACTGTATTTTCATCTTCTTCAGCAGAATTTCTAACTTGTTTAGAATGATTTGGATCCATAATGAACTCATCAAATGCCACATGAATAGATTCCTCCACATTCATAGTTCTCTTATTGTATACCCGGTATGCCTTGCTGTTCAAGGAATATCCTATGAAAATTACTTCATTAGCTTTCGAGTCGAATTTCCCAAGACTTTCTTTGTCGTTATTCAATACAAAACATTTGCTTCCAAAGACTCTCAAGTGTGAAATATTTGGCTTTCTTCCTCTCAACAGTTCATATGGTGTCAGCTTTAGTATAGACCTGATGATTATTCTGTTCAATACATAGCATGTTGTGCTTACTGCATCTGCCCATAAATATTTTGGCATGTCCCTGTCATTCAACATAGACCTTGCCAATTCTTCAAGTGCTCTGTTTTTCCTTTCTATCACTCCATTCTGCTGTGGTGTTTTGGGTGCTGAGAAATTATGTATGATTCCCATTTCAACTAGATAATCATCAAATTCCTTATTCTGAAATTCTCCTACATGATCACTTCTGATAGCCTTGATCTTGAGATCCATTTCGTTTTGAACAGCAGCAGCAAATTGTTTGAAGACTTTAAGTCCATCATTCTTGGCTGCAATGAAATAAGTCCATGTATATCTTGAGTTGTCGTCCACAATGACTAACCTGTATGAATTCCCTCCGAGACTCTTTATTCTGGATGGTCCAAATAGATCCATATGAAGCAATTGCAGAGGCTTCTTGGTTGACATTTCACTCTTACTCTTCAATGACTGTTTGGTTAACTTCCCTTTTTGGCAAACATCACATAACCTGTCAGTTTTAAATCGAATCTTGGGCAGACCATTTACCAGTTTCTTGGAGACAAGCTTGTTGTGTTGACTCATACTGATGTGAGCAAATCTCTTGTGCCATAACCACACATCTTCTTCTTTAGTCATCAGAAATACAACATATTCGAATGCGTTATCAGTGATGTCGTTGTTCACCCTTTTTCCCACAAGTAGTAACTCATTTGTTGTCCCGTTGCTGATCAGACAGTATTTGGGTTCGAAGGTGATCTTTAATCCTTTGTTGCATAGTTGACTGATGCTAAGCAGATTGTGTTTTAACCCTTCAACAAGAAATATATTTTTAATTTCATAAGATGAAGGAGTTTTTATTTTACCTATA
Organism: Vigna mungo; assembly: GCA_036885675.1. Lineage (NCBI taxonomy): Eukaryota > Viridiplantae > Streptophyta > Magnoliopsida > Fabales > Fabaceae > Vigna > Vigna mungo. The sequence goes on along the minus strand of CP144692.1, from coordinate 12,052,993 downwards.
CCGATGATTCTTCCTTTGTTGTTATCACCGTACGTAACATGACCAGCGGCTTTATACGAAATATCTGAGAAATTTGTAGGATCTCCTGTCATATGTCTCGAACACTCGCTTTCGAGTTACCATGTGGGACTTTTGAACTGTTGTTCCAGATCAGGTTTGATGGTTCTAGATGTTGCCATCATGATTAGGTTTTCTTTATTCTAGACTTTCAACTCAACAACAACAACAACACTCAATCATACTTCCAGTGATAGTTCATGCTCTACGCCAACACACCAAGTTCTCAAAGCCACAACACAAGGGTTACACAAACCTTAGAACACTTATCACTGCACACAGTAGATAAGAATTTCGAATTACACTTATTTTGTATGTTGTATGTTAGAATGAGACTCCCAATCAAATTTATAGAGATCTCACTCAAGGACACCTCAAGAAATCTGTTGTCAACTGTTTAGCGTGTAATAATTGACTATCCAGATATGGCAATCGATTATGCATTAATGAATGCACAACTGTCAAAAACATGCTTGAAAAATCTCATAATTTCTCATGATAATCGATTATGACAAGTCATAATCGATTATTGATAATCGATTATCATAAGTGGTAATCGATTATCTTGAGTATAAAATGAGGTTTTCTAATTCAAAATGATTTTTAACGCAACCTAAGGCAAACAACACACAAAATCAAATATAAATCACATACAAAAATGTGGGATTGTTGGACTAAAATGTGCTTTGTATTTTTGGGTAGTTCATGGTTAATCTATGAGAAGTGGACAGAAGAGATAAAAGCTTAACAAGAACAAATAAAACATGCAATCAATGCAATAGAAATTGACAATGAAAGATAGTGAGCATGAGATTCCGAAAGGAAAAAGGGTAAGATAGAGTGGTGATTATCTTACAAAATGTACACAACCTAGAAGGTTGGTTATGAAATCTTTGAGGCCTCTTGACACACTTTACTCTCTTGGATGCTCCAACAAAGGTAAGAGAAGGAGAGGTCACTTTGGAATACTAAACTAAACAAGAAACACTCCCACTCAAAGAACTCAAAAGTTTTAAAAAGCTTAAATTAATTTCATTCAAAGGTGTATATCATTACAATCCTCTCTTTGAGTTGAAAGTAGGGTTTCAAAGGTGTATATAATTCAATTTTATACATCCATTAGTAAAATTCGTATGTAATATCAATATTATTTACGAATTCAAATTCATATATATATATATATATATATATATATATTTTTTTTTTAAAATAGTTTTACTTTTTATTTAAATTATTTATAATTTAATTCATTATTTTGAAACTAAAAAATAATGTTCTAAAGAGTATCTATTATTATATATTCATGAAGTAATTAATTTAATTTCTCTCTAGATTTTGAAAAAATAGAATTGGAATTGAATTATCATGTGTGACTTTTCACACATTCTCGTACATAAACTAAAAATTTATGTCTATCCCACTAAAAAACCCCAATTTTACCAGGGTTTTTATTTTACGTTATGGAAGGTTTTAACTCCCCGTAAATTTGTTTTCGAAAGTTACAAAAACTATTGAAAAATATGACACGGCAGAATTACTATAGATTTTCAAAAACCGTCGGTAATGACCGGAGGTTTTCAAAAACCGCCGGTAATGACCGGAGGTTTTCAAAAATCGTCGGTAATTACCGGAGGTTTTCAAAAACCACCAATAAATCAGTTTTTTTTCTTAAAAAAATAAAAATGTGGGATATAGGAAGAAAACTGTGGGATATAGGAAGAAGCCCTCTTTATAATACTTTTGGGCTGACGACCAAAAGGGTCAATTCATGGGCCTATTCATTCTAAAACCCAATTTCTTAAACAGTTTTCAATGTTCTATCAATCTCACTCTGCTTTGATTTTAGAATCAATCATACATAAGTTTTCAATAATGTTAATATAGAAAATCTGATACAAAAGCAATCATTTATACAATATTATTTTTGGTCTATTTGTATATTGTTGCAGCATATTAATTGTACCCAACAAAGATATAGGTTCAGAGTTTCAATATCTCACCTACTATATCGTACACTACATCAAATTTTTCTTCCAACTCTTCTAGCAGCCCCTTTGTATAATCAATAGCTAAGTCTGCTCCCAAGTTCCTTAACAAGTCCAGTTTCTGAATTGGTTCATTGCTCTGAACTGTTTGAGCCTATTCAATACAGCATTGTCAAGTGGTTTATCAGGTGCTTCTCCGTCCTCCTTGATCCATGGATGATCTATTGTTACACAAAAAATTCATTGACTTCATTAGTTAATCACGAAGTTGTAAATGAATCCAAGCGATCTAAGAGAAAAGGCACTGAAAGTGAAGCAACAACAGCGAAAAATATATGCTTACCTAAAACTTGAGCTGCTGTAAATCTTTCTTTGCGATCTGAATTCAACATGTTACTTACAAGAAGATCCTTTGTTGAAGGTGAAATTGAAGGCCATCGATCGCTTGTAAAATCAACGTGGCCCCTTAGGATGTCATTGAATATGCCATGTTCCGATTCTGTCAAACCAATTAACTTTTTCAAATCAAAACACCATAGATTTAGAAAGAAAATGAGGACTAAATCAACAATTTAGTATCTGAAATTGTGATTTTTTGCCATTACAGTCTTTAGCTTTAACAACAGTTATAAAAAAATTCCTAATACTGTATATTATATATATATATATATATATATATATATATATATATATATATATATATATATATATATATATATATATATATATATATATATATATATATATATATATATATATATATATATATATATATATATATATATATATATCCTTAAATTAAATACTCAATGTTGTGTTATTTTAATTTTTAAATCTATTTTAATATTACTATTTAACTCATTATTTTTAAATCTGTACAGATTCAGTTTGAGAAAAAAAAAATTCTTATATTTTTATATCTCGATGATTCTGTATTTTAAATGTTATTATGTTAGAGTAAATTATCACAAGGCAAAAGACGTGCAGGGTAATATGCATCTCCTTTTTCTTTAAGATAATGTTTTGCACAAAGTAGTATGTTTGAAAAGAAAAATGTATAGCATGACACCAACACTCCATATGTCAACTTCTGGCCCATATTTCCTCTTCAAAACCTCAGGAGCAATGTAATATGCACTTTCCACAATGTCTTTGAACATTTCTCTTGTTAAAGAATAAATATGCCATTAAAACATACATACGAAGATTTAAAAATTCTATAACCATTTTCTTTCTGAAATATTTTTCATATTTAATTTTGAAAAACTTAAAACAAATGGGCACTAAATAATTTGTGCAGCACAAATAAAAGTGTTACTATTTGCATGGAAACGAAGACACTGAATGGGATAAACGCAGAAAAAGTGGAAGAAATCAGAGCTCCATGCTTAGACATTGCTTCTGTCATGCTTACCTTGGCAAAATAAACCACTAGCAATATCCCCATCAGTACAAGCTCGCGTAATGCCATTGCAGAAGAAATTGTGTCTCCAAATGCTAGAGTGTTAGTGATTTGCTCACTCTACATGCTAGCATTTATATAGGCAAAAGGGTAGTGAAAATATACCATGATTTATGATTGAAATAATCATGCAGCCAGAAAAGAAAAAATAGCACCTGATAATACACCAGCAGCTGGAATGCATTTAATATCTTGTCTGTAAAGAGCAAGTGACATTTCGTAATCAATTTGAGTCATTTAAATAAAATCATATGGACAACTACTAGAAAACTAGCGACACTAAGGCAATAGACAATAACAACTACCTTTTTGAGTATAACATTCAGATGGAAATCAAAGCAATGGTGGCGATGATATTCAGATTTAAAACTATTACATAAGAATAACACAGGAATTTACGAGCTTTTATATCGATTACAAGAAAAACATGACGAACTGCAGATGAAAGAGTAAAACTCCAACCTATCAGGAATTTTAGCAGTATCAACCCCAGGAAGTAAATTTAGTAACTGTTGTTGCTCTTCATTTGTCAACATTCTCAAAAACAGATATCTAATGAAAACATATATCTTTTCCTTAAAGTAAACCGTCTCTAAAACAAGATACCAAATATATATGTAATCGTGCAGTAAAAGGATGATGAAGAGCCTGCATTAAACCATATTTAAGAATAATAACAAAAAACAGAAATGATATTATGTACCCCCGGACACTTTACTAGGAGGTAGCATATTTTCCCCAATATCAAAATATCAAGCACAAAGTACAGGCCCTCCTGTTGAATTATTATTCAATTCTTTGTTGTTGAGAAGAAACTTACCAATTCACACATTGACATAATTTCAAGGAGAGAGGATCAGCAAAGATTATATTGAGAAAGAACAATCACACAATTTCAGAAATAGACATTAATTATTAAAGTGTAATGCAAATTCTAGAAGAATATAGAAGCTCCTTAGATAGAATAATTGAAATGTAATACAAGTTCTAGAATATTGTAGAAAAGTCTAAGATAGGAAGAAAAATCAAGAATAGTCTACATATGTGAAAATTTAGAACATTCCACATAAGTTATGGCTAGTATGTTCTAGAATATTCTATGGGTCTATAAATACCCATGAACTCTACCATTTGATGGATGTAGACAAGAAGCCAACATCTACAACAACTAAGACAACTCCAACACTCTTTCCAACTACTACTTCTACATTCTACTATCTCCACATTTTCTCTACCTCATCAACTATTCCTTACACAACCTCAATATACTAACAGTGGTACCAGAGCTACATTCGGTCATCTACTGGGCGTAGATAAAAATTTTCAACCACCTCAAACAAAACTATAACTCATTCTACTACTTCTAAAATATTTTCTCAACTCATGGCTACTACTAATCAAACATCATCAATTTCAGTACCTACTTTCACATGAGAAAATTATCATTTTTGGATTGTCAACATGAAGACATTCTTCCGCTCTCAAGATTTATGGGACATCATAGAAGAAGGATTCATTATTCCAGAAGACACCTCTACTCTTACTACAGCTCAAAAGAAGGAGTTGAAGGAAAACAAGCAGAAGGATTCAAGGGCTTTATTTGTTCTTCAACAAGCAGTTGATGACACAATTTTTCCAAGGATAATTGGTGCAACCAGTGCAAAGCAAGCTTGGAACACAATACAAGAGGAGTTTAAAGGAAGTGACGAGGTACGCAATGTTAAACTTCATTCTCTAAGACGAGAGTTTGAATTATTAAGAATGAAAGAATCTGAGACCATCAAAGACTACTATTCTAGAATAAAAGAAATAGTTAGTCAGATGAGAGCCTATGGGGAAAATATTCTTTACAAAAAGATCGTTGAGAAAATTTTAATTTCTATTCCCCAAAAATATGATGCAATCGCAACTGCGATTGAACAAACAAAAGATTTGGCTACATTGTCAGTAATATAACTACTGGGCTCTCTTGAAGCTTATGAACAAAGATTGAAAAGGCATGAAGAAACTCAATTGAAAATGCCTTTCAATCAAAACTAAAATTGCAGTCTCAAAAAGAATGTGAAGGAAATAAAAGTAAAGGAGAAATTTCTAGAAATAAAGAAAATTCTAGAAGCTTCTCTATTACTCATCAAGAAAAATATCCTCCATGTGGCATCTATAAAAAGACAAGTCACTTGGATAGTGGATGTAGCAATCACATGGCGAAAGATCAAAGCATCTTCAAAGACATTGATAAATCTGTCAATGTCAAAGTTCAGCTAGGAAATGGCACCACAGTGGAGTCTCGAGGCAAAGGAACTGTCATGGTGGAGACAAAGAAAGGTACGAAATTCATCAAGGATGTTTTACTAGTTCCTAATCTTAAAGAGAATCTTTTAAGTATTGGCCAAATGATGGAGAATGGATATTCTCTTCATTTTGAGAAAGATACATGCAAATTTTATGATAGTAAAATGATAGAAATTGGCCAAGTAAAAATGGAGAAGAGAAATAGAAGCTTTCCTATAAGCTTCAAACCTGGAACTAATATTGCCATGAAGGTAGAAGTTGATGACTCATGGCTTTGGCATAGGAGATTTGGCCACTTCAACACACATGCCTTAAAGCTTTTATATCAGAAAAACATGATGAGAGATCTTCCATGCTTGAAGGAGAATAATGAACCATGCGAAGGATATCTCCTCGGAAAACAACACCAATTATCATTCTCAATAGACAAAGCATGGAGAGCAAAAGACTTATTGGAGTTGATACATACTGATGTTTGCGGACCAATGAGAACGCCTTCACATCACAACAACAGGTATTTCATCCTCTTCATTGATGACTTCTCTAGAATGACATGGGTCTATTTCTTAAAGGTAAAGTCAGAAGTCTTCAACATATTCAAGAAATTCAAGGCCCTTGTTGAGAAGCAAAGTGGAAAGCAGATAAAAGTACTTAGAAGTGATCGTGGCAAGGAGTACACATCTCATGAGTTTGACAAATTATGTGAATATGAAGGCATAGAGCGACAACTTACAGTTGCATATACTCCACAACAAAATGGCGTGTCAGAGAGAAAGAATCGCATAGTTATGGAGATGGCAAGATCAATGCTAAAAGAGAAAACCATGCCTAACACTTTTTGAGCTGAAGCAGTCTACACTGCAGTTTACATTCTAAACAGATGTCCAACTAAGGCAGTCTAAGACAAGACTCCTATTGAAGCTTGGAGTGGGAGAAAGCCATCAGCTAAACACCTACGAGTATTTGGGTCTGTCTGCTACATACATGTTCTTGATCAAAGGAGGCACAAGCTTGAAGACAAGACTATACGAGGAATATTCTTAGGATATAGCACACAGTCAAAAGGCTATCGAGTCTACAACCTACAAACAAAAAAGCTCATCATCAGTCGAGATGTTGAAGTTGATGAAAATGCTTCTTGGAATTGGCAAGAAGAAAAAGTTGTTAAAAGCAACATTCTACTTCCAGTGCAGCAATCTCAAGAAGAAACTCAAGAAGAAGCAGAAAATCCAGGTACGCTTTCTCCACCTCCACAACAACAAGATTCTTCACCTGAATCTAGTCCAAGAAGAGTAAGATCTTTAGTAGACATATATGAAACTTGCAATATAGCCATGATTGAACCTAACTGTTATGAAGAAGCATCAAAGCAAGAAGTATGGGTCAAGGCCATGGAAGAAGAGATTAAAATGATTGAGAAGAATAACACTTGGGAACTCGTAAATTGCCCCATGGAAAAGACATCATAGCAGTGAAATGCATATATAAAACAAAGCTTAATCCTGATGGAACTATACAAAAGCACAAGGCAAGATTAGTTACTAAAGGCTACTCACAACAACCAGGAATAAACTACAATGAAACATTTGCTCCAGTTGCTCGCTTAGATACAATTAGAGTATTAATAGCTCTTGCAGCACAAAAAGGATGGAACATCTATCAACTAGATGTCAAATCAACCTTTCTAAATGGAGTGCTCAAAGAAGAAATTTATGTTGAACAACCACAAGGCTTCATCAACAAAGGAAATGAAGGCAAAGTACTAAGACTTAAAAAAACTTTATATGGCCTGAAGCAAGCTCCTCGAGCATGGTATAGCAAGATTGATAAATACCTTATTGATCAAGGATTCAGGAGGAGCAAGAGTGAGCCAACACTATATATTAAGGCACAAGGTCAGTATCATCTCATTGTCTCTTTATATGTTGATGATCTTATCTATATAGGAAACAATATAGAGATGATGAAAGAATTTAAAGAAGACATGATGAAGACATTTGAAATGACCGACCTTGGCTTGATGAACTATTTCCTCGGTATAGAGGTGAAACAACAAAAAGAAGGTATATTTATCTCTCAAAAGAAATATATTGAAGCTTTACTAAAGAAGTTCAAGATGAATGGTTGTAAACCTGTCGCTACTCCGTTGTTGGTAAATGAGAAACTACAAAAAGATGATGGAGCACAAGAGGCAGATGCATCACACTACAGAAGTTTAATTGGAAGTCTCCTTTATCTCACAGCCACACGACCAGACATTATGTATGCTACAAGTCTTCTATCAAGATTCATGCAAAAGCCAAGTCAGATTCATTATGGAGTAGGAAAAAGAATTTTAAGATATCTGCAAGGCACAAAGGAGTTTGGCATATGGCACAAAACCATGATTAACTCAAGGATGATTGGCTACTCAGATAGTGATTGGGCAGGATCAATTGACGACATGAAGAGTACGTCAAGATATGCTTTCTCACTAGGATTAGGTATTTTATCTTGGGCATCAAAGAAGCAAGCAACCGTGGCACAATCAACAGCAGAAGCAGAGTATGTAACAGCTGCTAAAACCACAAGTCAGGCAATATGGCTACGAAGAATACTTGAAGAAATGGGTGAGCCACAAGACGGGCTGACTATTATCTATTGCGCCAACAAATCGGCAATATCAATAGCAAAAAAATCCAGTCCATCATCAAAGAACAAAACACATAGCCATTAAATATCACTTCATTCGAGATGAAGAGACAACCAAACAAATTCAATTGGAGTATTGCCCAACAGAAGACCAAATTGCAGATATTTTTACGAATGCATTACCAAGGCCAAGATTTGAATTACTGCGCACTATGCTTGGAGTTACCGAATTTGCATTAAGGAGGAGTATTAAAGTGTAATGTAAATTCTAGAAGAATGTAGAAGCTCCTTAGATAGAATAATTGAAATGTAATACAAGTTCTAGAATATTGTAGAAAAGTCTAAGATAGGAAGAAAAATCAAGAATATTCTACATATGTGAAAATCTAGAACATTCCACATAAGTTATGGCTAGTATGTTCTAGAATATTCTATGGGTCTATAAATACCCATGAACTCTACCATTTGATGGATGTAGACAAGAAGCTAACATCTACAACAACTAAGACAACTCCAACACTCTTTCCAACTACTACTTCTACATTCTACTATCTCCACATTTTCTCTACCTCATCAACTATTCCTTTCACAACCTCAATAATACTAACATTAATAATGTTTAAGAATACATTATCAGTTGCTATTTAGAGAACAGACCTCGAGCCTCTACTCTGGATCATTCCACTCAAACAATGGGAAATCAGTTATCTAGATCCATATTCACTCCCCTCCGATCTTCCACCATACTCGGATCCATATTTAGAACTTTGATAACAACATCTTGACTGCAATATGTACCTAAGGAATACCAAAGAAATGCAGAGAGACCTCAACTACAAGGATTAGAAGAGTATTCTATTTTCAATTCCCCAAACATACAACTATATACCAACATACAATTATACCGGAATGAACATTAAAATAGGGGAAAAGCATATCGTACCACATACAAGCAATCAATCCTACTAAAATAGCTTTCCTACCTGAAATTTCTTCTCCTCCACGGCCATACCCAAAATCATGAGACACAGAAAGAAAACCCCATTCAAATCCCTAAAAACAGAACTCGAATTCAAACCCTAAATCAATCGCGAATTCCATCCAAGTTTCTACTGTTCCTAAAACGCTGGAGAACGAGATCCTTGCTTCGTGAAAACGCCATGCCTGAGTCACCTGAAGACACTGAAACACCGTTGTCACGAAAAAAGTGTCCCTACCACCACACCCACATACAGAGGTCGTCGTGTCGCGGATTAGGTATAACTCTATCAACTTCTCCACGACGGGCATCCTTGTTTTTCTTCTCGACATATTTCTTTGCAAGTTTAATTGCCAAAGTGGAATAAAGCCCAAGAGCTCTGCACCTTGTTTGAACATGAAGAAACAACTCCACACCATCTTTGAAGACGAAGAAACGACAAGAGAACAGATAGAATTGGAAGAAAATAAGACTTCAAGAGGCAGAAACGGGAACGAAGGCGGAGAAGACACTAGGGTTGAAGGAAAAATATTTAGCCTTTCTAAATATCATTCTAAAATAAATAAATAAATAAATATTAGGGACGGTTTTGTTATAAACAGCTGGGAATTAGTTGAAGTTTTTAAAACCGTCAGAAATGAACCTCGCCAAAAATGCATTATTTTTGTAGTGTCTCAATCTCTATATTTAAAGAATATGAAATTATTATCTCATTTACATTTTTATTATTGGATATAGGATATATTTATACCCGTAATAGTACTCAGTAATCCTTATTGTTTCAAATATTATTTTAAAAAATTAAATAAAAATATATAATATTATCAATTATTCAATATAAAAAAATATACATTTTAAGGTTTATGTGATTAAACACGTGAATTTGAGATATTTTTCTGTGAAAAAACAATTAACAACTATAAAACTATTAAAATATATGTTGAGTTTCCTAAATTACAATACATCATTTGAGAACATAGAGGGGAAAAAAAGGTACAATCAAAGTTGTGAGAAGAGAAGAAATAATTTATACTTATATAAGTGAATATTGAATAAGTTGAATAATAATCAAGAGAAAGAATGATTAGTTGTATAAAATAAAGAAAGAAATAATGTTTTTTAAATTAAATGAAAATAAAAATAACATATAACAATGAAAATAACTTTATTGTTATCTAATAAATAATGAGTATTATATTAATTTAAAATAATGGATAAAAGAGTATAAAAAGACTGATAATAGATAATTATTTAATATAATGATGATTTAACTTGTAAGAACCTAAAAAATAAAGTATTAGAGTTGGTAGGTGTTGGGTCACCAGCTAGTGTACCGGATCGTACAAGTAATATAAAATGATAAGACCAAGTATCGTGTTCTAAGATACTCTCGGTACTAGACAGTCGTGTGATAACCTGATTAATTAAGACATAAAGAAGAACGAAATCATTGGTTTCAAAAGCAGTTGCAGAAAATTAAATATGAATGCAGTTTGATCAATTGAAGAGTAGCACAGTAATGAACGGATGTTGTTTGTAATATGAGATGAATATGTTGTTTGGGTTAGATTTCACCAAATTTACTCTCATGTATATAAGAATTCTTCTTCATGCATTAATATTAACGTCACTCATTAAATTACTTAAAACTCGATCCTTCGGTGAAGAAAGTCTATCCTTAATTACCAGTTCATATGATTCCTATCCCTAGTAATTAATTCTGAAGATCGGGAGCTTAAGACGACCAAGACTCATATCCCCATCCTTGAGAAATACTGCTCTTGGGAGCAATTCAACAAGAACCTGAATTTTAAGGAACCTCCCGACACTCATGCTATGAATGAGTTAAACAAAGCAAGCGTTGAAACAGAATAATTACCCTAACAATTACTGAAAGAAGCATATATTATTAAGAATCAATTCAAATACATACGAGTTCATAAGGTTATGTCATCCCCCAACAACAAATAGAAGTTAGTTCAACATAGACATGGTGAAACTAGATAAACAATGGAAAAGAATGAGATAGGAAAACCGTAAAAGTTGAAGATGGAAGATCCCGCATTCAAATCCGCCTCTAGAGAGTAAAAGAGTGTGTTGTTGAGCCTCCTCTGCCAAAGATACAAAACCTAGGGTGTCTGGATCCTTTAAATAGAGTAGAAACAAAACAGAAACAAGGCTCAAGACCATGTCGTTGGCGCTCAACACCCCACTTAGGGCGCCCGGGAGGTGTGCAATACTCAAACTTAACGCTCAATGCCCTAAAAGGAGCGCCGGGGCGGTGTGCGGCACCTTCTGACGTTGAGGGCTCCTAAAATGGCGCTAAAGCTTCGTGCTTTCCTCCCTTCTGGTGCCTTTCTAGGCCTTTCCGAGCTCCGTCTCCTTGGCACTTCAACTCTGCTTTCCATATTATCTGATTTCCTGCCAAAACAAGGGAATTTAGTCATAAAATCATCAAATTCAACCTCAACTCTCTTATTCACACAACTTAATAGAAAAACATGATTTCAAGCAAGTTTCTATGTAGAAAAAGGTGCATTTAGTGTCAGAATCACATCACAAATAACAGTATTTTCAACCGTTATCACAAGCCCAAACTTAGAACGTTGCTTGTCCTCAAGAAAAATAAATTGTAACTCAACTATTCAAAACAATTACTACAATGATTCAACATTTTTCAAAACTTTTTCTTTCAGGACAAGAAATCACTTTTATCAACTCAGTATAAATATGTCAATCAAGATGTAGAGATGCCCTAATTCATTCAAATTCAATGTGATGCTCATATACTTCAACAAATGTTATCCTTATGAATGATAAATCAACTAAGTAAAGATGAAATCATGAATTCAAAGAACTACTCCTTACCAAAAGTGTTTCACTCAAGCACTCAAAAGTGTATCACTCAAGCACTCAAAAACGTATCACTCAAACTTAAAAGTGTATAGTGAGGTGTTTCTTTCACTCTGCTATCACAATGTCACACAAATTAATTTTGCCTTTCATTTAACCACAGTCAAACATACTCACAAGCAAGTTTTCATCACAAGGTTTTTTCATGGCTTGTAACGTGGCTGGGCTAAGAAGGAAATTGGTTTTGCTGGTCAGCAAAATCCTTGAGTTAAGAGAGACATTTATGATCTTATCATTGAAGCAGAACCTCTCTTTCTAAGAACCATCTTCACTCATTCCCAACTTTCCCTTGCAGTGAGCTTTTCTTTTCTTTTCTTTTCATTTGCTTTTCTTTTGCTTTTGCTTTTCAATTGCTCACTGCTTAGCTCAATGCTTTTTCTTTTTCTTTTTATCAATTTTCCCAACAACCTCAAACTTGAACCTTTATCAATACCCCACAAATGTTCTCAACTTAACTCAAGGTAAAGATTTCCAAAAAGGGTTTTCAAAACATGCATAAGGCTCAAGGTTCAAATGTTAGAACAAATTGTTCTCTTTATAGTGGGCTAAAATCATGTGAAGGCTAAGAAGAAGGGATAACAACAGATGGCCTTGATCATATGAAACCTGCAGGCAAGTAGTTCAATCATAGAAAATTTGGACAAAATCATTCATGCTTTCAAAGTAATGGTAATTATCCACAAAAACTATAAAGCCCAAACCTCACACAGGTTAATCTCAAGTTCCAGACTTCAGATAAACATCCTGCTCAGTATTCTCAACCAAATATTACCTCAAGCATTTGTTTCACACAAACTGTAAGCCATCACCTGTATATCAGCACATCATGCATCATCTCAACATCAATATACCAGAGCATCACAAAGCAACACTTATCACAAAACACATTGTAATTGAACCAAAGTAGTGTAGTTAATTCAAGCCAAGTACAATCAACCTATACTACAATCAAAACAAAAACAATCAAAACAGAAGTAAAATAAAGTTCAACAATGAAAGCAATAAAAACAATAGATGCTAAGTACAATCCTCAATCATAATCATCAGAATCCTCTTCCTTATAAGCTTCCTCTTCATCCTCATCTTCATCTTCAGCGTCCTCCTCCGTAGGTGAAGCTGTAGCTGCTTCAGCTCTACCACCCTCCTGTGCTGGGTCAGTAGGCCATGCCACTCTGGCTGCAAAGTCCTATTGAGATATGAATTGTCTCTCATGAAAGGCGAACGTTAGTGTCCTCAACAACTCCTGCTCTCCATTTTATACAGCAGCCAACCTTGCCTCCATTAGGGCATGTACATGTCCCACAACTGAAAAGGAACGGCCTCATGAGCTGGCTTTGAAGTTGGTGGTGGTGCTCTCCTATGTGCCCTGGGAGGTTGTGGTAGTGGCACTAGAAGTTCTGGCTCATCCAATGCACAATACTTAGTGTAATAAGAGGTGTCAATCTCCTTTCTTGGATACTCTAGTGGTGGTTTGGGCACTGTTGACTCACTGGCAAGTGTACCAGATCATTCCAAGTAATATAATCGGTATAACCCGATATCGTTCTTCCCAAGATACTCGAAAGGCCTTATCGTTCGTGTGAACTAAAATCGTAAGACTTGTAGAGAGAAAAATTAATTGTGTGGAATGCAAGGACAGAAAATAAACATGCAATGTGTTGATTCAATTGACGAAAAAGACGATGAGTGAATGGAGTTGTTGGGGGTTTACAATTTCATCTTATCCGCCCTCTCTTATCTACTCCTCTTGTTTAAATTGCTTTGTTATGTAATTGTTATGCAAACTTTCTTGGCATACCCTTAGCCCGATCCCTCGGCGAAAAGAGCCTATTACAAATTATCGGCTTGCTATCCCTAGCCTCCCCTAGTAACTAGCAACGCATTACCGAATAGAAGCAAAAACAATTGATCGTCCTACCTCCCTATCCCTAGGTGGTATTTCATTAATCAAGGAATTTCTCACCAGTTTATGACATTACTGTACGTTGCCGTATCAATAGAGACAAACAACAGTTATCGAATGAGTTAAACGATAAAAGCCTTAAGCATAGATGAGAACACAACAATCGATAATCAAAGCATACGAAAATCATATAAATAAACAACTGTTTCAATAAAAGAGAGTTTCAAAAGATTACATTGTTTCCCCCAACAACAAAAAGGTTTAGTTCACCATTGTCATGGTGAACCAAGATGAAAATAATGGAAGAATGGAAGAGCAAACCCTAGATAGGATGAAAAGGAGCCTACGCATCCAAGAGATCTTCTCCAGAGAGTGAGAATTAGGTCTGGCCGCCCTCTTCTGTCAAAAGAATGAGAATGAAATCGTAACAGGGCTATTTATAGCTGAGGAGCGCAGCAGAAAACTGCCCCAAGCCCAACAGTAAAGGGAGTAATTTGGTCTAAAATAACATATGAAAATAACAGTTTTTCAACCGTTATCACAACCCTAAACTTAGAAATTTGTTTGTCCTCAAGCAAAACAAAACAAAACAAAACTTAAAAACAAAACAAAACTTGGCTTTCTACACTTTCATCCAATGGTTAACCATTCCTAAAGTACATCATGAGGACTACTCAATTTCAGATCGTCAGTGATAATCACATCAGGATGCATGCATGCTGTTAATTCAATTATCTCAAACATTCCTCAACATATGTTACTTATTATGAATGATCAATCCACTAAGCAAATATGCAATCATGAAATTTAGAAATTCTCACCAAGCAAGTGTTTCACTCAATCACTCAAGTGTTTAGGGTGGCACTCCAACTCTTCATTATTCACAAGTCACATGAAATAAAATTGTCGTTCATCTCAAACAATCAAAATCATTACATGCAAATGCCATCAAGAGGACTTTTCCAAGGCTAGTAATGAGGCTGGGCTATCAAGAAAAATTGGTTTTTCTGGATCACAAAATCTTTGAATCAATAGAGCTCTTTTATCATTCAAGGTTCAAGTTCAACTCTCTTTTTTAACCAATCTCACTTGTCCCCAACTTCTTCCCTTTTTCTTTTACATTGAGCTCATCTTTCATAATTTTTCTTTTTCTCATGTATTTTTCATTTTCAACACTTGAGCTCAATGCCTTTCTTTTTGCCATTCAAACTTTCCCCAAAACCCCAAACTTGAACCGTGAATGTACTTACAATCATTAACCCAATTGAAAGTAATAGTTTCAGCACAAGGGTTTTCATTCTGTTTAGGGCCAAGGTTCAAAAAGGGTATAAAATTTCAAGCACTTTGGGTAAAATTTTGGCTAAGTAAGGGCTTCCAAAAATGGCCTTGATCATATGACATATACATGCAATTCAATTAATCATCAAGATTTAGGCAATATCATGCATGCTTTCCTATGAATAAATTCATATAACAATAAAACTCTGGAGCACAATACCTCCCACAACATGCTTTCTCACAAACATCCATTGATACACCCTACTTAACATCATAGCTACAATCATAACTAATCACACATCTGTTTCACAAGATATCAACATGCAACACAACTCAACAATCATCCACATCAAATCATCATCAAATAGGCTCATCATGCAATTCTTCAGTCAAACATCTTCAGAAAAGTATTCAAGCCAAGCATACACATTGAAAATAAAATTCAAGCTATTCTAAGAATTTAAAATGCAACAGTGAAAGAGAGAATCTAGGTTGCCTCCTAGTAGCGCTTGTTTAACGTCACGAGCCTGACCCAAACCTGTTTAGCACTTGTCAGTAAGTGCAAATCCTTCCAATACCCATCAGTAGGTGTGCCTTCCTGGTATCCTTCAGTAGATACAGAGATTAGCATCTCTTAGCAGATGCAAACCAAAAATTGTTCAAACAATCAAAGAATTACAAGTTCAAAAATAAAATAAACCTAAACTAAAATAAAATAAGAAAATGATTTACAACAATTGGGATGACCCCAACAAACACCCATCAGTAGGTGCTGCAACCCTTGATATTCTTTTCTTTTTCTTCTTTCTGCTGAATTTCTTCAGAAAATTAAGAACACCAAGCACTTGCTTCCATGTTTCAATCATAGGAACTTTAATCTCCAATTTCTTGAAGATCTACATATAACACTTGACTTTCTTTCCCTTCCTATGATTTTTCTTTCGATGAGGAAGGGGCTTTTCATACGATCTTTTCTTCTTTCCTTTCTTCCTCCTTTTCTCACTCTTTTCGTCCCTCAACTTTCTCTTTTTCTCTTTTCTTCTTTTCTTCTTTATTTTGAAATATTTTTTCTTTTTTTCTTTTTTCTCAACCACTTCTTTTTCTTTCTCCTCATTTTTCTCTCCCTCACTCAACCCTTCTGTTTCTTTCTCTTCTATCTTTTCCTCATATGTCTCTATCTCTTCTTCCTCTATCTTCTCCTCCTCAACAACCTTATCATTTTCAGAGATAGTGGCTTTCCATTCCTCTTTAGGGTTAACTTCAGTATTAACCCTAATACCTAGAGACTTCAACATGTAAGAGAGTTGTTCATGCCATAAACGTTCTTCTGCTCCCCTTAATGTTTCTCTTCGTACAGAAGATTGTTTCTGTTGTAAACGTTGTTCTGCTTCCCGCTGTAAACGTTGTTGGGCTACCCCAACGTTTCTTTTGGCAAGGAGAATAGCTTCTGCCGTAAAACTTGTTCAGCTTCCCCCAATCTTTCTTTTGGCACAGAAAATAATTCCTGCCGTAAACGTTGTTCAGCTTCCCCCAACGTTTCTTTTGGCCTAGAAAGCTATTGCTTAACCTCTTGCCCATTTTGGCTTTGACCCAAGTTTGAGTGAGGTTAACACCAGTGGTTGAATTCATTTTGGTAGAATTGAGTGCCCATATAATCAAATTCTTGTCCAAACTGCATTCTGCAAACATTAGGCACAAAACCCTAGAGAACATTTATTAAAACAAAAATAAAAACAAACATAAAATCAAGTCAAATTCAATCAATTCACACTACTTGAAAAACTTCAACCTCGAGTCCCCAGCAATGGCGCCAAAAACTTGTTGACTCACTGGCAAGCGTACCAGATCGTTCCAAGTAATATAATCGGTATAACCCGATATCGTTCTTCCCAAGAGACTCGAAAGGCCTTATCGTTCGTGTGAACTAAAATCGTAAGACTTGTAGAGAGAAAAATTAATTGTGTGGAATGCAAAGACATAAAATAAACATGCAATGTGTTGATTCAATTGACGAAAAAGATGATGAGTGAATGGAGTTGTTGGGGGTTTACAATTTCATCTTATCCGCCCTCTCTTTTCTACTCCTCTTGTTTAAATTGCTTTGTTATTTAATTGTTATGGAAACTTTCTTGGCCTACCCTTAGCCCGATCCCTCGGCGAAAAGAGCCTATTACTAATTACCGGCTTGCTATCCCTAGCCTCCCCTAGTAACTAGCAACGCATTACCGAACAAAAGCAAAAACAATTGATCGTCCTACCTCCCTATCCCTAGGTGGTATTTCATTAATTAAGGAATTTCTCACAAGTTCATGATATTACTATATGTTCCCGTATCAATAGAGACAAACAACAGTTATCGAATGTGTTAAACGATAAAAGCCTTAAGCATAGATGAGAACACAACAATCGATAATCAAAGCATACGAAAATCATATAAATAAACAACTGTTTCAATAAAAGAGAGTTTCAAAAGATTACATTGTTTCCCCCAACAACAAAAAGGTTTAGTTCACCATTGTCATGGTGAACCAAGATGAAAATAATGGAAGAATGGAAGAGCAAACCCTAGATAGGATGAAAAGGAGCCTACGCATCCAAGAGATCTTCTCCAGAGAGTGAGAATTAGGTCTGGCCGCCCTCTTCTGTCAAAAGAATGAGAATGAAATCGTAACAGGGCTATTTATAGCTGAGGAGCGCAGCAGAAAACTGCCCCAAGCCCAACAGTAAAGGGAGTAATTTGGTCTAAAATAACATATGAAAATAACAGTTTTTCAACCGTTATCACAACCCTAAACTTAGAAATTTGTTTGTCCTCAAGCAAAACAAAACAAAACAAAACTTAAAAACAAAACAAAACTTGGCTTTCTACACTTTCATCCAATGGTTAACCATTCCTAAAGTACATCATGAGGACTACTCAATTTCAGATCGTCAGTGATAATCACATCAGGATGCATGCATGCTGTTAATTCAATTATCTCAAACATTCCTCAACATATGTTACTTATTATGAATGATCAATCCACTAAGCAAATATGCAATCATGAAATTTAGAAATTCTCACCAAGCAAGTGTTTCACTCAATCACTCAAGTGTTTAGGGTGGCACTCCAACTCTTCATTATTCACAAGTCACATGAAATAAAATTGTCGTTCATCTCAAACAATCAAAATCATTACATGCAAATGCCATCAAGAGGACTTTTCCAAGGCTAGTAATGAGGCTGGGCTATCAAGAAAAATTGGTTTTTCTGGATCACAAAATCTTTGAATCAATAGAGCTCTTTTATCATTCAAGGTTCAAGTTCAACTCTCTTTTTTAACCAATCTCACTTGTCCCCAACTTCTTCCCTTTTTCTTTTACATTGAGCTCATCTTTCATAATTTTTCTTTTTCTCATGTATTTTTCATTTTCAACACTTGAGCTCAATGCCTTTCTTTTTGCCATTCAAACTTTCCCCAAAACCCCAAACTTGAACCGTGAATGTACTTACAATCATTAACCCAATTGAAAGTAATAGTTTCAGCACAAGGGTTTTCATTCTGTTTAGGGCCAAGGTTCAAAAAGGGTATAAAATTTCAAGCACTTTGGGTAAAATTTTGGCTAAGTAAGGGCTTCCAAAAATGGCCTTGATCATATGACATATACATGCAATTCAATTAATCATCAAGATTTAGGCAATATCATGCATGCTTTCCTATGAATAAATTCATATAACAATAAAACTCTGGAGCACAATACCTCCCACAACATGCTTTCTCACAAACATCCATTGATACACCCTACTTAACATCATAGCTACAATCATAACTAATCACACATCTGTTTCACAAGATATCAACATGCAACACAACTCAACAATCATCCACATCAAATCATCATCAAATAGGCTCATCATGCAATTCTTCAGTCAAACATCTTCAGAAAAGTATTCAAGCCAAGCATACACATTGAAAATAAAATTCAAGCTATTCTAAGAATTTAAAATGCAACAGTGAAAGAGAGAATCTAGGTTGCCTCCTAGTAGCGCTTGTTTAACGTCACGAGCCTGACCCAAACCTGTTTAGCACTTGTCAGTAAGTGCAAATCCTTCCAACACCCATCAGTAGGTGTGCCTTCCTGGTATCCTTCAGTAGATACAGAGATTAGCATCTCTTAGCAGATGCAAACCAAAAATTGTTCAAACAATCAAAGAATTACAAGTTCAAAAATAAAATAAACCTAAACTAAAATAAAATAAGAAAATGATTTACAACAATTGGGATGACCCCAACAAACACCCATCAGTAGGTGCTGCAACCCTTGATATTCTTTTCTTTTTCTTCTTTCTGCTGAATTTCTTCAGAAAATTAAGAACACCAAGCACTTGCTTCCATGTTTCAATCATAGGAACTTTAATCTCCAATTTCTTGAAGATCTACATATAACACTTGACTTTCTTTCCCTTCCTATGATTTTTCTTTCGATGAGGAAGGGGCTTTTCATACGATCTTTTCTTCTTTCCTTTCTTCCTCCTTTTCTCACTCTTTTCGTCCCTCAACTTTCTCTTTTTCTCTTTTCTTCTTTTCTTCTTTATTTTGAAATATTTTTTCTTTTTTTCTTTTTTCTCAACCACTTCTTTTTCTTTCTCCTCATTTTTCTCTCCCTCACTCAACCCTTCTGTTTCTTTCTCTTCTATCTTTTCCTCATATGTCTCTATCTCTTCTTCCTCTATCTTCTCCTCCTCAACAACCTTATCATTTTCAGAGATAGTGGCTTTCCATTCCTCTTTAGGGTTAACTTCAGTATTAACCCTAATACCTAGAGACTTCAACATGTAAGAGAGTTGTTCATGCCATAAACGTTCTTCTGCTCCCCTTAATGTTTCTCTTCGTACAGAAGATTGTTTCTTTTGTAAACGTTGTTCTGCTTCCCGCTGTAAACGTTGTTGGGCTTCCCCCAACGTTTCTTTTGGCAAGGAGAATAGCTTCTGCCGTAAAACTTGTTCAGCTTCCCCCAATCTTTCTTTTGGCACAGAAAATAATTCCTGCCGTAAACGTTGTTCAGCTTCCCCCAACGTTTCTTTTGGCCTAGAAAGCTATTGCTTAACCTCTTGCCCATTTTGGCTTTGACCCAAGTTTGAGTGAGGTTAACACCAGTGGTTGAATTCATTTTGGTAGAATTGAGTGCCCATATAATCAAATTCTTGTCCAAACTGCATTCTGCAAACATTAGGCACAAAACCCTAGAGAACATTTATTAAAACAAAAATAAAAACAAACATAAAATCAAGTCAAATTCAATCAATTCACACTACTTGAAAAACTTCAACCTCGAGTCCCCAGCAATGGCGCCAAAAACTTGTTGACTCACTGGCAAGCGTACCAGATCGTTCCAAGTAATATAATCGGTATAACCCGATATCGTTCTTCCCAAGAGACTCGAAAGGCCTTATCGTTCGTGTGAACTAAAATCGTAAGACTTGTAGAGAGAAAAATTAATTGTGTGGAATGCAAAGACATAAAATAAACATGCAATGTGTTGATTCAATTGACGAAAAAGATGATGAGTGAATGGAGTTGTTGGGGGTTTACAATTTCATCTTATCCGCCCTCTCTTTTCTACTCCTCTTGTTTAAATTGCTTTGTTATTTAATTGTTATGGAAACTTTCTTGGCCTACCCTTAGCCCGATCCCTCGGCGAAAAGAGCCTATTACTAATTACCGGCTTGCTATCCCTAGCCTCCCCTAGTAACTAGCAACGCATTACCGAACAAAAGCAAAAACAATTGATCGTCCTACCTCCCTATCCCTAGGTGGTATTTCATTAATTAAGGAATTTCTCACAAGTTCATGATATTACTATATGTTCCCGTATCAATAGAGACAAACAACAGTTATCGAATGTGTTAAACGATAAAAGCCTTAAGCATAGATGAGAACACAACAATCGATAATCAAAGCATACGAAAATCATATAAATAAACAACTGTTTCAATAAAAGAGAGTTTCAAAAGATTACATTGTTTCCCCCAACAACAAAAGGGTTTAGTTCACCATTGTCATGGTGAACCAAGATGAAAATAATGGAAGAATGGAAGAGCAAACCCTAGATAGGATTAAAAGGAGCCTAAGCATCCAAGAGATCTTCTCTAGAGAGTGAGAATTAGGTCTGACCGCCCTCTTCTGTCAAAAGAATGAGAATGAAATTGCAACAGGGCTATTTATAGCTGAGGAGCGCAACAGAAAATAGGCCCAAGTCCAGTAGCAACCACCCGGTGTCACACTTATGTCGCCCAGCGGTTTGCCTCTTATCGCGCTATCATCAGGCGTCAGAGGTCCACCGCCCGACGATTTGCCTCTTATCGCGAAACCGCCAGGCGTCTATGCCAGGGTTCCATCTCCTCACATTTGGCCGCCCAGCGGTGTATTTTTGCCGCTGGGCAGTTCCTAGACTCTTCTTTTCTTGATTTTTCTTCCTCTGTCTTGAGTCTAAGGCCTTTATCTTCACCTCCATTCTTCACTTCCATCAAAATTGCTACAAAACAATGCAAAACAAGCATAATAACGCTAAAAACAGCTTTTGACTCTCGACTGACTCATTTATTGAGTTTTGTTTGATTCCAAGCTCATTCTTAGCAGTAAAGGGAGTAATTTGGTCTAAAATAACATGAAAATAACGGTTTTTCAACCGTTATCAGGCACATTCGCACCTTCTCTTTCACAAAGATGGGTGATCAAAGAAAGGTGACCCAGGGGTGCCTTGTTGCTCACAGAACGGGCACAACTTTGGATCTCATCAGCTATGACTTGCCTAATGTTGATGTTTAAACCCCTGAGAACACAGTAAATGAAGATGGCCCTGTGATTGGTAATGTCTGACATGTGGGAGTAGGGTTGCACATTGGCATGTGTAAATGCCATCCAATATTTTGCCAGAGGTGTCAAATAAGATCTCCTAAAGTGAATATGCGCCTCCTGCCTATTTCTCTGAAAGTGCCCTCCAGACACACATAAAGTCCGCTCCACACCATCAAAGTCCACTCCTTCCGCCATAGAAAGTGCATTGGCACTACTCTCCATCCCAGTCAGTGCCTAGAAAATTGTTAATAGTGTCAACAACAAAAGGTATTCTCTTACCTCTCGCATAGCTCCTGTATGTCTCTTGATCACCACCCATTGCCCTTGCAGTAGTATAGAATTCTTTGACTATGACAATGTTAGCGGAAGTGGGGTAAGATGCCAAGTTCCTCCAGCCTCTTCTGTCCAGCTCTCTTTCAAATTGAGGAGCCAAAGATGGTATAATAGCCACCTTGCACTCCATCAGCAGCCTTCTTCCTTCCATTGTTGGGAACTACCTTTCATGTGCAGCATATAGGAATTTTTTGGAGTAGAATTGCCCCTTCTCCTTCCTCTTGTTTCCCAGAGTCTTAATCCTTTTTCATAATGAAGAGGCCATTGCTACACACAAAGATTCACAAAACAAACACAAAAACCATCAAGCATTAGTTCTCTAAAAATCAAACAACTCAAAACAACTCTTTCCATTCATGCTGAGGGTAAAACAGAGAGCCCTCAACGCCACCTGCACGGAAGCAATCAACTAGAACACAACCGCAACCTAAAAATTACAACTACCATGTCGTGCCTGGGCGCTTCTTAGAGGACGCTGAACGGCGATCAAAGACAAACAAAAACGGCCCTAGCTTACCTTCCATGCGATCCACACACTTTCCACTCAGTCCCAACCATTAATATCATAGTTTAATCAGTCTAAATAGTAGCAAATCATGCATAGACATCACCAATCATCAAAAATCATGCCTTCTCACCAACATTCATCAAAAATCAAACTTTCAAGTGCTAAAATCATAAAATGGCATGAACTTACTTGGTTGGAGGCAAAGATCAGTGAATAATGCTCAAATAGGATGAAGGAATCTGAACCCTAGCAGCCAAACAATCAAAACCCCAAACTTTGATGGTTGGATGATGCAAAAATGGTGGAGACAAGGGTTTTTGATAGGAGAGTGATGGAGAAAGTGAAGAGAGCTTCAAGGGAGAGTGTTTATTGAGGCTAGGATGAGAAAAATTTTGGAAAGGGGGCTTGGGCGAACCCTAGGATATAAAAAGAATGAAGTGGGCCGCCCCCAACGCTGAGCCCAACTTCAAAACCCAATTCTGCAGAAAGTCGCGCTGAACACCCCTTAGAGGGCGTTGAGCGTTGAGCAATGCTTTTCCTTCTTCGCTTTTTGGCTTTTTAAGGGCATTCCTTGTCCAGGGCTCTCAATTTCAACTCCAAATTTTCCAGTATCTTTTCTCTAACTCACACATCAACACTCAAATCAAACATTTAATCTCTCTTTACCCTAAAAACATTCATCAGAATGTACAGACATGCACATTGGAATAAAATACTCAATCAACAAAAATAACAAAAATCCAAATGAAATAAAAATTAAACAAATTAAAATAAGAGTTTTTAAGACATTGGGTTATCTCCCAATAAGGGCTTCTTTAACATCACTAGCTTGACCCAATAAGCTCATGTCTCATCTATGATCTTGGTGTTCTCCTTTCTTTCTCCACACCAACTTATCTTCAACAGCTTCCTGTTCACCTTCTGGACTCTTCTTGAAATTGGAGATTCAATCTCTATCAGTCCATCTGATCTGAGTTCTTTCACAACCCATAGTTTGTTGTTGAATCTCACTGGTATGTCTGGTCTGAATTCTTCATGTTTTTCCAGGGAGTTTTGATGAACACTTCTTCCTTTGATGTCTCTCTCTTCTTCATTGATGATATGATCATAGATGGGGCAACAATGAAGAGTTTTCAGAGTGACAAAAGAGCATAAAAAGAGTAGAATAGGTTTCATAGGCTTGTATTTGACTCTTTGTTTCTTTTCATTAGTTCTAGTTGAATAAACGCTTATAAACCCTTCTTTTCCCTTTAGCACAAGCAATGTGGGACTTCCCATGGCTTGGTCTTAAAAGAAAAGAAAAGTAAGTAGGTGTCTCAGCTTGTAGGGCAAGGAAGCATAACTAGTGTTAGTTTTTAAACTCTAAGAGAGCTAGGAAGCTTATAAACCCTTTTGGAATGAGAGAATTAAGCAATGTGGGACTCCCATGCACCTAGGGACGTTGCAGCTGCTGCTGGACAGAACTTGGAGCCTTCCAAGTCCCACATTGCTTGAAACTCTTCACCAAAGTCATTCCAAAAGCTATATAAGCAACCAAGGGGTTCTCTTTTGTAAACACCTTTGAATGAATTGAATTCTTGAGTTGAATTGCATTCTTGAATTCCTCTTAGAGATATTTTTCTATCTCTTAGTCCATTTTGGGCAGACCTTATCTTACGCAAAGCGAGTGGTGGTCCTTCTTTGGCACTTATCTTGGAGCCTTCTTCAAGTGGAGTGTCTTTAAGTCATAAGTTTCCTTTTTCTCTACTCTTTTCCTCTTTTACTTTCCTTCCATTCTCTTGTATGTCATGTAGTATATTCTCTCTAGGTATGCACTTTCCTATCACTTTACCTGTGACAGAAAACAATTTTTACTTTTCTTGTCTGGCTTGCAACTTTTGTAGTAGTCCCTGGTGCATTTTCACATGCAACTTTGAGACTAGTCTTCTTCACTTGGATTTGTTGCTCAGCATTAAGACATTAAAATCACCTCCTCTTCTTGGTCTTTAAGTGCTATATTTCCATCATCAACATTGATGATCACCTTGGTCGTCTTCATGAATGACCTTCCAAGAATAATAGGGATCTCTAAATCTTCCCCATCTCTATCACCACAAAGTCCACCAGGAATATAAGGTTGTCTGTTTAAGCCATCACATCTTCCACCACACCATAGGGCTTTTTGGTGGATCCATCTGCCATGAATAGAGTCATCCACGCAGGCTTGACTTCAAGACCACCAATCTTTTCAAGTACAAATAAGGGCATCAAATTGATACTGGACCCTAAATCAATTAGGGATTTCCCTATTTTATGATTCCAATAGTGCAAGGAATAGTGAAACTTCCCGGATCATTAACCTTTGGGGGAAGTGCCTTTTGCAAGATCACACTGCACTCACTCTGTATCTCAATTGTTTCCTCCTCTAGATATTTTTTTCTTTTGAGGAGTTTCTTCAAAAATTTAGCATATTTAGGAATCTATTGCAATGCTTCAGCCACAGGAATTTTAATCCCTGATTTCTTGAAGATTTCTTCAAAACACCTTAATTGCCTCTCTTTTTATTTTCTTGAAGACTCCTTAGGGTAAGGAAGACTTTTCTCTATTTTTTTTCTTTTCCCTCTCAACCTCTTCTTTTTCTTTTCTCTCTTCTTTCACATTCTTTTCCTTTTCTTTTCTCTCAACTTCACTTTTTCTCTCTTCTTTTTCTTCTCTATCTTTTAACTTAACCTTTTCTTTTCTCTCTACTTCTCTCTTTTTCCCTCTCATCATTCACGCTCACAATAGCCTTGCATTCTTCCTTAGGGTTAACTTCAATATTAACCCCAAAACTTTTGTTAAGTATCTCCTCCAACTTCTTGGCCAGTTGACCAACCTGTATCTCCAGATTCCTTACAGCAGCTTTAGTGTTTTTCTTATTAGAGATAGTTGCCTGCAAGAACTGTTGAAGAGTTTCTTCAAGTTTTGTAGTTCTGCCAGCTAGAGAGGGTTGTTGTTGCCACTGTTATTGCTTTTGTTGTGGTGGTCTATTGAATTGTCCTGCAACTTGCCCAAATTGACCTTGTTCCATGCTAGGATGAGGTTTCCACCCTTGATTGTAATTGTTGGGACGAAAGTGGTTGCCCATGTAGTTAACTTGTTCATTGATATTCTCGGGCATTACACATTGATACTTAATATGATCACCACCACATAATTCTCTAATGGCAAAATGAAATGCTCTAGCAAGGACAAGCCAAATCTATAAGCAAATCAAGCCATGAGTTCATGGATGAAGATTGTGGAATTTGGTGGTGGTGAAAGGTGTTGATAGCTCGTGGTTTTGATGAGTTGTATGATGATGGAAGGTGTATTTGGTGGTTCTCTAAGAGAGGTTGGGCCAACTCTTGGAGGAAAGTTGCTAGAGGAGCCCACTTGGGTTGCTCTAGCCTAGTGTGACCTTAAAAGAGTAGTATGGCACAAAAATGACAGCATAACTATACTCTAAATTAAAGGTGCTTACATGATGGAGAACACCTCTATGTATAGGCTAAGGTGTCTCAAAATGGGCTGAAACTTTAACCTAAAAGAGCCACATTGGTTGTCTTGGAGAGCAAGGAGAAATCCTCTCCAATAGGAAGGAGACAAGTGGCAAAAATCCTCTCAAATGAGAGAGTGACATGTGGCCACTACCTATGGAAAAACTTTCCATTCCTAGAGTGACACTTGGCCAATAACTAGGAGGAAAACTCTCCAATGGGAAGCTTCCACATGTCTAGGACGAAATTCTTCTCCCTTGTTCTCCAAGCTTAGCCAAAATGTTGACCCCTTGGTCAACACACCCATTTTGGAGGTCCAAGCATAGTCAACTTTGGGCATTGACCCTTTGTTGACTTGTTTGGTCAAAATCCTATTTTAGTTGGCCCAATATACAAGGCCCAATCGAAATTCTACACTACTAAGCCCATAAATACCAAGCCCAAATAAAATCTAGACTACTTGGCCCATAATACAAAGCCCAAATAAAATCTAGACTACTTGGCCCAAAATACAAGACCCAAAATTATTCTTATTCTACTAAATCTTCATGATGACTTAAGATGGCCTAAGAGAAAGAGTCTAGACCCATCTTCCATAGATGCCTCTAACTCTTCATGAATGTGCTAGGTCATGGCAAGGGGTATGCCATCATTCCCTCTCTCTTGAAATGGATTTGCCCTCAAATCTTCAACATGGGCTAAAGGTAACTTCATTTTCTTCATAATCTTGAATTCTTCCTTAGTTTTCCACCAGGGTCAAATACCCATTTTATAACACAAGTTAGAACAAGTGTTATGATAGTGAGTATGTGAAGGATGTAGCTCCCAATAAGGATACACCTTCAATCAAGTGAATGATTAAGGTCTTGGAAAGTAGGAGCATTTTTCGTGAAAATTTTATTTTCCACACAATGATGTTGTGGGTCTTTTCTTGCCATGCTTTTAGAGGATGATGGCAAGGAGACCTTTACACTTTTACTCAAGCTTTTGGCCCTTAACGTCATAATTTTCTTGTTGGGGCATTCATGAGACTTGTGCACCATGCGTTGACACTTTGAACAAAAGGTGTCTTTTATTTTCTTTTTACCTTCTTCTTTTTCTCTTTCTTTTTCTATTTTCTTTGTCATTTGTGCTTGATCCTCTTCCACTTGAGAAGGTGTGAGAGGATGAAGTACAAACTTCTTTTTATTGTGAGTGATGGTTATTTTATTGGTGTGGCCATTATGTAGAGATTCTTTATCAAAAAGCCAAGGCCTTCCCAATAAAATGTGACAAGCATCCATAGGTACTATATCACATAGCACACTATCTTCATAATTCCCTATGGATAGCTTGACCATCACTTGTTGATTAACTTTCAATTCCTTGTCCTCATTGACCCATTGAAGTTTATAAGATTGAGGATGAGGAAAAGTAGCTAATCCAAGCTTTTTAACCAACCTAGTGCTACAACAATTTGAACATGAGCCACTATCCACAATAAGGGAACATGTTTATTCTAAGATTTTACATCTAGTATGGAAGATGTTATCTTTTTGTGTGTGCTCTTGCGAACTAGGTTGATTATGGAGAACCCTTCTTATCATAAGAAGTTCTCCCTCACAAGGATGGGCATCCTCACTTGGAATTTCTTCTTCTTTCTTTGCACCATTTCTCTCACTCTCACTCTTACTTTCCTCATGTTGGCTACTATATAAATCAATACCCCTTAAGATCATGGTCTTTTTGGTGGGGATTTGTTTTGCAATGTGACCTCTTCCAAGAAACTTGAAACACTTAATTTCACTAGTGTGAGTGTGATATGATTTTCCCACCCTTAGCCTCTCTTTTTCTTTCTCTTCTCTCTTCTCCCTCCCTAGATTCCTAAAGGGTTCTTCTTCTATCACTTGCTTACCTTCCCTCTTGTAGTTTTTCTTAACACTAGAGTTAGAGTGGAAAGCTTTCACACATTTTCTTAAGAGTTGTTGCTCTACCTTAATGCAAATTTGTACCACGTCATTTAAGTCTTGGTAGGGCAATAATTCCACTTTATCCCTAATATCAAGATTAAGACCACTTAGAAACCTAGAGATGGTGGTCTCTTCTTCCTCCTTAATTCCCGCCCTCAACATGTAGAGCTTCATATTTTGCCTATAGCTCTCTATACTCATGTCTCTTTGATGGAGCCTTTGGAGTTTGTCCAATAGCTCCCTATGATAGTATGAGGGAATGTGCCTTCTTCTCATGGCACTTTTCAAGTCATTCCAATAGGTGACTTGGGGAAAATTAGAGAGTCTTCTCTCTCTCACAAGGGAGGTCCACCAATACATGGCATTCCCTTGGAAACTCAATGTGGCCAATGTGACCTTTCTCTCCTCACTCACTTGATGACACTCAAAGAGTTGTTCAACTTTCATCTCCCAATCTAAGTATGCCTCAACATCTTCTTTACCATGGAAATAGGGGAGGTATACTCTAACCTCTCTTGGAGTGTGCTCTCTATCATGAATTCTATGTGGGTGAGGTTGATAGTATTGGTTTGCAAGCCTACTATCTACCTCATGGTGTGTGAGTTAAGTTGGAGTTTTCGAACTCCTCCTTGTATGACTCATACTTCTCTTTATTTCCTCTTGGGCTTTTTGTTGTTTCTCATTAAGGACTCTAAGTTCTTCTTCCAACTTAGCAAGATACTCTTCTCTTTCAATTCTTTCTTTTTCTTTGAGAAGAGTTTCTTGCCTTTGCCAAATTTTAAGTGACTTTAGCTCTTTTGCTAAATTTTTCAAAGTGGGTTTTACATCCTCACTAGAGTCACTTCCAATTTCAAAGGAATTAGTCTTAACATCCTTAAAGGTTTTCAAGAATATGCAATGCAACAAACAAATACTTAAATTTCAAAGAAAGTTCCTTAAGAGACTTAAGGAGGTAAAAGACACCCAAGTTCACTTCCAAATAGATTTCTTAAATACCAAACCTTTCCTAGCCAAAGTTTACCTTAGGCACTCTTGAACCAAATTTCTAAAACGGAACTAAAGTTGAAATTAAAGTTGACACACACTAAGCTATCACAATTAAAGAAAGCAAATAAACTAGCTATGCGGCCTAATGATTAAGTTAAAAGAACTTTGGTTCCTCCAACCAACCAACTAAAAAACGAAATTTACTAAGAAATAAAGTTTCTTATTAGGAGATGGGATTGAGCACCAAAGACTCCCCCAAGACACCTAACAAGGCAGTGAGTTACAAGAGAAAGAAAAAAGAAGAAGAATGATTACAAAGCCAAAAATTACAACCAAATCAAAGCTACCTCCCAAGGTGTTTCTCTCCTTTCTTTTGGCTACCACTATAGACTTCAAGCTTTCTTTGGCTCTCCACCACCTAGAAGGCTACCTCTAAGATATTGGATCACCTCACAAAGAGAATGTACACCACATAAAGTAACCAAAGCCGAAATTGTGCAAGAAGAAACAAGGGATAAAAACAATAAAAAGGTCCAAAAACAAGAAAGGCTTTGCAAAAGGAATTTAATTATGAAAAAACTAAGAAACCAAAGAAGACAAGCAAGAAATTAAAGGTTAAGAAACAAAGGTTAGCACTCAAAAGAAATCCTAATGAAAGGTGCTAGAATAGATTCACAAAACAAAAACTACTACAAGAAAAGTGAATGGTTCTTGTCTTTTGGCAACTTTGAGCAAATGGGGAACTAAGGCCAATCTTTTAACATCATAGCGAAGACTTTGAGCCACTGGAAAATGAAGATAAAAACCCAAAAAAGTGAGCAAAACACGTTCCAAAACAGATTGCTCAAAAACAATGGTAGTGGTCTAAGCATACAATATTTTTCAGCACATTTTAGGCTATCTTTTGGTGCTCTTTTGAGGCTATTTGCTTAAAAGCTTTTAGCAATTCTTTTTACACTCTTTTAAGGTGCAAAATAATACCACCACACACTTGGAACACAGGTGATTTATTGGTTTTAAAAGCCACAAAGACAAGAAACACAAAATAGAAGAGAATCCTACTAGAATCAAAAATGGAGTTGAAAACTAGATTCATCAATAGGGAAATTCTTTTTAAGAGCTCGCCAATGATCTAATGGCAGGTACGAACCCAAAACGTCAAAGATAAGACCCTCAAATGGTTGTATATGGTGCAGTTTTGCAAACTAAGTTATATATATTTTTTTTTTGGTTAAAAGCTCTTTTTGGTCCAAGTTTTGGTTGGGAAAATTTGAAATGGTCCCAATGTACTTTTTGTGTTCAATTTGGTCCAAAAGAACGTATTTGGTGTTCAATTAAGTCCTTTTCAGTAACTCCGTTTAAATTGTTAACGGCGAGCTGTCCAATTGTGCAACTGCATTGTGAGGTGTCATTTATTTGCTGACTTGGAGTCCTTTTGTGGCATTGTCAGTTGGAATTATGATTTTTTAAATTGTATTTCTGATTAGTTGTCCTCAGCTTCATTGAGATATCCTCCACAGCCTCTGCACTAGCACAAGCTGACAACACAACAAGCAAAGTCTCTGAAGTAATCTCCAAACCCAGTTCATTCATCTGCTCAAACAGCTACAAGGCATCATCCCCATTGATGTTATTTGATTAACCCCGCATCATCAAGAGCCAAGAATCCATATTCCTGTTGGGCATATGATCAAACTCCCTACGTGCATCCGTCATGCTTTTACAATTCCCATACATTTCAATCACCTTGTTGTTGAGCATGAGATCACTCCTAAAAGAAGACTGTAGAAAGAGGTCATGGGCCTTCTTAGCATCTTCAAGGGACTTGGATTGGCCACACAAGTCAAACAGAGGATTGAAGCAACCAACATCAACTTTGACCGCTTTGTCCATCAACTCTATTGCTTCTTTAACATTACCCTCTTTGCACAAAAATGCCAAATCAGTGATTATAGGAGGTGGCGGTGGAGAAGCAGGGGAGGATTGTCCTTGAATAGATGTTTGATTGTTGTTCAGCTGGTTACTAGGGTTTTGGAATTGGTTAGGGTTTGGGAACCCCTGAGTCCTAGGGCTCCACGGATTCGGGGTGGTAGGGTTATGATTGTTCCATCGATTGGGGGAAGCGGATGGGCATAAGTTAGGATTTTGAGAAGTGGGAGTTTGAAAATTAAGGCTTTGATGGGTTGGGGATTGAGGATTCCACTAATTATGGTTTTGGCCATGTTCTGGAAATGGAGGAGGCATATTATGTTGACGAGGTTGCTGGTGAAGAAATTGATTGGTCTGTGGATTGAAATGTTGAGACTGATGTTGCTGCCATTGTTGAGACTGAAAGTGTGCTGGATCAGAAGGTGATTGTTGTTGGTTTTGGTGGGAAAGGAATCTTTGATAGTGGTGTGGAAGAGCAGAGGTGCTTAGAAATTTAGTGGTTAGGGTTTAGGTGTAGTAGTTGCCATGGATAAGGTGTGTCCGAAGATTAAAGGAGGAAGAAAGCATTGTTGTACGAGCACGTTGACACCTCACAAAGGACTCCAAGTCAGGAAATAAATGACACCTCACAATGCAGTTGCACAATTGGACACCTCGTCGTTAACAATTTAAACGGAGTTACTGAAAAGGACTTAATTGAACACCAAATATGTTCTTTGCGACCAAATTGAACACAAAAAAACAGGGGGGCCATTTTGAATTTTCCCAACCAAAACTGGGACCAAAAAGGGCTTTTAACCTTTTTTTTATGATTTTTCAAAGTTACTAGAGAAAATTGACAAGAAAAGAACTACACATGACTCTAGACAAACGTGGATGGATTAAAAAAATAAATGACTCGATCAATGAAATGCACCGAATATAAATCAATAAAAGACCCAGCAAAAAAGTAAGGAATGACTCAAAAAAGAGAAGGCTCAAAACAGTTGCCAAAACTAACAAAACATAACTTGAAAAACGCTAATGACAACATTCTAGCAACACTGACCTTTGCTCAGTGTTTTACTCATAACTTTCCTTACAGAAGTCGAAATGAATTGATCATTTTTTGTTTGAAACTAGACTCAAAGGGCTTTCTTTTGAGTATTTTTATGTATTTTTTGGATAACTGGGCTAGATGCAGTTTAAATTTCAAAATCGTCCCAGTTTACTGCCAAAAAAAACTTAGAGAAGGAAAAAGAAAACACAACAAGACAAGTAAGGAAAACATTAAACAACAAGGAAATAACAAAGGATCAAAAACCAAAAAACTTAGCTCTTTGAAGAACCTAAGGCTCTTGATACCAAAAGATGGCAAAAGGAAATGCTCTAGCTAGGACAAGCCAAATCTAGAAGCAAATCAAGCCATAAGTTCATGGATGAAGATTGCGGAATTTGGTGGTGGTGAAAGGGGTTTATAGCTCATGGTTTTGATGAGTTGTATGATGATGGAAGGTGTATTTGGTGGTTCTCTAAGAGAGGTTGGGCAAACTCTTGGAGGAAGGTGGCTAGAAGAGGCCATTTGGATTGCTCTAGCCTAGTGTGACCTTAAAAGAGTAGTATGGCACAAAAATGGCAGCATAACTTTACTTTAAATCAAAGGTGATTACAGGATGGAGAACACCTCTATTTATAGGCTAAGGGGTCTCAAAATGGGCTGAAACTTTAACCTAAAAGAGCCACCTTGGTTGTCTTGGAGAGCAAGGAGAAATCCTCTCCAATAGGAGGGAGACAAGTGGCAAAAATCCTCTTTGAGAGACTGACATGTGGCCACTACCTATGGAAAAATTTTCCATTCCTAGAGTGTCACATGGCCACTAACTAGGAGGAAAACTCTCTAATGGGAAGCTTCCACATGTCTAGGACGAAATTCTTCTCCCTTGTTCTCTAAGCTTAGCCAAAATGTTGACCCCTTGGTCAAGACACCCATTTTGGAGGTCCAAGCATAGTCAACTTTGGGCCTTGACCCTTTGTTGACTTGTTTGGTCAAAATCCTATTTTACTTGGCCCAATATACAAGGCCCAATTGAATTTCTACACTACTAGGCACATAAATACCAAGCCCAAATAAAATCTAGACTACTTGGCCCATAATACAAAGCCTAAATAAAATCTAGACTATTTGGCCCAAAATACAAGGCCCAAAATTATTCTTATTCTACTAAATCTTCATGATGACTTAAGATGACCTAAGAGAAAGAGTCTAGACCCATCTTCCATAGATGTCTCCAACTCTTCATGAATGTGCTAGGTCATGGCAAGGGGTATGCCATCATTCTCAAAGTTGTTGTTGAACCTGTGAGACATTCTGGAACTCCTTTGGCAACTGAAAATTTTTTTTTGTCAAGGCTTCCAATTGTTGAATAATAATCTAGTTTTGTGCAAGCAAGGCATCATGAGATTGTAATTGTAGAACTCCCTTATGTTGAGGTAGAGTCTTGCACTTGATATTACCTCCAATTGAGGCATCTCGCATCAATTTAGTTTGTGAGCCAAGTCCTCCAAGGAAAAGAATGACTAATGTTGCTTCATCAAAACCATGAGTAGGCATCTTTCTCAGCAAGCCCTTGTATGTATCCCATGCTTGTCATAACGTCTCCTTCATGCCTTGCCTGAAAGAAGAAATTTCATGTTTGCCTTTGTTGATATTTGACTGTGGGAAGTATTTGTTCAAGAACTTTGCAACCACATCTTCCCACTCGGTAAAGTTGTTTTCAAGAAAAGAGTTCAACCACAATTTACCATTGCCTCCTAATGAGAAAGGAAACAAGCTCATCTTTAGAGCATCATCTGACACTTCATTTAGCTTCACCGTATTGCAGATCTCATTGAAAGTGGTCATATGCTCATATGGACTTTCATGTGTCAGTCCATTGAATTGGTTGCTCTTCACTAGATGAATCAACGCAGGCTTCATCTCCATACTTGCGGCATTGACCCTCGCCCTTACAATGTTGTTAAAATGATGAGGGCCAATAACTGTTGCATAATCTGCCAAAGTACGTTTACCACAATTGTTGTCCATTTTTTTCTGATCGGATTGTGAAAGTGTCTCTGGAGAAGGTTCTCTAGATATCATGTTCCTTCTTGTCCTTCTGCTAGTCTGAAGTCCTTCAAGAAGAGGTTCAGAACTTTTTTCGCTTCTAGTCCTAATTGTTAGGAAACAAGTTGGCTTCGTTTTACACCAAGAGGGGGGGGGGTGAATTGGTGTTAGTTCAAAAACAAATTCTTTTCGCAATCTTGAGATGAAAATGCAAAGATCATTTGATCTTTCCTTGAAATGTAAGTAATGAAAATTCAATGCAGCAGAAAAACGCAGTTGACTGCAAAACAATCAAAGTCGACTGAAAATAAAGAGTGCAGGGATAGAGAAAATCAAACACTGGTTTTTATACTGGTTCGGCCAACAATGCCTACATCCAATGTCCTTCCAATCTAGGAAGCAAATGCACTATAATGGTTGCGGTTTTTACAACAAGGAATTTATAGAAGCACCACGCAAAAATATAAATCTCCTCTCTAACCCAAAACCAAAATATAGCTGCACGCCGAACAATCCTCAATGTGTAACCAGCACTCTTCACAGGATGTCAAGCCTATCACAGCACATTTCACAGGTTGCCAAGCCTATCACAACACACTTTACAGGTTGCCAAGCCTATCGCAGCAGACTTCACAGGTTGCCAAGCCTTCAGTCAAATGCAGCAGTCTTCACAGGATGCCAAGCCTATCAAGATCAAACTAGAAGCACCTTCTTTGTGCGGATGTTAATCAAACAGTATGCGCAAAAGACTCCTCCCTTTGAATCTCTCTCAAGAAAGATCACCACCGTCTTCTTGGAGAATTCTTGGAGCTTCTAAAACAGAGAATTCAATCTGAAACAGGACAATGAAAATGTTAGATCACAAAAGTCTACAGAACAATTTGTGTTCTGTCTATTTATAGTTTTCTATTATATCATATTGTATCTCAGTCAAATAGCCTACTAATTCAGTCGACTGTATTGGATAGTTATAACAGACAATCAACACAAAGGCTCCCCAGTCAACCAAATCAATACACATTTAAGATAGTTGACCAAGTCAGTCAATCTTAACTAACTTTTGAAAAATATAGTCGTTGGAGCGTGTAGGCTTAATAGAATTTCAAATAGAACAATAATACAGTCGAATGTGTTCTCCACACTGTCGACTGACACATTTGAAAACACTTTGAAATTCTTTTCAACTCAAAATCTCACACAACACAGTTTCACAAAATTTGTACAAAGGTTTTAGTATAGTCGAATCCATTATGAGTGTATTCGACTGAACTAGAACTTTGTCACAACAAGTATAAGTTCATAAATGTGCTTGTGATCTTTTTCTTTCTGAAATGTGCAGTAATCAAAAAACAGTTTTATCTCACATTTCAAGACAAGCATGCTCCACAATAATATCACATAATCAAGCATAGGAACATACATAGCAATTCATCAAAACATGTTCAACAGATATGTCAAATAATAAAACATGAACATGTAATACTGGAAAATATGTACTGTTATTAAGCATTGTGTTGTCATCATCAAAAACAAGTTTGATATAGAGTTTGTGTTGTCAACAATCTTAACACTAATTGTATCGTGCATAAACTAAACACAAAATCCTAGAAAATATTGTTAGCACCAAAACCGAAACAAAACCCAAGATAAAAATAAAAATAAAGTCAGAGTTAATCAAGAATCACACAAATAGAATAGCTTAAACCGTGAGTTCCCGACAACGGCGCCAAAAACTTATTGGGTCACCTGGAAGTGTACCAGATCGTACACGTAATATAAAATGGTAAGACCAAGTATCGTGTCCCAAGAGACTCTCGGCACTAGACAGTCGTGTGATAACCTGATTAATTAAGACTTAAAAAGAACGAGAGCATTGGTTTCAAATGTAGTTGCAGAAAATTAAATATGAATGCAATTTGATCAATTAGAGTAGCTCAGCGATGAACGAATGTTGTTTGTAATATGAGAAGAATATGTTGTTGGGGTTAGGTTTCACCAAGTTCACTCTCATGTATACAAAAATTCTTTTTCATGCATTAATGTTAACGTCACTCACTAAATTACTTAAAACTTGATCCCTCGATGAAGAAAGCCTATCCTTAATTACCAGTTTATATGATTCCTAGCATCCGTAGTAATTAATTCTAAAGATCAGGAGCTTAAGACGACCAAGACTCATACCCCCATCCCTGAGAAATACTTCTCTTGGGAGCAATTCAACAAGAACTTGAATTGTAAGGAACCTCTTGGCATTCATGCAATTCATACATCATTTATGAATGAGTTAAACAAAGCAAGCGTTGAAACAAGAGAATTATCCTAACAATTAATGAAAGAAGCATATATTATTAAGAATCAATTCAAATACATGAGAGTTCACAAGGTTAAATCATCCCCCAACAACAAATAAAAGTTAGTTCACCATAGGCATGGTGAAACTAGATGAACAATGGAGAAGAATGAGATAGGAAAACCCTAAAAGTTGAAGATGGAAGCTCCCCCATCCAAATCCGCCTTTGGAGAGTGAAAGAGTGTGCTGCTTCGCCTACTCTACCAAAGATACAAAACCTAGGGCGTCTGGGTCCTTTAAATAGAGCGGAAACAAAACAAAAACAAGGCTCGCTGGTGCTCAGCGCCCCACTTCGGGCGCCCCGACGGTGTGTGATACTCAAACTTGACGCTCATCTTCACGCAGGGGGCAAGCAAGCGTGGTTCTTCACGAAAAGTGGTGCTCAGCGCCCCAAAAGGGGTGCCCGGACAGTGTGCGGCACCTTCTAGCGCTTAAGGCTCCTAGAAGGGTGCTTAAGCTTCATGCTTTCCTCCCTTCTGGTTCTTTTCCAGGCCTTTCTAAGCTCCATCTCCTTGGCACTTCAGCTCTGTTTTCCATATTATCTCATTTCCAGCCAAAACAAGGGAATTTAGTCATAAAATAATCAAATTCAACCTTAACTCTCTTATTCACACAACTTAATAGAAAAGCATGATTTCAAGCAAGTTTCTAAGCAGAAAAGGGTGCATTTAGTGTTAGAATCACATCACTGATAACGGTGTTTTTAACCGTTATCAATAGGTGTATTAGAATAATGAGATAAAATATTTTATTTTAAAACTAATTCTATAATATAAATAGGATTTTATAAACTTCTAATTACTTAAAATACAGCATATCTCTCTAGAAATCTTTCTCTTTGCTTCCTCTCAAATCTCTCTAAGTATTATTTCTCCTAATTCATTTGTTTGACGATCAAAAGGTGCCTAGACGATCACGACGTCAAGGCCTACAAATCTAACTGATCAATTTCTATTTTAGAACAAGTAAGTTTCTACTCGTTTTTCTTACCTCTTTGCTTCGGTCAATGGTCATGCACAGAAACTGTTATGCATGTATCATTTAACCCTCTTTTCTTGTTCTTGGTGAATTTAGAGTTCTATAAACTCTGTCCATTTCCAATTTGGTGCCTCGTAGGTTCAGTTACGAATTTCTTGTGTTTCAAGCGATCGGTGAGACGTTTCCGTCAGTTGAGCTGTTTTTTTGAGGTAAGGGAAGCTAGACTTTTTCTTAGTTGTGTTTGTAGTGTAAATTTAGTAATTCTATAAATTATAGACGTTTTAGTAAAAATTGGTATGTTTGGGTAAACTTAATGTATGTAAATTGGTATTTTGATGATATGGTGTTATTGTAAATTGTATGATGACGTGTTTGCTACTATATATTGTTTCAATTGTGTGTGATAAGGATATTTTATTGTTTGAAATAGAATTCAAGTGGTTGTGAGAGTATTCATCAAGTTACTTAGACTTTAAGCTTAAAATGAGGGATTTTGGGTAGTGAAATTTAGAAATAGGTATGGGAATGTTATGGGATCTGTTTGGTACTTTCATGAGGTAATTTAAAACTTGTAAGGAAGGTTATTAGGTTAAAAAAACTGTGTGAAATAAAAATGGTAGTTCACTTTGGAAGGTTAGAAGTTTGTTATCACACCTATTAGGACTTGTCTAGGTGCTTAAACTAGTAAAATCTATTCTAAAATGGAAAATGGCTACATAGGTTGAGATTTAGTCCATTTTAAAGGTTCTAATGAGTGAAAATGAGAAGTAGGACAGCTAAGAGTATTATGTGGTTTTGGAGTGTCCTAGCAAGTGCAATTGGACTTGTTTATACAGGTTGCAAACTAGTTTAAGGGTTTAAAAGGGTAGAAATGAAATTGGGTAGCTTGTAGGAGTGAAATTGGGTTTTAAAGTGTCACATTAGGGTTTTC
This sequence comes from Vigna mungo, assembly GCA_036885675.1. Lineage (NCBI taxonomy): Eukaryota > Viridiplantae > Streptophyta > Magnoliopsida > Fabales > Fabaceae > Vigna > Vigna mungo. The sequence continues at coordinate 12,014,110 of CP144692.1, read as the reverse complement.
TAAGTTTTCTCAAAGTCTGGAGGGTCCTAGGGGTCTTTAGAAGTAGAGGGTAGGGTCTCCAAGGTCCAATTCAAAGTGGTTTTGCCACTGTCATGGCGTTGGGCGCCGGTGTAGGGGCGTTGGCCGCCACTTGACTGTACTACAACATTTTTTAGGAGTTTTCACGGTTCTTAATGTCTGTTTTGGACGTTCTTTAGGTCGTTTTGGGGGTCTTTGACCCTTCCGGAGCTTTTGGTGAGGGTTTCATAGTTGTTTTCCTTACCCAAATATGAGTATCAAGATGCGATAAATAAATTGTGTTATTGGGCGATTTCTTATGACTTGTATGGTTGTTTTTATTTCTTTAATGTATGATCAATAGTCTCATGTATTGGTGTATTATGTGAATGTGAAGTGATATCAATGGTTTCAAAGTTATGAATGTTAGCTCCAAGGTGAAACTTCTTGGTGTGGTTTCAAGTGTGTTAGAATGAATGCAGGTAGCTCAGTCATGGGGGTTATCCTGAAACTCAATGGTCTTTCATTCTCAAGTAGAGAAGATTGACACATGTGGTGAGAATAGCAGGAGGTCTTAGTCTTGGGTGCTTCTAGTATGATCCAAGATGTAGAACATACTAACCTTGTGAGTGTAGTAGGGTGAAACCCATTGGCAATGGCTTTACAAAGCAATAGAGGTCACCACAAGTGCATAACCTTCCATAACTCAACATTTATTCTAAGTCAGGAAAGTCAATCTAGGTATTTTTACACTAAGATGTTTGAGTTGATCTATGCTATCTGTATGATTATTACGTGAGCTATTTTAATTGATATGATGAAATGTTTTGAATCTAGCTTACCCTTTTGTTTTGTTTGTGTTTGTTGTTATGTTTCCTTTGTTTGGTCTGATGATGATCATCTGGTAGGTGTTAGTAGAGGGTGATGATATGTCGGTGAAGCAAGCTATTGGGGGAGATGTTTCTAATACTCCGTTGACGTAGTAGTATATTTATTTGTTTTAACTTTGTTCTATTGGTTGAAACGACCATTTTTATATATAGTTTTGTTATAATTATGTTGTATATATATTATGGTTAATTTGGATGACTATAAATTGTACTTTATAATAATTATTCCAACTGGTCTTTTATATTAAACGGATAATGACTATTATATAGTTTATGTTATATTTTGGATGTTACATAACTTTGAATAATAATAAAAAAAATCATTTATCTATGTCTTACTGATTTTGCAACATTATAAAAAACGAAAATCAAAATTCAAGTATTGTTGTGTCAAATTCTAGCTTTAATCTATAACAAAACTGACACTGGGTATATTTGGATTAAAAAAAAAAAGTTTATTTGGAAAGTCAATTTGATGGGCCGGAAGGTGTGAACTTAGAGTGAAAGGGTGAGAATAACAGAAATCCTTATGGATAAAAACACATTCAAGTCTCTATTTAATATACCCAACCACCAAACGGGAAAAACATAAGTAACCCAAATTTTAAAAGCATATACTGACAATAAGATTGATTTATTCTGTATACGAAATCGACCAAAAATGTGTGGCTTTTATTATTGTCATTAATTTCTATGCATGTTTTTATGTTTGCGAAAAACCAAAGAGCAAGACAAATGATACAAGACCAGATAAAATTTAATAATATTAATTGTTGGGTGGGATCACTTTATCTAAAGTTAATAGCAATTATATCAATCCTTCCAGTCAAGGAAAAGAAAAACAATTTAAAAGAAAAACCCTTATTTTTTAAAGTTTCGTAGTTAGCATATTGCACAAAAAGATAATTAACGTTGGAATGTCTAGCGGGAAAAATTCGAAGCTTTTAATGTTAAATTATAGTACGATCAAAGAACACGGATCATTAATCTAGATTGGAATTCTAAATTCGCCTAATTTGCAAGAGTTCTTTAAAAAAAATACAAGGAAAATAATCTTGTTAACAACCACTAATTTTCATACCACCATCTGATTGCAAAATAGTTGTATGAAATATTATATATTTGTCGAAAATACATAATGAAAATTGAACTAATTGGAATCCATTTCTTTCTTTTTTATCAACGTCCCAACCATAACGTTTGATATTTGTATAACACATTCTCTCATTTCTCTCATCTATTTTAAGCTAAAATACATCTTCTACAAAAACTTCATTACAATATGTTATCCCATATTCAGAAAAATTGAAACTCACCCACTTTGACTTCATATATTATGCATCCATTGACACGGAAATTAAGACCGTAAAAGGTCACATTATAAGAATGTTTTTCCACGACAAAATTTTAGCTGCAACCTTAATTTCTGACAGCAGAATGTGAGGTTGAAAAAACTGTGCAACAATGGAACATTTTATGGTCTATAGTTGAAGGGGTTAATCTTGATAACAAGGCCAGGGAAAACATCGTCAGGGTCATGGATATGTGGGTTTTCTTCAACAATATAAGGATCCCCACATTTTTCACTGATCGTTTGAAGGGTCTCTCCCTCACGAACCACGTAAATCTCATCACACACCTTGTAATTGTTGTTGTTGACACACTCCTCAAACATCTGATTCGTGAAATCTCTTGTGTTTGACTCGCAGCTACTGAACACCAGCATTAGTGCCACAAACACTGCACAGTTCCATGAAATCTTTTCTGCCACTGCTGTTGATGAACACCCACAAGCCATGACAACTTATGCACCCTTAGTTGGTTTTTGAGCTTCTCGATAGTACAAGATCCCTCTTAGAATTCCAATGTAATGATATCTTTGGGGTCAAGGAATATATATATGTATAGATAAAATGAGAGAGGTGTTGTTGAAGTGGGTACAGTTTTTATGTGGGGGTTGAAATGGAAGCTTCAAGAAAGTAGCTAATTGTGAAGTGCACAAAGTGTATGACACTAAATTTAAAAGGGGAAAGAGTTGGTTTATCTGCTTCATTAAATGGGAAGGTCTTGGTTTTGACTTGCATGTTTTAGGACATTTTTTCTTTTTCCTTTTCCCTAGTTGTGAGTTACTGGTTTAAAACCTGTAAGTTATAAATTCTGTGAAAGACTTAAAACCCTTAATGGTATATGTGTCAGCAAAGTAGGACAAGGCGGCCCTTTGATATGAGAGAATTTGGAGTATCAAGATCATTATAGATGTAACGAAAGGTTGATGCAGAACAACTTTGTAAGACATCATCAATGTTTAGTTCAGCTAAATGGCTGATAAGGGATCATTGATGATAATAAAATTATAAGATGGTTTTTATAAAGAATAACACCAAGAATTTTCTACCTATAAGTTTGAAAAACCGAAAATCCAAAAACTAATGAACTATATATACGTACTTAAGAACAATATGTGGTTCACATGCAATAATTGTACACAAAGTAAAATGTTTTAATTGTCATTTAGGTCAAAGACATTGAGAGTGGAAGATAATAGTAGCTGACGTAACATACATTTAGATATATACACCATCTCATTTTACATATATATATATATATATATATATATATATATATATATATATATATATCTTTTTTTTTTTTTTTTTTTTTTTTTCTTGAGAAGTAATAATTTCCCATTAAATATTTTCAATATAAAAAATTGTCTACATTTTTAAAGAATTTTCAAGTGTGAGATTTATATTTTAATTTTTACTTGTGTAAGGAACTTCCCTCTCATGTATTTAAACAATCTTCAACTGAAATTTTAAAGCATCTTTAATTTTACTTTTGAAGCATTTACTAGTAAAAAATCGATCTTTTAAAAGAAACAAAGTATAATATTGTGTGGTGACATTTTTCAAATTATATCGACATTATAAGCCTCGGTTCTAAGGGGAATCGCGGCCTATTGTCCATGTGTCAGGGAATAGGCCGCAATTCTGAGGAGAACCGCGGCATAAAACCCCTCTGACTTTTACCACGTGGCACTGCTGCAATAAATGGGCAGTAGAGCGTCAGGGAATAGTCTGCGGTTCTCTGCAGAACCGCAGCCTATAGTCCTTGCAAAAACCTGACATTCCCTTCTACAGTCTGAACACAATAAAATTGGCGGATAGAGTGTCAGGGAATAGGCCACGATTATAAAAACAACCACGGTCTATTCCCTGATCTAAGAGAATAGGCCTCGGTTAGACAGGAAACCGCAACATAAAATTAAAAAAAAAATTCAAAATTGTCATTTGAAACGTATTTTGATTTTTTTTTTCAAGAGAATATGCCTCGGTTGTGAGTGGAACCGCGGCCTATTCCCCCTTATTACCTCAGTTAAAAGTTGAACCGGCGTAGTAACCTTTCGTAGGTTAAAAAAAAAGACGCAAAAGAACAGTGTCATCTTCTTCGCGCAAACAGTTTCAGAGCCTTCGTCGTCTTCTCTCGCACACGTCTCTGCTTCCATTTTCAATACAGCTTTACCGATTAAACCCATTTTTGTTCGGTGTCGTGGCCATTATCAACGTTGAGGAAGAGTTTTAACCAATCAAAATTGTTCGAAACGTCTTCTTATTGGGTTTTTCTGATTCTTCTCTTTATAAGTAAATTGCTTTTTGATGTTTGTTTTTATTTTTAAAACTAATATTTGTTTGTATAATTTTGCAGGTTTGATTTTTTAGAGTTTAATTTTCTAGTGTTTTGATCACGGTTTGTCCATTGTTATTGGCTTTTCGCACTATCAGGTTCTTATATTAATTTTTAAATTTTACTTTTATATGATTGTATAATTTTGTATGATTGAATATGTGATTGAATTATCATATAATTTTATATCATTGAATAATTTTGTATGATTTTATAATTTTGTGTGATGGTATGATTTTAAAGTTTAATTTTTTTATTTTACAATGTTATTTTAATGTTGAATATATGTGATTGTTTCAATGTTTTTTATTGAATGATTGTATGATTGAATTTGTCATTAAATGATGATTTTTTTTCTATTGTAACTTTGTAGAATATATAAGTCGGAATATTTAGGAATGGATCGAAATTGGATTAATTTACCACGCATTAGTGCTGAGTACGAGAGAGGGGTAGAGGAATTTATACAATTTGCACAACGTAATGAGGGTACTAGTGATGATGAAGTGAAGTTTAGATGTCCTTGTGTGAACTGTTTGAATGGGAGAAAGTTGAACGCAACCCAAATTAGAGAACGTCTTATATGTGATGGTTTCTTAAGATGCTATACAACATGGATATGACACGGCGAAGAAATGCACTTTCCGACTGACTCCCAAACTGAAAATGTTATTGATTCCACCATGGAAGAAGATCGATTGGATGAAGACAAATTAGAGGACATGATCCGCAATGTTGGCGCAGAAAATTTTGCCAAAGCTCATGTGTATGAGACAATGTCGACTGATGCGGAAACACCTTTGTATGTCGGTTCAACTAAGTTCACACGTTTGTCAGCAGTGTTAAGGCTCATGAATTTGAAGGCGAACAATGGATGACCTGATAAGTGTTTTACAGAATTGTTGACGTTGTTGAATGAAATGCTGCCAGATGGGAATACACTACTCACTCATAATTATGATGCGAGGAAAATTCTTTGTCCAATGGGTATGAAGTATAAAAGGATACATGCTTGTCCCAATGGTTGCATTTTATATAGGAAAGAGTTTGAATTTTTGACAAAGTGTCCAAAATGTGGGTTATCACGATACAAGTCAAAAAACAATAGTGAAGATAATGGTCAGATAGAAAAAAATGGATCTACTTTGAAAGTAGTTTGGTACCTTCCAATTGTGCCCAGACTTAAGCGTTTGTTTGCAAATCCCAAAGATGCTAAAAACCTTAGATGGCATGCAGATGAGAGAAAAATTGACGGGCTGCTTCGTCATCCAACTGATTCAAAGCAATTGAAAAATATTGATCAACAATTCCCCCAATTTGGTAAAGAGCGTAAAAATCTTAGGCTTGGTTTAGCCACTGATGGAACGAACCCATTTGGTAATCTTAGTATCAATCACAGTTGTTGGCCAATTATATTGATAATTTACAACTTATCACCTGCATTGTGCATGAAGAGGAAGTACATGATGTTGTCTATGATGATATTTAGTCCAAAGCAGCCTGGAAATTACATAGATGTTTATCTAAGCCCACTAGTTGAAGACTACAAGTTGTTGTGGGTTGATGGGGTTGAAATATTTGATGCATTCGCTTCTGAAACTTTTGTGATGCGTGCAATGTTATTTTTCACCATTAATGACTTTCCAGCTTATGGTAATTTGTTAGGATACAGTGTCAATGGTCATAAAGCATGTACTATATGTGAAGAAAACACTGTAGCTCATCAATTGAAACACGGAAGAAAGATGGTGTATCTGCATCATCGGAGATTTCTAAAATGTAATTATCCATATAGAAGGTTAAAAAAGCATTCAATGGATATCAAGAGAGGGACGAAGCACCAAATCCCCTTACTGGCCTTCAAATTCTTGAAAAAAGTTAATAAAATACATCATGTATATTTGGTAAAATATCCAAGAAGTCATCTGTAACGACCCCTTGGAAGAAGAAATCAATATTCTTTGATCTTCCATACTGGTCAAAGTTAGATGTTAGACATTGCACATATGTGATGCATGTAGAGAAGAATGTGTGTGATAACTTGATTGGTACACTACTCAACATTCAGGGAAAGACAAAAGATGGAGTGAATGCTCGTTCGAATTTGGTTGACATGAATATCCGAGAAGAGTGGGCACCAGGGATATTGGTAAACGTACTTATTTGCCCCCTGCATGTTACACAATGTCTAGACAAGAGAAGATAAGTTTTTGCCTTTGTTTAAAGAGTATCAAAGTACCACAAGGATACTCTTCAAATATGAAGAGTTTAGTGTCGATGCAGGACTTAAAATTTGTTGGCATGAAGTCTCACGATTGCCACGTCTTAATGCAACAATTATTATCGGTGGCTATTCGTGGAATTTTGCCCAAAAATGTTAGGCAGACCATAAACAGGTTGTGTTCGTTTTTCTCGTCAATATGTAGTAAAGCCATCGATCCTACAAATTTAGATTAACTTCAAGGCGAGATTGTTGTCATCTTGTGTCAACTAGAGATGTTTTTCCCTCCATCTTTTTTGACATCATGGTACATTTACTTGTTAATTTGGTTAGAGAAATCAAGTTATGCAGATGGATGTATCCTATTGAGCGTTATATGAAGATTTTGAAAGGGTACGTTAAAAATCCATATCGTCCCGAAGGTTCAATGATTGAAAGGTATATTGCTGAAGAAAGTATCGAGTTTTGTTCAGATTACATGACATCAACGAATTCAATATGAGTTCCTCGCACATCATGGTTGAATAAATGTTCTACAAGTAAAAGCATATGAGGTGTGAATGTGGTGACAAAAGATCGCGAAGAATTGTTGCAAGCACATCTTTATATATTGAAAAACATAGGTGAGGTGATCCCTTTTGTGCAAGCACACAAAGCCATTGTTAAAAATAAAAATCCAAGACAATAAGAGAAATGACAGTTGATGGAGCATAACAAAACATTTATGTCTTGGTTCAAATCTGAAATTAACAAAGAACCACTTTCTTCTCAAACTTTGTTATGGCTTGCAAATGGTTTAAAGTTTGATGTCGTATGTTGTGCAAGTTATGAAGTCAATAATTGCACATTCTATATGATGACTTTGGATGATAAAAGCACAGTACAAAATAGTGAAGTCTGTTTAGAAGCTGAGTCACTTCAATTTTCCATATCAAAGATCAATCTCCTATACTTGGATCAATGAGATATTATGGTATAATAGAAGAGATTTGGGAGGTTGATTACACCAAGTTTTTTGTTCCATTGTTCAAATGTAAGTGGTTTGACAATAAGAGTGGTGCGAAAATAGATGAATCAGGTATGACACTGGTTGATTTTCGAAAGGTGGGTTATCGAGACGAACCATTTATCATGGTACATCAAGCATCTCAGGTTTTTTATGTCAAAGATCATGCGTCTAACCATTTGTATGTCGCTCTTCAAGGCAAGAAATAAATTGAAGTTAACGAAGACAATCTGATTAATATTCATATTGCTGACAACTATTCATTTCAAACTACGACAAATTTGGATGACGAACCTCTAGTTGACGATGTACATGCAATTCGGTTACATCATAATGAGGGAATATACATATGATGAATCCATATCTTTATGTATGAATTTCAAATTTGTGTATAAGTTTTTTTATTAATATTACATAAGTCTTTTATTAATATTTCCTATGATTACTATTACATGTTTTGTTAAATTATGTGATATTACATAAGTCTTTTATTAATATTACATGTTATGTATTTTGACAAATATATGGCTGACCATCCATATTCTTCAGGGGAAGAGGCTCCCCCTTCCAGATCCACTAGAGGACCCACCAGAATGAAACAACTTTTGATCAGAAAAAATAGTGGTGAAAGAACACCAGTGAATGTTAATGTGATCACAGGTGTGACATCTAGCCCCTATGTAGATGACATCCGATCATACCTTGGAGTAGTGGCACGTCATAGGATTAGCATTCTTACTCCATTTTTTGACCATGTGTCCGAGGTTGATCGGAACATTATATGGAACGATATATTGGTAAGTTAGTTAATATAATTTGAATTACAGTTTGTTTATATTGATAATTTTGTATTGATACAACTTTATTATGTTTATTTCAGTTAACATTTGACATTCCAAATGTTGCAACACTTAGAAATAAGTGTTTATCAACTGTTGCTGAAAACTTCCGAAATTTTAAAAGTAAGTTGACCTCGAGATATATTTATGGAAGCAAAAAAAAAAAATAAGTCTCCATGTAATACATATAAGGCCATTGATGAGGAGACTTGGCGACTCTTTGTACAGAGTCGGACAACAGAGGAATGGCAGGTTAGTATAGTTGATATTATTCAATTCCTCATTAACAAATATATATCATATGAACTAATTAATTAAACATATGTGACAAGCAAAAAGAAGCAAAGCACAAGAAATAAGTGCTCAAAATAAAAACCCTCACCTATTATCTCGTGGTGGGTATAGGAAGCTTGAGGAGAAAATCCTCAAGCAAAAGGCAGAAGCTAGACCACCATCTGAGGGTGGTAGCCCCCAGCCTCCTTCTCCACCTTCTCGACATGAGAAATAGAAGTTAGCTCGTTTAAAAGCATTGGGCTCCTACTCTTCTGACATTGCACGGGAAATATCTAAAAGAATTGTAAGTTATTACTGTTCCTAAAATAATAATCATTTCATTATACATACTACATTGAACTTTTTAAAGACTAATGATGTTTTGTAATGTTACAGGACTCCTTGGTTGAGCAGAGCTCCCAAGGTCAATTCACTCTAGAGGGTCGCCAGGATATTCTTACCACTGCAATTGGACGACCTGAGCACCCTGGATGTGTACTTGCTGATATCATTGAAAAGAAACCTTTGGAGGTTGAATATGATGCTAATGTATATGGGAGAGGCTCTGAGGTCACAATATACCTGCATAGCCAAAATGTCAGAGAGCTTGCTTCGGGTTCAGCTATGGATGATGTAAGTCTATGAGCAATTATTTATATAAAATTGATTTATATATCAAGTATACTTATATCAAAGTTAATTTTTAATTTCAGGAATATGTTTGGGATCAGTAACAACTTGGGGTACAATGATGACTATGGGTTCATTGATCCTCAAGTCATTCACGAAACAAATGATTTTGATGAGATCACAACACATCTCACAAGAAGATTTGCAAGCGGGAAGAAAATATATTATATGCCTTATATATCTGCGTAAGTGAACTTTGTTAACATAATAAAGTTCGATATGTGATTTTAATGTATAATAATTAAGTTATTATGAATTTCAAGCGCCATTGGCAGCTTCTTGTTATTTCTATACAGGAGAGCTATGCTTTGTGGTTCTGCTCATTGCACAAGTCTCGTCCCACACATCTCAGACAAGCAGTTGATTGTTAAGAACCTCAATGTTTGGACTTTCTTTGTTATATAAATGAATGCTCAAACCCTTTTTCTTATATATATTTCTATTCTAGCAAGTATGACAATGGTTGGGAGATCAATTGCTAACAGTAGAAAGCTTGCAAGGATTTCTCTCAAGGTTTGACATATGCTAAAGCCATACTTTCTTATGGTTGTTTTCTTTTAATGATTTTCACTAACTATTTACACCTATGATGATATGTTGTAGTGTAATAGACCAAAGGGGTCATATGAGTGCGGATACTATGTAATGTCTTGGACGGCTGATAACGGATGGAAAACCGTTATTTTCATATGTTATTTTAGACCAAATTACTCCCTTTACTGCTTAGAATGAGCTTGGAATCAACCAAAACTCAATAAATGAGTCAGTCGAGAGTCAAAAGCCATTTTTAGCGATATTATGTTTGTTTTGCATTGTTTTGTAGCAATTTTGATGGAAGTGAAGAATGGAGTTAAAGAAGAAGGTCTTAAACTCAAGACAGAGGAAGAAAACTAAGAAAAGAAGAGTCTAGGAACCGCCGAGCGGCAAAAATACACCGTTGGGCGGCCAAATGCGAGGAGTTGGCACCCTGGCGTGGACGCCTGGCAGATTTGCAATTAGAGGCAAACCGCCGGACGATGGACCCCTAGCATCGGGCGGTTGTGCGATTAGAGGAAAATCACCAGGTGGTTGCCTGCTAGGCTTGGGCCTGTTTTCTGTGACGCTCCTCAGCTATAAATAGCCTTATTGCGATTTCCTTCTCATTCTTTTGACAGAAGAGGGCGGCCAGACTTAATTTTCACTCTCTGGAGAAGATCTCTTGGATGCTTAGGCTCCTTTTCATCCTATCTAGGGTTTGTTCTTCCATTCTTCCATTATTTTCATCTTGGTTCACCATGACAATGGTGAACTAAACCCTTTTGTTGTTGGGGGAAACAATGTAATCTTTTGAAACTCTCTTTTATTGAAACTCTTATTTATTTATATGATTTTCATATGCTTTGATTATCAATTGTTGGGTTCTCATCTGCGCTTAAAGCTTTTATCGTTTAACACATTCGATAACTGTTGTTTGTCTCTATTGATACGGGAACGTACAGTAATGTCATGAACTGGTGAGAAATTCCTTGATCAATGAAATACCACCTAGGGATAGGGAGGTAGGACGATCAATTGTTTTTTCATCTGTTCGGTAACGCATTGCTAGTTACTAGGGGAGGCTAGGGATAACAAGTCGGTCATTAGTAATAAGCTCTTTTCGCCGGGGGATCAGGCTAAGGGTAGGCCAAGAAAGTTTGCATAACAATTAGATAACAAAGTAATTTAAACAAGAGGAGTAGATAAGAGAGAGCGGATAAGATGAAATTGTAAACCCCCAACAACTCCATTCATTCGTAGTCCTTTTCGTCAACTGAATCAACGTATTGCATGTTTATTTTGTGTTTTTGCATTCCACACAATTAGTTTTTCTTTACAAGTCTTACGATTTTAATTCACACGAACGATAAGGCCTTTCGAGTCTCTTGGGAAGAACGATATCAGGTTTTACCAATTATATTACTTGGAACGATCTGGTATGCTTGCCAGTGAGTCAACAAGTTTTTGGCACCGCTGCCAGGGACTCGAGGTTGAACTTTTTCAAGTAGTATGAATTGATTGAATTTGACTTGATTTTATGTTTGTTTTTATTTTTTATAATAAATGTTTTCTAGGGTTTTGTGCCTAATGTTTGCAGGATGCAGTTTGGCAAGAATTTGATTATATGGGCACTCAATTCTATCAAAATGATTTCAATTACTGGTGGGAACCTCACTCAAGCATGGATCAAGGTTGGAATGGACAAGCAGGAGAACTACATCAACAATTACTATTAGGGCAACAGGTATCTGCTTTGAATGAGCAAATCAACAGATTGGACGAGACATTGGAACGACTGATCCAAATTACTCTCTCCTCTACAGAAGAGAGTGAAGCAAGAAATAAAAGGTTGGAGATACAAATTCGTCATTCCAATGAAATATTGAATTCTAGGGTTAATACTAAGGTTAACTCTAGGGAGGAATGTCAAGCCACTAGCTCTGAAAGTGATAAGGTTGTTGATGAGGAAAAGATAGATGAAAAGGTTGTAAAATTGAAAGAGAGGGAGTATGAAAAACCCTTGCCCTATCCAAAGATATATTCTAGAAAGGAGAGAGAAAAGTAGTTCGAGCGTTTTATGGATATTTTCAAGAAATTGGAAATAACCATACCATTCTCTGAGGCACTTCAGCAAATACCATTATCTGCAAAGTTTTTAAAAGAATTTCTTATGAAGAAAAGGGAGTATATTGAGAAGGAAACTATTGAGGTGCAAGGAAATTGCAGTGCAGTCATACAGAGAACATTACCTCCTAAATTACAAGATCCAGGGAGTTTTACCATTCAAGTGGTTGAAAGAAAAAAGAAAAATAGAAAATGTGCAAAAATAAAGAAGAAAATAGAAAGAGAAAAAAAGAGAAAGTTGAGGGAGAAGAAGAGTGAGAAGCAGATGAAGAGAGAAAAGAAGAAAAGATCACATGAAAAACCCCTTCCTCATCCAAAAAAAATATCATTGGAAGGAAAAGAAAGTCAAGTGCTATATGGAGATCTTCAAGAAATTGGAGATTAAAGTTCCTATGATTGAAACATGGAAACATGTTCTTGGTGTTCACAATTTTATGAAGAAATTTAGCAGGAAGAAGAAAAAGAAAAGAATATCAAGCGAGAAGAATATCAACACCTACTGATGGGTGTTTGTTGGGGTCATCCCAATTGTTGTAAAACATTTTCTTATTTTTAGTTTAGTTTTATTTGATTTTGGACATGTAACTTTTTGAATTTTTAAACATTTTTTGGGTAGCATCTACTGACGGATGCTAAAATTTTATATGTATCCACTGAAGGATATAGGTAGGCACACCTACTGAAGGGTGTTCGAAAGATATGCACTTACTGATGAGTGCTAGACAGGTTTGGGTCAGGCTCGTGACGTTAAACAAGCGCTACCTGGGAGGCAACCCAGTTGATTGATTTATTATTGTTGCATGTTTTAATTCTTTTCTAGTTGCATTTAGGGCTTAATTGTTGCATAAGTGAGTAAAGTGAGTGGGAATTCTATTTAGGGTTTAATTGTTGCATTTTAGAAAATCCATCCTCTATCACTTTTGCATCATTCCATAATCCAAGTTTGGGGTTTTTGAGAGAGCACTGCATTTTGGTTTCATCCATCATCAGTTATAAGAATTTTGCATACATTCAAGGTCTCTCCACCCCAAGGACAGGTTGTTATTGCCGAAATGATCATAGGCATGTACGACACACCTCCTGCTCATAAGTGGACGATGGATGAGTTCAACAACAGAGTGGCTTGGCCAGAGCAGGCACAGGAGAGCAGATCTGGAGCAGCCGAAGCTCCAAGCATGGAGGAGGACAACAATGAAGATGATGATGATGATTTTAAGGATGCAGAGGCTGGTGATAAGGATGACTCAGATGAGGACACGGACTGGAAGGGCATCTACTGATGGATGCCAATACTTAGTCAGGGGTTTTATCTTTCACTTTTGCATTTTGAATTCTTAGAATAGGTTGAATTTTTATTTTCAGTGTCTATGCTTGGCTTGAAACTTTTCTGACAATGTTTGACTGAATGACATGCATGATAAGTCTATTTGATGATGATGTGATGTGAATGATAATTGAGTTGTGTTGCATGTTCATATTCAAGTGACAAAGTTCACTGGCAATGTGGACAAATGTGTGATAAATTATGATCGTGGTTATAATGCTAAGCAAGGTGTATAAATGAATGATGTGTGAGAAAGCATGTTGTGTGAGGTATTGAGCTCCAGAGTTTTCATTATTGCATGTATTGTTCACAGGAAAACATGAATGATATTGCCTGAATCTTGATTATTGATTGAATTGCATGTAAATGTCATATGATCAAGGCCATTTTTAAAAACCCTTCTCTAGCCAAATTTTCACCCACAGTGTTTAAAATATTATACCCTTTTTGAACCTTAGCCTTAAACAGGATGTGAACCCCTTGTCTTGAAATTCTTTACCTTGAGTTGGGTTGAGCTTAACTGTATGTGTTGAAATGGTTCAAGTTTGGGGTTGCATGGGGGAAAATGAAAAGAAATTGAAAAGCATTGAGCTCAAATGTTGAAAAAGAAAAATGCAAGAGAAAAAGAAAAGAAAAGAAGAAAAACATGAAGATGAGCTCAATGCAAAAGAAAAGGGAAGAAGATGGGAAATAAGTGAGATTGGTGAGGAAGAGAGTTGTGCTTAAATGTTGAATACTATGGTAGCTCTCTTAACTCAAGGATTTTGCTTTCCAGAAAAACCAATTTTCCTTGTTAACCCAACCTTATTACAAGCCTTGGAAAAGTCCTTTTGATGGCATTTGCATGTAATGATTTTGATTGTTTGAGATGAACGACAATTTTATTTCATGTGACTTGTGAATGATAAAGAGTTGGCACTTGCTTGGTGAGAATTTCTAAATTTCATGATTGCATTTTCTTAGTGGATTGGTCACTCATATTATGTAACATCTGTTGAGGAATGTGTGAGATAACTGAATTGTAAGCATGCATGCATCTTGATTTGATTATCACTGACGATCTGAAATTGAGTAGTTCTCATCATGTACTTTAGGAATGTTAAACCATTGGATAAAATTGTAGAAAACCAAGTTTTGTTTTGTTTATAGTTTTGTTTTGTTTTGTTTGCTTGAGGACAAGCAAAGTTCTAAGTTTGGGGTTGTGATAACGGTTGAGAAACCGTTATTTTCATATGTTATTTTAGACCAAATTACTCCCTTTAATGCTTAGAAAGAGCTTGGAATCAAATAAAACTCAATAAATGAGTGAGTCGAGAGTCAAAAGCTATTTTTAGCGATATTATGCTTGTTTTGCATTGTTTTGTAATAATTTTGATGGAAGTGAAGAATGGAGTTGAAGATCAAGGTCTTAGACTCAAGACAGAGAAAGAAAACTAAGAAAAGAAGAGTCTAGGAACCGCCCAGCGGCAAAAATACACCGTTGGGCGGCCAAATGCGAGGAGTTGGCACCCTGGCATGGACGCCTGGCGGACTTGCGATTAGAGGCAAACCGTTGGGCGTCATAAGTGTGACGTCGGGCGGTTGCCTGCTGCGCTTGAGCCTGTTTTCTATAACTCTCCTCAGCTATAAATAGCCCTATTGCGATTTCCTTCTCATTCTTTTGACAGAAGAGGGCGGCCAGACCTAATTTTCACTCTCTGGAGAAGATCTCTTGGATGCTTAGGCTCCTTTTCATCCTATCTAGAGTTTGCTCTTCCATTCTTCCATTATTTTCATCTTGGTTCACCATGACAATGGTGAACTAAACCCTTTTGTTGTTGGGGGAAACAATGTAATCTTTTGAAACTCTCTTTTATTGAAACTCTTGTTTATTTATATGCTTTTCATATGCTTTGATTATCAATTGTTGGGTTCTCATCTGCTCTTAAAGCTTTTCTCGTTTAACTCATTCGATAATTGTTGTTTGCCTCTATTGATACGGGAACGTACTGTAATGTCATGAACTGGTAAGAAATTCCTTGATCAATGAAATACCACCTAGGGATAGGGAGGTAGGACGATCAATTTTTTTTGCTTCTGTTCGGTAATGCATTGCTAGTTACTAGAAGAGGCTAGGGATAACAAGCCGGTAATTAGTAATAGGCTCTTTTCGCCTAGGGATCGGGCTAAGGGTAGGCAAAGAAAGTTTGCATAACAATTAGATAAGAGAGGGCGGATAAAATGAAATTGTAAACCCCCAAGAACTCCATTCATTCATAGTCTTTTTCGTCAACTGAATCAACACATTGCATGTTTATTTTCTGTTTTTGCATTCCACACAATTAATTTTTCTCTCTACAAGTCTTACGATTTTAGTTCACACGAACGGTAAGGCCTTTCGATTCTCTTGGGAAGAACGATAACAGGTTTTACCGATTATATTACTTGGAACGATCTGGTACGCTTGCCAGGGAGTCAACAATGGCCCACATTATTTGTTCCCATATCACAAGAGGCTGGGAAACGGTAATATTTAAATTTAACAAATTTTGATTTTCTCCAACATTTGGAATTCATATACACTAATTAATATTAATTGTCTTGTGCAGAGATTTAATACTACTGCAGCAATTCGTGAGAAGCCACTTTCATTCCTGATAGTGGATATCACAAAAACATACCAGCTATTAAAAAAAATTCCAGGAGAATAGGCCACTGTTGTGACCACAATCGCGGTAGAAAGTTAGACGATTTTTTTTCAAAAAGGGTTTTGACACGGTTGTAGCACGAACCGCGGTCATATCCCCAGCTTTTTACCACGGTTCGAACCGTGACCTATTTTTAAACGATTTTTTTTTAAAAAGGGGGGGTTTTGGCCGCGATTCCAGGGGGAACCGTGGTCATATCTCCATCTTTTTACCGCGGTTGTAACCGCGGCCTAAAGTCCCAGACTTTTTACCATACCAGTATATGCCACGGTTCATAAACCGTGACGTATATTAAAAAACAATCGCGGTCGTTTCTGATGAGTTGCTCCAGCATAAGAGATGCAGAAACCGTGACTCTACAGAAAGTTGTTCCAGCAGTAATGGCAGTGGATGCAAAGTGGAGTAGAGGTGTGGTTGAAGATCTAGATGGAGGGAGTATCTAGCTTCAGACGGCTTCCATGAACTGGAAGAAAGCTAGGAGATGGAATGAAGATCAGTGAAGGGGACTTTGGCAGAGTATCTCTCGGCTAAAATGAATGAATCAGCAAAGAAGAAAAATTCTCATTGATATCCAAAGTGTTTTTACATGTGCTGCAATATGGATTTATAAGAAATCCAATGAGCTATGTGTGGTGTGGATGAATTCCGAAAGAGTGGGATCTCCATCCACGTGTCAAAGCAATGAAAAGTATGCTGGCATCTAGAAGCCTTATTTACAATGTGCAGAATTTAAAAAAAAACGTGATCTGTTGAAAGAAATTGGCCGGGGTGTGCTTAGCCAAAAATGGGGATGCTGCGAGCAACTTCAGCCTTCATATGGACAGTTTTGCCCCTTCCCTTAGTATCTCCAAATTCCACTTAAAATGTATGAAGAGAACTTGCCTATTTGAGTCCATGTCCTCAAGCTCTTCTCGGAGTCTTCTAGCCATGCTTCTAGTAATAAGTCCATGACCTAAGTCATCATCTCCTCCCCCTTGAAGAGGATTTGTCCTCAAATCCAGATCTTCATCAAACCCTGCAAAAGGACGAAGATCAGAAACATTAAAAGTAAAATGGACACCATATTCTAATGGAAGGTCTAATTGATAAGCATTGTTGTTGACCTTCTTAAGGATTTTAAAATGACCATCTCCTCTAGGACTTAATTTGGACTTCCGTTGAATAGGAAACCTATCCTTTCTAAGGTGAAGCCAAACTAAGTCACCTTCATTGAAAATGACTTCCTTTTTACCCTTATTGTTGTACTTAGCATATCTCTCGTTTTGTTGTTGTATTTGATTGCTAATCCTCTCATGAAAAGTTTTAATAAATTTGGATTTAGAAATTCCCACTTGGTGAACAAAGTCATTTGAAGAAGGTAAGGGAATCAAATCCATAGGAGTGAGAGGATTAAAACCATAAATAGTTTCAAAAGGAGAGATTTTAGTAGTTCTATGAACTACCCTATTATAAGCAAACTCCACATGTGGAAGGTACTCATCCCAAGATTTATGGTTACCCTTAAGGACTACTCTCAACAAAGTGGATAGAGATCTATTTACTACTTCAGTTTGACCATCTGTTTGAGGATGACAAGTAGTAGAAAAAGAAAGCTTAGTTCCTAATCAGGACCATAAGGTTCTCCAAAAGTGACTAAGAAATTTTGAATCTCTATCCGAAATAATGACTCGAGGTAATCCATGAGGGCGAACCACATCTCTAAAGAATAACCTAGCCACATTGCTTGCATCATCCACTTTGTGGCATGGTATAAAATGTCCCATTTTACTAAAACGATCCACCACCACAAAAATAGAATCAAAACCCCTTGAAGTTTTTGGTAGTCCTAAGACAAAATCCATACTAATATCTTTCCAAGGAGTTGAAGCAATTGGCAAGGGAGTATAAAGACCATGAGGCATTGCTCTAGACTTGGATGTTAAACAAGTAATGCACTTAAAACAATGCCTTTGGACATCTCTTCTCATGTGGGGCCAAAAGAATTTCTCTTTTAGCATGCTTAAGGTTTTATCTACCCCAAAATGCCCCATTAATCCTCCCTCATGCATTTCTTTGACAAGGAGTTTCCTATGTGATCCTTGAGGTATGCAAAGTTTTCCTTCTTTAAAAAGATATCCCTCTTTCACATAGAATCCTCCTTGTGGTTTTTGTAAACATTCCTCATACAATGTGGAAAACTCACTATCTTGAGCATACAATGTTTTTATGTTATCAAACCCAAGAATTTGAGCTCCTAGAGTGGCTAGTAAAACATTCCTTCTTGACAAAGCATCCGCCACTACATTAGACTTGCCTTTCTTGTATTTGATAACATAAGAGAATTGTTCAATGAATTCCAACCACTTAGCATGTGTCTTTTACAACTTGTGTTGACTCTTCAAATATTTGAGTGACTCATGATCACTATGAATGATAAATTCCTTAGAAACAAGATAATGTTCCCAAGTTTGAAGAGCCCTCACAAGAGCATAGAGTTCTTTGTCATAGGTGGGGTAATTACAAGAGGCACCATGAAGTTTTTCACTAAAATATGCAATGGGGTGTCCGTGTAATAATACTGCAGCTATGCCAAATCCAGAAGCATCACATTCTAACTCAAAAGTTTTGGAAAAATTAGGTAAAGCTAGAATGAGTGCTTGGGTGAGCTTCTCTTTGAGTAGCTCGAAAGCTTTTTGTTTTTTTCCCCCCAATGGAATATAACATCTTTTTTCACCAACTCATTGAGAGGTGAAGCAAGACTAGAGAAGTTAGGCACAAATCTTCTATAAAAACTTGCCAATCCATGAAAACTCCTAACTTCTCCTACATTCTTTGGGAGTGGTCAATCTTGAATGGCCTTGATTTTCTCAAGATCCACATGAACCCCATCTTTAGTAACCACAAACCCAAGAAAGATGACACTATCAACACAAAAGGTGCATTTGTCAAAATTTGCAAACAATTTATTGGTTCTAAGAATTGTTAAAACAACTCTCAAATGTTTTTCATGAGTTTGCAAATCTTGACTATATACCAATATGTCATCAAAATAAACAACTACAAACCTCCCAATGCAATCCCTTAAGATATGATTCATAAGTCTCATGAATGTACTTGGGGCATTAGTAAGACCAAAAGGCATTACTAACCATTCATATAATCCAAACTTAGTCTTAAAAGCAGTTTTCCACTTATCACCCTCTTTGATTCTTATTTGGTGATATCCGCTTTTAAGATCTACTTTTGAAAAGATTTGAGCCCCATGTAATTCATCCAACATATCATCAAGTCTAAGGATGGGATGTCTATATTTTATTGTGATGTTATTGATAGCCCTACAATCACAACACATCTGCCACTTGCCATTCTTTTTGGGTACCAACAAGACAGGTACAACACATGGACTTAAACTCTTTTGAACCCAACCCTTGTCTAGTAAATCTTTGACTTGTGACTCAATCTCTTTTGTTTCTTGGGGATTGGTCCTATAGGCAGGCCTATTAGGAAGAGTTTCCCCTGGCATAAAGTCAATTTGATGTTCTATTCCCCTTAAAGGTGGAAGCCCAATAGGAATATCTTTGGGAAATAGATCATCAAATTCCTTCAAAAGATTTTGGATTGGAAGAGATAGAGTAGAAGTCTTATACTTACTAGATGTACATGTGAGTGTTCCTTGACAAAGGAGAAGATAGGAAGGTTGTTCAACTTGAAGTGTTTTGATCAAAGTCTTTTTATTTAAAAGGACTTCATGTTGAGTAACCTTGTGGGAGGGAACACTAGACCCCCACTCTTCTTCCCTAGGAACTACTTCTTGCTTGTACTTGGGACCTTGTTTTCTCTTTTTTTCTTTTTCTTGTTCCCTAGTTGCCTTCATTTGTGCTTGATCTTTGGCAACTTGGTTAGGTGTCAAAGGATGAAGCACAAATTTCTTGTTGCCTTTGTGCACAACTATGGTGTTGGTAAGACCATGATGTACGGTTTCATGATCAAATTGCCATGGTCTTCCCAACAACACATGACAAGCTTCCATGGGAACTATATCACAAATCACTTCATCTTTAAAGTTCCCAATGGAAATTGCCAATTTAGTTTGTTTCTTGACAGTTATATCCCCATCTTCATTTAGCCAATGAAGCTTGTAAGGTTTTGGATGGGGTATGACTTCAAGATTTAACTTTTCAACTAGCTTGGTACTACAACAATTGCAGCAAGATCCACTATCAACAATGAGAGAACAATATTTATCTTGAATTTTACATCTTGTATGAAAGATGTTCTCTCTTTGAGATAGGTGTTCCAAGCTTGGTTGATTATTGAGCACTCTTCTCACCATGAGAAGTTGACAATCCTCAGCAAAAACTTCCTCTCCTTTCTCTTGTTCACTCTCACTCTCACTTGTGGGGTTTTCACTCTCACTACTATACATGTCTTGTCCTCTAAGGATGATGGTTCTTTTGGTAGCACATTGAGCAGCTACATGACCCCTACCCAAACATTTAAAGCACTTGATATCTCTTGTGTGAGTGTGTGAAGAGGATTCTTGTTTGGGCTTTTCATTTATCTTAGCTAGAGGTTTAAAAGGCTCTATTTCTTTGAAAATTTTCTTTTGAAAGATAGGTTGAACTTGAACTCTCTTAGAAGAGGATTTTCTCAAGTTTTGTTGTTCTACCTTGATACACATTTGAACAAGATCATTCAAATCTCTCTAAGGTAATAGTTCAACCCTATCTCTAATGTCAAAATTAAGCCCACTTAAAAATCTAGCCAAAGTAATTTCTGAAGCCTCCACTATTCCTGCCCTCATGATGTACAACTCCATCTTTTGTCTATATTCTTCAACTGTCATAGACCTTTGTTGTAATCTTTGGAGTTTATCCATGAGTTCTCTATTGTAGTAGGAGGGAATGTGTCTCCTCCTAAGGGCAGTTTTTAGATCATTCCAATAATGAATTGAAGGAGCTTGATGTCTAAGTCTCTCTTGGACTAAGGCAGTCCACCAATACATTGCATACCCTTGAAAGCTTAGGGTAGCTAGAGAGACTTTTCTTTCTTCACTTACTTGGTGGCAAGCAAATAATTGTTCCACCTTCATTTTCCAATCAAGATAGGCCTCAACATTATCCTTCCCATGGAAGTGAGGCAAAACAACATTGACTTCTTTAGGGGGTGGTGGTACATGAACATTTCTTCTAGATTTCCTAGAAGAAGAAGGTTGATTGTAATAATCCCCTACATTTAGAGGTATGCCCTCTACTTGAGAATGATCACTTTGACTTCCCCTAGACCTATTTTATTCTTCTCTTAACAATCTCAACTCATCTTGAATGATAGCATTTTGAAGCTCTCTATTGACTCTTTCTTCATCTTTCTTTCAATTTCATTAAGTTGGTTGACTAAGGTTTGGAGGGTGAATTGCTCTTTTTGATTTTCACTATCACTTATCCTAGGAGAATGCCTTCTAGACATGGTGATGGACTTAAAGACACAAACAAACAAAAACAAAAGCCTAAACCCTAAAATTCGGACCCCTAAAGAGAGCTTCCTAATCGCACAAGGAGTAACATAACTAGTCTGTGAAATGAAGAAAAACAAAGATAAAGTGAGGTCTCCTAGGTGAGGCTTAGACTTTGGATCTAAGACACACTCACCGTCTACCAAATTTTAGGTGTGAGACTTTTTAGTCAAGTTAGCAAATGAGGGAAGAACACTTAGGAGCTCTTCCACCTCACTTACTTGGAATGGCCCTTTACAATACAAGAAAAGAAAAACAAATGAACAAATACAAAAATTATTCAAGATACAAGGAAGTGGGTTTGACAATGCAACTCTAGCTTCTCTCAAAGGAAACTGCGTGACATTGGTGCAGCCACAATTCTCACAGTTGCAAAAAGTGAGGCTTTCAATTCTGTATCTGTATCAAAACTGTAACAGGCTGTTACAGCCAATTATGCAGATAACAACAATTTCCTGCAGCACTGGAAGGTGTTTACTGCTGCCAAAATCAGCTTTCAATGTAATCTTCACCCTTATCAATCCTCTTTCTAATATGCTACCAGCAATGCAAAGCCATCTGGAGTCAATCTACAACTACAAAAATACTCACAAGAGCCATCAACCATCAATTACCATTGCAGAACAATTGTTTTACTGCTGCTGGAATGAGACGAAATATGACACACCACAGAGATTACACAAGCAGTTGGTGTGCAGAGTTCCAATCAATTAAAAGCAAACAATTAAACTCATATAAGTTGCAGGAATAATCAAATCAAATTCAACTTAAACAGGCAATCTGTTCGTAAAAATTCCTAAGAGAACTTTTGACTGATGCACCAAAATAACATACAATTGACTGGTACTGGTGTTCACAGCTTTTTCAAATAAAATGTTTTCTTTTATATTGCATTGTGTATTTCTTTTACTTAAGTTACACCAAGCTTTTGCTACCAATCCAACAATAAAATTGATGCATCAATCAAGTAAACATGAATTTGGTTCAATCAGCTGCAACTTATCAGAAAAATTATAATGAATGATGACAACTGAAATGGTAAATCTGTGTTAACGTGTTTATACTTCCAATTCAAAGATTATAGCAACTTTAGTTTCACATTTATGACTTGTATGACTGCCATTGAAGGATAAATGTTGCTAAAACGGAATTTCACTATCTCAGTTGTTCTTTGTAACACAAAATTACCAATTCACAGCATCCATTCAAGCAGAGGAATCAAAATGATCTGAATCACTTATTTCATCATCAGATCAACAGTTTAACACCAAACAAACTCTAAGAATGATATGATAAGATGTCCAGTGGGGAATTTTAATTGTTGAACAAATTCAAAACCAGAAAAGAAAAAAAAAATAGACTCAAGCAATTCAGGTGCAGTTCGGCCAAGCTGCTATGCACTAGACTGTGAACTTCTGCAATGTAATGCAACCATTCTCGATTTGATTTTGAACAAATCTCGACTGAATTGGTTTGCTTAATACACTATTGCAGTGACTCAATCCAAACAGTGCATCAATTAATACAGATCATTAGATCAAGTTCGCAACTCAATTAACACGGTGTAGTTGCATCAACCAATATCATTCAAATTCAACACAAATCTGATAAGTGATTTACTGGTACTGCACTATGATTGAATTCAGAATACACTGAGCTCCTTGTTCATTGCTCATTGAGTGTGCATCTTTTGAAATTCAACTCAGAGAACAGTTGTATCCACACACTTATCAATTCAGAATCGGTAGGTTTGTGCCACAACCATGTTACTTAGAGTTTTGACAATAAAATTGGATCACATACAAGACCAGACATGACAGTATTAGATTTAAAAATGAAAAGACTCAAAGGCACCAGATCTGACCGAAAATTTTGAAACAAAATTAAAAACAAGAAAAGCTGGATTTAGAAAAAAAAAAACACTCATTGAACAAATGAAGTTTACTGGATTCAAACGAAGCAATGAAACAGTACACACAACATCAAGACAGAAAAGGATTGATGAGACAATATGGAATTAATGAAATGTTACTCATCTGGAACGTGGTGCAGATCAGCCTGTGCTCTGAATACCAACATGATGAGTTGCTCCAGCATAAGAGATACAGAAACCTTGACTCTGCAGAAAGTTGTTCCAGCAGTAATGGCAGTGGATGTAAAGTGGAGTAGAGGTGTGGTTGAAGATCTAGATGGAGGGAGTATCTAGCTTCAGACGGCTTCCATGAACTGGAAGAAAGCTAGGAGATGGAATGAAGATCAGCGAAGGGGACTTTGGCAGAGTATCTCTCGGCTGAAATGAATGAATCAGCAAAGAAGAAAAATTCTCATTGATATCCAAAGTGTTTTTACATGTGCTGCAATATGGATTTATAAGAAATCCAATGAGCTATGTGTGGTGTGGATGAATTCCGAAAGAGTGGGATCTCCATCCACGTGTCAAAGCAATGAAAAGTATGCTGGCATCTAGTAGCCTTATTTACAATGTGCAGAATTAAAAAAAACGTGATTTATTGAAAGAAATTGGCCGGGGGTGTGCTTAGCCAAAAATGGGGATGCTGCTAGCAACTTCAGCCTTCATATGGACAGTTTTGCCCCTTCCCTTGGTGTCTCCAAATTCCACTTAAAATGTATGAAGAGAACTTGCCTATTTGAGTCCATGTCCTCAAGCTCTTCTCGGAGTCTTCTAGCCATGCTTCTAGTAATAGGTCCATGACCTAAGTCATCAGTTTCTCTTCGCTGCACTAGTGATTTAACTTTATAAAGTCAAAATTAGAGTTTCACTTATCCAAATTTACCCAACAAATATCACAAACTTAATGCAGACCAAGAAACAACATGTGGTGGCTTTGTCTAGCTGTGAAGAAGAGTGCATAGTTAGAAGCTTTATAGAATGTCAAGACTCTGGCTCAAGGAATTGTTAAGAGAGTAGAAGACTTTGGTGAAGACACCTTTACAATTGAAGATAGACAATGTGTCCTCCATAAACTTGTCCAAGAAATCCCTAAGTCATGATCAAATTAAACACATAGAAGTGAAGTATGATTTCGTCAGAGATTTGGTAAGCAAAGAAAGAATTGCTTTGGTTTACTATTGTTGATAGGGTGAGCAATATGAATGTTAAACCCAACTCCTTATATAGTTTTTGTTTTTTATGATAACAACACATGTCTTGTTCTTTTGATGATAAAAATACACATGCTTCCATGACTGCAACATATTTTGAATGAATTGGTTGATTTGCATACTTGCTATGATCATACATGTGTTTACATCTATTGTATGCATACTCATATTTTAATATGCAAAAACCACTTGCACAATGCATTATCTATATGAAGTAATTGATTGCAGTGGTCATGTAATCAATTAGTTTCATCAGATAGATTATGCTTAAACTATGGCAAGTTACAAGTTTTAACCAATTACATTATATCTATAATCGATTTAAAGTCGTGCCTTTGCTAACAACTATCTGCAATGTGCTGTGATGAGTTTTGTGAAGAAAAGGTTTTCAAAATTATCTAAGTGTCGTACTTAACCGATTACATAATTTATGTAACCAATTAAGTCGGTTAAAGATTGAAAATTGTTTTGATGATAAGTCTAAACTGTCATAACGATCATACACTACTACAAAAATGCGAATAGATAGCACTTCATAGATAGCGCCTTTTAAAATAAGCGCTATTTATGAATTTGGAAATAAATAGATAGCGCTTATTTAAAAGATATTAATCTTACTTTTTAATTTTATAATTTAAAATATAACAATAGATAGCGCGTGTTTGGGAAGGCTTTGTCTATGCTAACACGACACATAGCGCATTTTATATTAAGCGCAATCTAAGATTATTAAAAAAAGTTTCAATTCGCGCTTTTCCTTCCACTTTATTCGTTTCTGCTAAGACGATATTCGCATTTATTATTAAAAAAATTTTAATTCGCACTTCTCCTTCGACCTGATTCGTTTATGCTTATACGATATTGGTGTTTCTCTCTACTTAGACGTTTTCATCTGCGTATGCTTTCATCCATACAAGGTGCCTCAAGCTGTACGATTGCCGTTTTAGGTATCACATTCCCTCTTTCCTTCTCTTCTCTTTTTCGTTTCTGGTTCTTCGTTTCTGCTTACATTCTCTGCCCTTTCGATCTGTGTGTGGCATTCATCAGTGCGTGTGGCTTTCAACAGTGCGTGTGGCGTCTTTGCTCCTTCGTTTCAGTTGCTGTTTTCATAAGTGTGTGTTGCCTCAAGCTCCTTCGTTTCAAGACTGCCATTTTAGGTATCACATTCCTCTTCCTCCTTCTCTTCTCTCTTTTGGTTCTTCTTTGCCCTATTTTCATTTTAAAGGGGATGGGTATAAAAAAATAGCAGAATGATAACAATGTATTAAGCCCAATGTTGTCGTTTGGCTCTTTGGTATATTATGATTGAATAGAAATCTTAACCTTGATTGAAATTAAGTTTATTCTATGTTTCAAATTTCTACTTGCAATGATTCTGGAGAAATGGTAGGTAAAAATAGGTTGCGTTATAGTTAAGGGTTGCTGTAAAAACTCTTCAAAATAGTTATGAAGGAGTTCAATCCAAGAAAAATGGATTCGACAGTCTAGACCTTAGGTTATTTTTTGTTGTTAAGTCAGAAAAAATGTACAATTTTCTGTTCCAATTTAAAATATAATATGTCTATTATATTTAACTGTATGTGCTACATTTGGCCTGAGTTCTAGAATTAGCTTAAGAAACATGCTATGATGTCTTAATAAAGTTAACGAGTAATTTCAGCTGCTTTATAACATGTCTTCAAGTTTTGATTAACACAAATTTCATAAAATAGTAAATATTTCATTGTGTAATAATATCAATGTAAATGGTAGCAACAAGCCCACAACAGACTAGGTAAACACATCAGTACTTTAGAAGTATTTGACACACCAAGCATTTTACTACCTTGGATTGTCTATCCTTCACAGCAGAAAGCATCTCTTCTTCTTTCTTCAACATATCCAGCAGATCTAGTGCCTGGGTTCAAATGGCACAAGATAAACATCAGAACAATGGAAATAGAAGTTTTAAACAGAAAGTGCTACAGAAGTACAAACTAACCTTACAAATTGCCAAAGATATGGTGGTGGTCCAAGCCTGTAAAATAAATAAATGAATAAGTAGATATAACTCAAACTTCATAGAAATCACAATATTGCAATTACAAACACAAATTCTTTCAGGCATTTGAAACAGCTAAAATCCATTTCATAAATCATAAGCTAGAGTCAAGTACATGTAAAACCAATACAGGTCCCAACAACCAATTCTTAAGAACTTATCCAAACCCTTTAAGCATACCCAGTGAGTACTAAGTACATTTTATAATGAAATAACTCTTTTTATAATGAAAGAATTTAACCTGTAATGAATGCATGCTAAATAACCTTAAAATCACAGTAATTTTCAATAAAATATCTCAGAATTGGCCATAACTGTTTTAGTTATATACTTTCAGTACATATTTTTATTATGCATTCTTTGATGGTTTAAGTTATGTATGGGGAGCTAATCCTGTTTTGTGTATGATTGGATTCTTGCTACATGATTATCACTTGTTCCTTTTAATTATATTTGTTGGTATGCAATGGTCTCTGTTACTGGTATATTGAAAGTATAAAGGTTGAAGGGTTTTTTTTAATACACATACGGATCAATTTGGGAAGCATGTTGAAACTGATTCATGTGATAGTCAGTCCTGTTTTATATTTTTCTTTTGGGTGCACTAGTAGTTAACAAGAGTGAAGCTGTGTGGATCACTATTTTTTTATGTTTATGTATTTTTTCTTGTTTTCTTTTCTTCCAAAAATTCTTTATTCAACAATAGTATTTTTTCCTTTAGTTCTTTAACAATGTCAAAATCCCCATCTTCTAAGCCACTAACTCCTTTCGGTATACTAGAATCACTATGTACACTGTTTACAATTTTCAATCCCTCAAACTGGGACTTTAAGTAGTCATTATATAGACATCAGGATCTGCATAAAACATGGTAAATAAATATTTAATAGTGCCTTCCACTCTGAACATAGCAACCTAGAAAATGTCCTTTAACAAAATTCTAAATTTGACAGTCCAGATATCCTTTCAAAATGCAACATAACATACTTATATGACATCGTCCTTCTAAAAAAAGGGAAAATCCTCACTAAGTCAGTAAGCTCTGGTTCTTTCAATGTGAAAAACTTTCATGAAAATCCTCATCTATAGTGCAGATAACTTTTATCCATGCACCTATATTCCAAACCAGAATCTGCGTTAAAGTTGTTTGGTGGTTTATCTCAAAAGTTTTTTACACCAAAAGCCAAGTGACTTTGTAAAATTTTGACTTCGCCAAAAACTGAAATCTGAATTTGATTAAAACCATTTGAAACACAAAAATACACACTTTAAAAAGTGACACTTTTATTCTTTAGTATTATCAAATCATGAACGCCAACTTTAAACAGATTGTCCAAACCTAAAAAAATGTTCTATAATATAACAAGACAAGTTTAACATTATAAATGAGTGGAATAACACTTAGCGGAAGTGCTTGTCTTACGAGTGGTTATTTTTTTTTTTTTAAGTACCTTATGTTTATGATAATGTTATAAAATAACTCTTTTTATAATGAAAGAATATAACCTGTAATGAATGCATGCTAAATAACCTTAAAATCACAGTAATTTTCAATAAAATATCTCAGAATTGGCCATAACTGTTTTACTTATATACTTTCAGCACATATTTTATTATGCATTCTTTGATGGTTTAAGTTATGTATGGGGAGCTAATCCTGTTTTGTGTATGATTGGATTCTTGCTACATGATTATCACTTGTTCCTTTTAATTATATTTGTTGGTATGCAATTGTCTCTGTTACTGGTATATTGAAAGTATAAAGGTTGAAGGGTTTTTTTGTAATACACATATGGATCAATTTGGGAAGCAGGTTGAAATTGATCAATTTGGTCTAATCATTTTAAAATAAATCATCATGTGAAAGGTAATAACTTGTCTTCTGACTTTATGAATTCTCCCTATTTCTTCCTATAAAATCCAACTGTGTTTTGGGCCTAGTCATATACATCCTGTCAGAGATATAAAACCATTCCTTGGACCTCCAATTAACAAGTTAAGCTTTTGAGAATATAGAAATCTGTTTTGCTTCATATTAGTAGATATTTTGTTGACAATACAAGATCATATTGCTAAAATACCTTGAACTAATTTAAGTGTTATGCCTTTGTATTTATTATAATGAAATAGACATAAAACCACTTTGTGTTGCATAATATAGATTTAAATCATATGATGAAATATGGTATTGCAAGATTATCATAAATGGCGTGATTAATGGTGTGTTCAAAGTTGAGGTAGTATGAATATTATTTTATTTGTATGATATTGCAAATAGTGTTAGTTTCTATATATTTCTAATACTATATTGACTAATCTTGATAGATTAATAAAATATGGACCGAAAATGGATGTTTGCTAGTCGATTATCAAAAGAATATGATGATGGGGTGAAAGGGTTTTGGAGATTTGCAGTTGAGCATGCAAAAAACCCTAATAGAATCATTTGTCCTTGCTTGCAATGTTGCATTTAAAGGTAGTGAACGCAGATGAGTTAGAACAACATTTAATATGCAATGGAATTGATAAAAGTTATTCATGCTGGACCAAACATGGTGAAAATAGAAAAAATAATATAAATAATATAAATAATGATTTTCATCATAATACAAAACATACACTCTAATATGTTTTGTGTAGTATTTATAATCGCTGCAACGGAATTATTAGCGTGGAACAAACCAAGAGGGGGGGTGAATTGGTTATTTATTTTTCGCGTGCCTTCAACAATTTTTCTCTTTAATTTTTCTTACTAAGCAGATAATAAAATATAAACAAGAGTAAGGGAAAGGGAAAAATGCACAGGTGATTTTATCCTGGTTCAGATCACAAGGATCCTACGTCCAGTCGCTTATCTCTAACAAGATAAACTTTTTCACTATCACAAAACAATTACAAATATTAGTCACAGAGAAAAATAATTTGTAAGAGTTTAGAAATACCACCTCTCTTGAAACCACAAGAGATGAACTTACAAACACCTCCTTTGAATCATTACAAAGGATGACCACCTCCTCCGAATGCTTCACGAAGGATGATTCTCTTCCAATCACTTCCTCGGACACACCAAGGATGAGTAAGTTATTCCTCCGTCACCGCTGTAGCACTTCAGGGCTTTGCAGACGAGAGTTTCCTTAGCTTCAACAATCTCACGGAGTTCTCAAAAGAGTTCAGAGTTTCTTAGCACCAGGGAAGAGTTAAATTCGAAATAAGGAGTGAGCCATTTTATAGACTCAGCCCAATACCCTTCCATTCTTCAAAAACTGGCCAACTAACGCATTTAATCGATTATCATAAGTGTTAATCGATTAAAATGAGTACAACGGCTAGTTTTTCAAATCTGAAGCACCCAACGGCTAGTGTTAATCGATTATTCTTAGGTTTAATCGATTAACTAATCGATTAAAGCTTACTTTAATCGATTATTCCAGGGGCAATTGGGTTTTCAGTGCTAGCCACGTTTTAATCGATTAAAACTTGGTTTAATCGATTAAAACAGCTTGTGGAAGATTCCTAACAAAAGTAAATTACATATAAACCACAAGAATCAACCCTAATACATTTTAGAGTACAATTACATCATTTTTTATTATTAATAAAGCTTTATAAAATACGAAGATCTTCAATCTTTCTTTGTGGGTCTTGTCTTGTGCAAGTCTGTTCATCATCAAAATTTCATCTTTTAATTTTGCTAACATTCTCCCCCTTTTTGATGATGATCAAAAACTATCTCCAAGTTTAAAGCTTAAAGCTTTTTAATAATCTGAAAAGAAAACAACTCATAGAGGAACAGAGCATTAGAAAGTAAAAGGATCTCTTTAAACAATATTCTCCCCCTTTTTTGATTATTAGAAAAAAATTATATAACTGTCTCCCCCTTAATGAAGAGAAAGTATGCATAAATAAAACACTTATTAAAACATGAACATCAACATTTTATTAAATTTAAGAAAAGGCAAGCATACATTCATAAGCATCTAGAATTCAGCACTGTCATCACTAATAAAGTGTTGTTCTAGTCCTGAAATCCTAGTGTCTAGGTTCAGGAGATGAGTACAAATTTCCTCATGGCGAGTGTTTTGAATATTCATCATCTCATGCTGAAGGCGAGCCATCTCAGTCATTTGTCTAGAAAGACTCTCTAGACTATATTCTTGATTTATTTGAGAGGAGCCAGCAACATTTGTGGGGTCAGGCAAGGGATTATCTGCATCTTCTTCTTCTTGAACGCCAGCAGCATCATCAGGATGAACAAAGGAGTCCCCTTGCTTAAGAAAGCTCATTTGTCTTAAGGAATTTTCCCCAATCCTGTGGGTTGGGAGCACAGTCTCATAGTGCTCATTGGAGATATCTACCCCTTTATACACACATATCTAAGAGACAAGGAGAGGATAGGGGAATGGCGCAGCATCTAACCTTTTTGCCTTGAACATAATGGTTTGGAACAGATGAGGCCAGTTGAGAGGGATGCTTTGAAGTATCTCATACATGATAATGAGATCGGTCTCAGAGCATTGTGCATGATTGGAACCCCTAGGACAGAGGAGCCAAACTATGAGGTAGTGCAAGAGGCGCTCTTCCATCTTGAGTCCTCCAGCAAGATAGAGACGGGCGTTTGGTTGGCGAGGATTACGGAGAAAGGATTGAAATACCATTATCTTGTTGAAATTTGCAAAGTCACTTGGAACAATTTGTGAATTTTCCAACACAGGAACCTTTGCCACATTGGTCCAAACATCATTGTCCAAGACAATGTCCACCGCTTTGACCCTTGTTGAAAAAATTCCATCACGAACCTTTAAGGTAAAGTAGAATACCCGAACAAGATCGGGATAGTACCTTCCACGGAGTTCCATGATGTGTTGAACTCCTTGCTCAATTATAAGATTTGGAAAAGAGAAGTTGTGAGAGGTATACCAAGCAAGATCAATGAACTTTTGCTTGATGAGCTTCCTTTCCTTCCAAAATTGTGAAAAGGATTGTTGATCTTGATCATCGGAGAGCCATCCTTCTACGGTAGCACCTCTTCTGCGAACATTACTTTCCGATACTTCACTGGTTCTTCTCCTCCTTCTTCTTGGAGGTTCAGCCATTGAAATTGATGGAAGGTAAAGATGATGGTGAAAGAAAGGAGAAAGCAAGAGGGATATGCTCAAAATAGGTTCAAGTATGGAAAGTGGGGACAAGTGGGGTATAAATAGGTTCAATAAAGCTCCCCAACGTTCAGATTTTGGAGAAAATGACCGTTTATAATCGTTTAGAGACGTTGGCAACGGCTATAATCATCAATGCAGCGCAGAAAATTAAAAAAAACAGTCATCAGCGCTTTTAATCGATTAAAGTGGGTTTTAATCGATTAATTAATCGATTAATACTTGGATTAATCGATTAAATCATTCGTAAGTGCATAGTTAACGTTTTTAATCGATTTACACACAGATTAAATGCGATAAACAACGAGAATTTCAATATTAAGCCAAAAAATGCCTATTTTACTATTTCTAATATGCCTAGATCTCTTCTAAGTTCAAAAAATCTATCCTTAGGCAATGCTTTGGTGAAAATATCTGTCAATTGATGCTTAGAGTCTATGAATTCCATTTCACAATCACCTTTTTGGACATGATCTCTAATGAAGTTATGCCTAATTTCTATATGCTTGGATCTAGAATGCATAATGGGATTTTTGGTAAGTTTTATGGCACTTGTATTATCACACTTAAGCGGTATATGATCTAAGTGAATATCATAGTCCTCTAATTGTTGCTTCATCCATAAGATTTGTGCACAACAACTACCCGCAGCAGTGTATTCGGCTTCAGTGGTTGATAAGGCTACGCAGGCTTGTTTCTTAGAGTGCCAGGAGACTAAGGAGCTACCTAAAAAGTGACAGGTTTCACTAGTACTTTTCCTATCTATTTTGCAACCTCCATAATCAGCATCGGAAAATCCTACAAGACTAGGCTCAGCTCCTGAGGGATACCATAACCTAAAAGAAGTTGTCCCCTTTAGATATTTAAAGATGCGTTTGACAGCAGTAAGATGAGACTCTCTAGGACTTGACTGAAACCTAGCACACACACATACACTTTGCATGATATCAGGTCTACTAGCAGTAAGATATAATAGAGCCAATCATACCTCTGTATTTTGTTTGACTTACCTCTTTACCTGTCTCATCCTTGTCTAGGTAGCAGGACGTTCCCATGGGAGTAGATGCCTCTTTAGCATTGTTCATCTCAAACTTTTTGAGGATCTCTCTGCAATACTTGGTTTGAGATATAAAGGTTCCTTCTTCCATTTGTTTGATTTGTAGTCCGAGGAAGAAGGTGAGTTCTCCCATCATTGACATCTCAAATTCACCCTGCATTGACTTAGCAAAATTCTCGCAAAGAGTTGCGTTAGATGAACCAAAAATAATATCATCTACGTATACTTGAACAATTAGAAAATGTTTTCCAACCCTTTTAATGAATAAAGTTGAATCGATTTTTCCTCTGTTGAAATCATTTTCTACAAGAAAATTGCTAAGACGTTCATACCAAGATCTAGGTGCTTCTTTTAGGCCATATAGTGCTTTCTTTAATTTGTAGATGTGATTTGGGTTTTTAAAATCCTCAAAACCTGGTGGTTGTTCAACAAATACATCTTCTTTGATATAACCATTTAGAAAAGCACTTTTAACATCCATTTGAAATAATTTGAATTTCATTATAGATGCATAAGCAAGAAGTAGGCGTATTGCCTCTAACCTGGCAACTGGAGCGTATGTCTCATCATAATCTATACCTTCTTCTTGACTATATCCTTTTGCCACAAGCCTAGCTTTATTCTTGGTGATGTTTCCTTCTTCATCCAGTTTGTTTCTGAACACCCACTTTGTTCCAATTACTTGATGAGTGTCTTTTCTGGGAATTAATTCCCACACTTGATTTCTTTCAAATTGGTTGAGTTCTTCTTGCATTGCGATACACCATTTTTCATCTTGAAGGGCTTCTTTAATATTCTTTGGTTCAATCTGTGACACAAAAGCAACATTCATACAATAATTTACAATATTACTTCTTGTGTTTACCCCTTCTGTGATATTGCCAATTATGTTGTCCAAGGATAATCCTCTAGGTTGTCGCCATATTTTATTTAAATCTTTATCTAGAGGATTGTCATGATTCTTCTCTTCAGTTGTCTCCTTTGATGAACCTTCACTTGTTCCTGCAACAAATTCTTCTGACTCAAGAGGTTTTGCCTCAAGGTCCACAATTTCATCAAAAGTAACATGTATGGATTCCTCTATTGTGAACGTTTTCCTATTAAAAATTCTATATGCTTTGCTTGTTAAAGAATATCCAAGAAAAATTCCTTCATCAGCTTTTGAATCAAATTTTCCCAAATTTTGTTTTCCGTTGTTTAAAACATAGCATTTGCATCCAAAAATTTTTAAATGGGAAACATTTGGTTTTCTGTTTTTGAAAAGCTCGTAAGGAGTACTTTTTAAAATAGGTCGAATTATCATTCTATTTAAAACATAGCAAGCAGTACTTACAGTATCAGCCCAAAATTGTTTAGGAACATTATTTTCATTTAGCATAGTGCGAGCAAGTTCCTCTAAGGATCTATTCTTTCTTTCTACAACTCCATTTTGTTGGGGAGTTCTAGGTGCAGAAAAGTTATGAGAAATACCATGTTCTTCACAAAAATTTTCAAATAATTCGTTTTGAAATTCACCACCATGGTCACTTCTAATAGCTTTTATTTTTAGATCCTTTTCATTTTGAACTAAAACAACAAACTTTTTAAATTCTTTAAAGGCTTCACTTTTAATAGTGAGAAATAAAGTCCAAGTGTATCTTGAAAAATCATCAACAATAACCAAAGCATAATAGTTTCCACCAAAACTTTTTATCCTTGAAGGACCAAACAAATCCATATGTAAAAGTTCTAAAGGTTTTAAGGTCGAAACAATATTTTTTGAATGAAAGGAATTTTTAACTTGTTTACCCTTTTGACATGCATCACACAGTTTATCTTTTACAAACTTTAGTTTGGGTAAACCAATTACTAGATCTCTAGATATGAGTTTGTTTAATTGTTGCATATGTATATGAGCAGCACGCCTATGCCATAACCATGGGTTTTCCTCTTTAACAACTAAACATGAAATATTTTTATTTGATGCATTTTCTAAATCAATTAAATAAATATTATTATGCCTAACTCCTTTTAATGCAATTTCAGAAGAATCATTCTTAAAAATAGTGCAAGAATTCTTTTCAAAGGTTACCTTGAGTCCTTTGTCGCACAGTTGACTTATGCTAATTAAGTTATGCCTTAGTCCTTCTACGTATAGCACGTCTTTGATCATCAAAGTGTCTTTGCTTCCTATATCCCCTTTCCCAAGAATTCTTCCTTTGTTGTTGTCACCATAGGTGACAAAGTCTTGTTCCTTTTCTTTAAAATTTGTGAACTTTGTTTTGTCTCCTGTCATGTGTTTTGAGCAACCACTGTCAAGGCACCACATGAATTTTCTTGATTTCTGCAATACCTACAAAATAAGAAAACAAACAAGCTATTTTAGGTACCCAACTTCTTTCTATGGGTCCTTTTGGGTTAGATTCAAATTATTTAGCAACCCAAGCATATCTTTCACTAAAAACACCAAAGCGTTTAATTCTGCATTTGTTTGAGGTATGACCTTTTCTCATGCAATAAAAACAGGATACAATACTTGTGTTTCTGTTAAACGTTCCTTTTTCTACCCATGCTCTACGGGTTCTATATTTATTTTTAGGAACAAAATATTTGAGAAAAATATTTTGAGAAATTTTACTAC
Source organism: Vigna mungo (assembly GCA_036885675.1). NCBI lineage: Eukaryota > Viridiplantae > Streptophyta > Magnoliopsida > Fabales > Fabaceae > Vigna > Vigna mungo. The sequence continues at coordinate 11,978,374 of CP144692.1, read as the reverse complement.
ATTCTCCAGTAGTTGTATTTTGAGAAAAATATTTGAATTTCATGCAAGATTCACATTCATTACTAGCAATATATTTCTCTTTTTCATAATATAAAACTTTACTTTTCAAATTTCTGATTTCTTCTACTTGATATAAAAGTTTATTTTTCAAACTTCTGTTTTCTTCAGACAAATTTGTAAATTCAGTTTCCAAAGCATCATTTGTTTTAGAAAGATTTTCAGAAGTATATTTCAAATTTTCATTTTCTTCAAGAAGGTTGTCAAATTCAGATTTTAAGTTTTTAAAATCCTTTTTCAGCTTTTTATGAGAAATATCTAATTTTTCAAATTCAATTAATAATGCAGCATATGTTTCATGTAATTCATTTTCATCAATACGACTGTCATTATCAGAATAGTGTGAATTACTTACTTGGCTGTCATTATCATCATCTGCCATCAAACAGATGTTTGCCTCTTCATCTAAGTCGCTTGAATCTGTGATGGTCTCATTGTCATCTTCCCAAGCAATGTACGCCTTCTTTTTCTTGAAGAATTTCTTCTCCTTTTTGTCTTTACCCTTCTTTTGATTTGGGCAGTCTGCTTTTAGATGCCCCTTTTCTCCACAGCCGTAGCATCGGTAATTTGAGGAAGATCCTTGGTTTTCTTTCTTTTCATATTTGAATCTCCCTTTACCTCTAGACTTCATGAACTTGTTTAGTCTTTTTATCACTAGGCTTAAATTTTCCTCTTCGTCTGAGTCTTCATTGTCTGATTTGCCTTTGCTTCTCTCAACCTCAGACTTTAATGCCAAACTTTTCTTGTTGTTTTTGGCTTTAGCTTCTTCTTCGTCAAGCCTTCCAAGATCTAATTCATGTTCCCTCAACTTTCCAAAAAGTGCCGCCATAGTCATGGTGTTGAGGTTTTGTGACTCCGAGATTGCAGTCACCTTTGGTTGCCACGACCTGTCTAAAGATTTCAATATTTTAATGTTAAGTTCATCGGTGTCGAATGACTTACCCAATCCAATGAGATGATTGACAATGTTGGTGAAACGTTTTTGGACGTCTGAAATTGTTTCGCCTTGCTTCATTCGGAACATCTCATACTCTTGGATTAAGGAGTTCTTCCTAGCCCTCTTTACATCATCTGTTTCCTCATGCGTCACCCTGAGTACATCCCACATCTCTTGAGCAGTTTTGCAGATAGAGACTCTGTAGAATTCATCAACAGTTAACGCAGATGCAATAATGTTCCGGGCTTTCACGTCATTCTAAAATCTTTTCTTTTCTTCAGGGGTCCATTGACCATGGGGCTTTGGTTCCTGCGTATTGTTAGTAGGAACAGAAGAGCCAGACGCAATAACATTCCAAATTTCACAATCAATAGATTCAATGAATATTTGCATTCTTACCTTCTAGAATGCATAGTTCTCACCTGTGAATAATGGGGGTCTATCGATTGATGCACCCTCTGCAAAGGTTTGATGTGATCCTGCCATTTGAATAACTATCAAAGCATGCTCTGATGCCAATTGTTATAATCGCTGCAACGGAATTATTAGCGTGGAACAAACCAAGAGGGGGGGTGAATTGGTTATTTATTTTTCGCGTGCCTTCAACAATTTTTCTCTTTAATTTTTCTTACTAAGCAGATAATAAAATATAAACAAGAGTAAGGGAAAGAGAAAAATGCACAGGTGATTTTATCCTGGTTCAGATCACAAGGATCCTACGTCCAGTCGCTTATCTCTAACAAGATAAACTTTTTCACTATCACAAAACAATTACAAATATTAGTCACAGAGAAAAATAATTTGTAAGAGTTTAGAAATACCTCTTGAAACCACAAGAGATGAACTTACAAACACCTCCTTTGAATAATCACAAAGGATGACCACCTCCTTCGAATGCTTCACGAAGGATGATTCTCTTCCAATCACTTCCTCGGACACACCAAGGATGAGTAAGCTATTCCTCCGTCACTGCTGTAGCACTTCAGGGCTTTGCAGACGAGAGTTTCCTTAGCTTCAACAATCTCACAGAGTTCTCAAAAGAGTTCAGAGTTTCTTAGCACCAGGGAAGAGTTAAATTCGAAATAAGGAGTGAGCCATTTTATAGACTCAGCCCAATACCCTTCCATTCTTCAAAAACTGGCCATCTAACGCATTTAATCGATTATCATAAGTGTTAATCGATTAAAATGAGTACAACGGCTAGTTTTTCAAATCTGAAGCACCCAACGGCTAGTGTTAATCGATTATTCTTAGGTTTAATCGATTAACTAATCGATTAAAGCTTACTTTAATCGATTATTCCAGGGGCAATTGGGTTTTCAGTGCTAGCCACGTTTTAATCGATTAAAACTTGGTTTAATCGATTAAAACAGCTTGTGGAAGATTTCTAACAAAAGTAAATTACATATAAACCACAAGAATCAACCCTAATACATTTTAGAGTACAATTACATCATTTTTTATTATTAATAAAGCTTTATAAAATACGAAGATCTTCAATCCTTCTTTGTGGGTCTTGTCTTGTGCAAGTCTGTTCATCATCAAAACTTCATCTTTTAATTTTGCTAACATTCATGTAATAATTAAATTGTTTAATGATGTTATGTGACCTTTAGTTCATATTATGGTTGCTTGTATTGTATTGGTTAGGTGAATAACATGTATTCTTGAATGGTTGAAGACTTATTTCTTTGTTGCATGGTATTGGTTAGTTAAATAACTTGTATTATTGTGAAACTGGTTGGAGGAGTAAATGGTTTTTATGAAAGCATGACTTATTATTAAGAGTTTAAACTTGTATATTGTATATAGTTATTTGTTATCATGCATCCGATCTGTTTGGAATATACTAGAGTTTTGGTTATTTTTTATGTTCAGATTATAAAAATGTTTTTTATTTATTTTGGAATTCTAGTGCCCAAGACAACCCAACGACAATGATTGTGGCTATTATGTGTGTCAATATATGAAGGAAATTATTACATACTGTGAAGGAGGAACAATTCCAACTTATGTGAGTTATCTTTATTCTTATAATTAATTTGTAGTTAAATTTAATTAACTAATTCTACATTGTTTTTCTTTCTTACAGTATTTTTCTAGTTGCAGATGTCAACATTATCATGAAAGTCAGATAAATGAAGTTAGGGAAAATTGGTGTTTACATGTAATTAGTACATGCATGTAGGTTATGTTATGGTGATGTACAGTACTGATATGATATATATGTTATGATTGTATATATTATCTTATAAAGCAGTGTCATGACAAGCACTAGACGACTTAATGATTAAATTTTGAAATATTATTGGACAAATAATTTTTATTCATATTAACATTCTTTTTGAGCCATTTGTCATATTTTTGTCAATATTTTATATTTTTTTGTATATAATATATAGTGTGGGTGTGTATATAATAGAACCAATATTTTATATTTTATTCTAAAATTAATTATTTTTTTTTTAATTTGAACCAATTGATATTGGTGCTGACAATAGATAGCGCTTTTTTAAAGAAACGCTATCTATTGGTACTGATAATAGATAGCGCTTTTTTAAAGAAGCGGTATCTATTGTTAGCACCAATAGATAACGCTTTTTTTATAAGCGCTATAGATAGCGCACGCATAGATAGCGCTTATGATAAAAAAAAGCGTTATCTATGCACTTTTTTGTAGTAGTGATATTTTCATATGTTTTGACTTACATGTTATGTGCAATCAATTAGATTATATGCTTAATCAGTTAAGTCTGTTTGAATTTAATTATGATGTAACTCTATTAGAAGTGTAACCGATTATATTATTTTCGTAATCGATTAAAATACGTCTGACATGAGAAAATTATATAATGTCGCACTGCACTCTGCATTAAAGACTTTTGATCACTTTGAACTTTGAAATCTCATATTAGTGAGTCAAGAAAAGAATTGCAAGTGTCCTAAAGTTGCTCCAAGAATCAAGAAACAAAGAAGTTGATATTCTTGAAGGATTCTTGAAGGATAGAATTGAAGGTTTATTGGTTGATCAACTATTGCACAATTAAGGTGTATTCTTACCTTTTCAGACTTTGTCTTTTCCAATCTTGGATTGTGGTGTTCCCTGTGCGTGTTGTTGAGATTGTTGACAACACAAAACTCTATATCAAACTTGTTTTTTATTATGACAACACATTGCTTAATAACAGTACATATGTTCCAAGTGTTACATGTTTGTGTGCTTTATTTGTTCACTTACTTGCTGAACATGTTTTGATGAATTGAAATGTATGTTCTTATACTTGATTATGTGATATTATTGTGGAACGTGCTTGTTGTGAAATGTGAAATAAAATTTTTTTGATTGCTGCACATTTCAGAAAAGAAAAAAATCACAAACACCTTTATGAACTTATATTTGTTGTGACAAAGTTCTAGCTTAGTCGAATACACTCATAATGGATTCGACTATGCTAAAACCTTTGCACAGACTTTGTGAAAATGTGTTGTGTGAAATTTTAAGTTGAAAAGAATTTCAAAGTGTTTTCACATGAGTCAATCGACAGTGTGCATCACTCATTCGACTGTATTACCGTTGTATTTGGAATTTTGTTAAGCCTACACGCTCCAACGGCTATATTTTTCAAAAGTTAGTTAAGATTGTCTGACTTGGTCAACTATCTTAAATGGGTATTAATTTGGTTGACTGAGGAGCCTTATGTTGACTGTCTGTTATAACTGTCTTGATACAGTCGAATGTATTAGTAGGCTATTCGACTGAGATGCAATCTGAAATAATAGAAAACTATAAATAGTCAGAGCATGAATTGTTCTGAGACTTTTATGATCTAACATTTTCATTGTCATGTTTCAGATTGAATTCTTTGTCTTAGAAGCTCCAAGAAGACCGTGGTGATCTTTCTTGAGAGAGATTCAAATAGAGGAGTCTTTCGCGCATACTGGTTGATCAACATCTGCACAGAGAAGGTGCTTCTGGTTTGATCTTGATAGGCTTGGCATCTTGTGAAGACTGCTGTATTTGACTGAAGGCTTGGCAACCTGTGAAGTCTGTTGTGATAGGCTTGGCAACCTGTGAAGTCTACTGTGATAGGCTTGGCAACCTGTGAAGCGTCCTGTGATAGGCTTGACATCCTGTGAAGAGTGCTGGTTACACGTTCAGGATTGTTCAATGTGGGTGCAGATTGCAGAAGAGGGGATTCTTGCTGCAAGTCTGGTTTTGTATGTGCAACTATATTTGGTTTTGGGTTAGAGACGAGATTTATATTTTTGCGTGGTACTTCTATAAATTCCTTGTTGTAAAAACCGCAACCATTATAGTGCATTTGCTTCCAAGATTGGAAGGACACTGGATGTAGGCATTGTTTGTCGAACCAGTATAAAAACCAGTGTTTGGTTTTCTCTATCCCTGCACTCTTTATGTTCAGTCAACTTTAATTGTTTAGCAGTCAACTACGTTTTCCGCTGCATTGAATTTTCATTACTTGCATTTCAAGGAAAGATCAAAAGCTTTGAATTTTTCATACCAAGATTGCGAAAAGATTTTTTTTTTGAACTAACACTAATTCACCCCCCCCCCCCCCCCCCCCCTCTTGGTTTAAAACAAAGCGAACCTGTTTCCTAGCAATTGGCACCAGAGCTGGTTTCATAAAATACTTGAAAATTCAGTCGACTGTGTTTTTATTCTATTCGACTGTAAAACCTGGGGATGGCTTCAAATTTTCAAACTTTTGGTGAAGGTGCTTCAACAAACAGACCACCTCTGTTTGCTGGTGGAAATTATCCTTTTTGGAAAATTTGCATGCAGATCTTTCTTGAATGGCAAGATAAAGGAATTTTGGATGCCACTTTAAATGGTCCATTTCTGCCTACAAAAACTGTTGATATTAAAACTGTTTTGAAACCTGTTACTGAGTGGACTGCTGATGAAAATAGAAAAGCTCAGTATGATGTTAAAACTAGAAACATTATTGCCTCTGCGCTAACAATTGATGAATTTTTCAGGATATCCCAATGCAAGTCTGCAAAGGAAATGTGGGATGTTCTAGAGATAACACATGAAGGCACGAATGAAGTCAAGAGAGCCAAGAAGAATTCTTTGATCAAGAGTATGAATTGTTCAGAATGAAAGCTGGTGAAAGCATCTATGATGTCCAGAAACGATTCACTCACATGCCGCTGGAAGACATCGTCGTCTCTGGCGATCGGAGTCGTACCCAGTTCGAGATCCTCGTCATTAACCTCAAAGATGTCGACAGCGATCGCTCCGGCGTGATCGACGGGATCTGGCAGGCAGCGGAGAATGTGGTGAAAAGGTTTGAACTTCAGAGAGAGAAAGATGAAAAGGCTTGAACCTCAGAGAGAGAAAGATGAAAGGTTTAAACTTTTGGAACGTTGTGGAAGGAAACTTCTGAGTATAGTGAAAGTTGTATAGGCATCGGTTAGAATAAAACTGAAGCATAAATCTAATACGACTTCGTTTAATATGCAACCGGTGCAGTACCTCTTCTCGAAAAAGAAAATATTATTTTTTAAGTGGTCAGCACAGTTTTCTGTTCCGGTCTTTTAATCAGCCGAGGCAGTATATTCTATTAGACAATGGGTTTAGAAGAACCGAGACATATAATGTCTCTAAAATTACATTTCTGCCACCACATTTTTATACATCTCTGGTTTTCAAAAAGCGAGGCATAATAGGTTGTTTAAAAGCCTTATTTTTTATTAGTGAGATTAGGAATGACAAAAAAACCCGTGAGTACGAATATCTGCAGATAAAATCTGCGGCGGGTAATTACTATCCGTGGATATTTATTATTCGCGGATAACGGATACCGGGTATTTTAGTACCTGCTTCTAAACGGGTCGGGTACGAGTATTAAACTTTCCCTCCCGCGGATACTCGCTACTCGCAAAAAATAATAAAAAATATTAATTTTTATTTTTTATAATTAAATTTAATTAAAAATAAAATTAATTTATATTTTATTAGGTTAAATTTAATTAAAATTAAATTTTAATTTATATTTAATTTACTTTATATTATATTATATATATTTTTTGTAATTTTATTTAAAAAATGTATAAAATATTTTTGTTTAATATTTTGCGGAAATTCGCAGGTACTTGCAAGTTTTAAAATATCTGCGGATATTTTCAAAGTAGGTACCCATGTCGGTAGCAGATGGGTTACAGGTCAGATTTTTTTTTTTTTGCAGGTTGGGTTGCGGATAGACACTATCTGTGTCCGACCCGACTCGTTGTCATTCCTAGCTGAAATGGATCGTTTCAGGCCAAAGGTTAAGATTATGGATTGTTTTAAGATGAAGACTGATATGGATAGTCTTAGGTGGAAGGTTAAGAGAGACTGGCTTGGAACAAAGAATATGGATTGTTCTAAAACGAAGACTGATATGGATAATCTTAGGGCGAAGGTTAAGACAGACCAACTTGAAACAAAGATTAGGATGGAGTGGTCTCAAGTTGAAAGTCGAAACAATTCATATTAAAATATATGTCGAGACGAAACATCTCGAGTTCGAGACCAAAGTGGAGTGAGAGAACATAGAGGTTTGGAGTAGCTTTGTTGTTGGAGTAGTTGAGACCTAAAATAATAAAGAGTAGAAAGGGGTTAAGATGATAATATAGATTAACTTTTATTTATTACTAAAATATTTGATAATTAACTTTTATTTATTACTAAAATATTTGATAATATAGATTAGTTTTTAACATCACATAAAATAATCATTTACAGATACAACAAATATAATATAAAAATAACATATCTATACCCTTTTGACAATTTTAATAAACTTTAGAAGCACAACAAATCTCGTTTATTTTGTTCCACGTGCTATACTTTGATTTATCCTTCATCAACATCCTTATCTAATTAAAGGAAGGAGTATGTACGATACGTACAATAGCTGCAGAAAGAAACCAAACATCAGTACCATAAGATATACTCCACAGTATAGAAGAAAAACAAAGAAAATAAATACAAAATGTCATACAAGTAATTCACGTAAACGTTCTTTAAGAATATTACCTTCCAAATCAGCATATAGTAGGATCTAATGGAATCTGTGTCATTAAGATTTACAAATTTGGCCCGGTACCAGAGAATTGAACCAAGAACTGCATTTCCAACACCCTGAAAATTGGCAACCCAGAAATTTCAAACATTATATTAGAAAATATAAAAATAATGAATTTATTTGTGAGTAATTTTATAATGATCCCACTATACGTGATAATTTTAATGACAATAAATTCAGTTAAGATGATTTTTAAATTTCTCTGATATTAGAAGGAAACATCAAATCTAACTTATACCTTTTACTTCTTTCACCCCATTAATTCTTCGTGCACCCCCTCAAACTTTTGAAATGTCCTGGGATTTTGGGGTTATATATTTCGAAAATTTTTCACTATTATATATTTTTGGGGTTATATATACTTCTGAATTACTATTATAGGGGTACAAGAAGCAATAGCACTAACTTATTTTCGTAAAATTTGGTTTATAAGACGTGGTTTTACACCGATATTTGATAGTATCTTTCACTTGTCCTTTATTTTTTTTTTAACAAAAATTAACTTTTGTTAAAGAGTGTTTTAACCTGTAAGTTTTTGCGACCTTAGATTTTCAGCACAAACATCTATGCAAATTATTTAGTATACAAGTAACACATTATATGACTTTTGTTTGGTAATATAATACTTCCGAATTAAAATAAAACCTCTACTTTAAGTGAAAAAAAAAATTCCAAGGGGAAGAAGGATACAACAAACTTGTATAATTGCAATCTAAAAGTGTAATTAATAAGTATATTACCGTGACAATTTTAACCCAAAGGAAAGGAGATGATAATCCTGCAAGAAAGGCAACTCCAAAAGCAGATTCCAAAAGGGAAACACATATCCAGAATACCTGAGGAAGATTAATTAGGAACATAATAAGAGGACACAACAAACTTATTAAATGTTTTATTCGACATACCCGCTTTTGACCTAAACGTGTTGAAAAAGATTCGATGCCAAATGCTTTATCTCCTTCGATATCTGGTATATCCTATAGATAGATCCCATGAAAGATTTTATACAAAAAGTTTGATGTGGTAAAAATGTATGGTTTGAGAGAATGAATAAACCTTTACCTTGAAAAGTGATATACCTAATGAGTATATGCTCATGAATGCAACAGAAAACATCAGCGACTTCGGAAACACGGCTGCTCTCTTCAACACAAAAGTCTGTACAACAAAAAATATTCTTCCATTTAAATCTCATAATGTAGTTATCTGTTTATAAAACTTAATTAGTTTATCATTAGTTTATCGAAAGCATAATTAGTTATGTATAGGACTAACCTTCATGTGATAGAAAACTGAAATGGGCAATATAAGAGTCATAATAGAAGAGATGCAGATTGCCGCAAGCACTGGATTTTTCTTCCATCTCAACAGGGGACCCTGAAAAGGTACAAAAATGGTGTTATCAATAAAAAAAATGAAGTTGCGGGTTTATAAAAAAAAATATCATTTACCTTCGTCTAACAAATTTCAATAATGAATTTAATTGTTAAAACGTTTTGCGATGAATATTAAAATATTAGAAATAAAAATAATACTTTTACACGATATTACTTTTTATATTCATATGAGTCTCACTTTTTTAAACATTTATTAAGGTTGAAAGGTTAATTTTATCGTATAATTTGAATGTAATTGATAGTTGTGCGTGTTAATGTATTAGAAAGTATGATATCTTTTGTACAAATTTTGTAAATTGGGTCTAAGCTTCTATATTCCTAAATAAAACCTAGTGGTACAAAACTTTCATAACAGTGGATTCAAGTAAAGGCCACGCACGTTCGAAAGAAAATTTATGTTGTCATGAAAAATGAAAAAGTTGTTTATCCTTCCACACATTTCAATTTACACATGTTAAATTATATTAATTTAACAATTGGTTCATGTAATTTATATTTTAATGTGATGATTATTAAAGTTATTGGATTATTTTAGAGTTATTGGATTATTTTAGAGTTATTAAAATTAATCACTCTTTTCTCACTTCAATAAAAAGTATTTTGGTATTTTATTAAAGTTGATTAAATATTATAAAAGAGGAAAAACTTTTTATTTCTGTTGACGCATTAAGTTTCTGAAAAAGAAAGAGAGAAAAGCAACATTATCAGAAAAGACAAAGAAATTGTGATTTTGATAGAGAAAAATATCTTTGACAATTCTATATCATCAAGAAAACATTAAAGAGAAGAGAAGGAAAACAATTGACAAAAAAACTATACAATAGATCTAGTTAAATATGTATGTGAAAATAATGAGTATATGAAAATTCAAGATCATGTTTTATTTTTTATTCAATTGAAAATAAAAGAATTGTTTACAACACCTTCGTATTTTAAAAATAATTTTGTATTACATTTTTCTTTAAAAATTTTCAAAATTTGTTTAATTTTTTTTTAACAAATTTTCAAATTTGTTAACATTTTCTTTCAACTATAACATATTTCAAAATTTTCTTTCAAAATTCTTTAACATATTTCAAAATTTACTTAAAAAAAATCAACTACTTTTGGAATCCTGTAAAAAAAATCTTTCAACTAATTTTGAAATGTATTAAAAAAAATCTTTTAATAAATTTTAAAATTCATTTAAATTTTTTAAAAGTTTCAACAATTTTGAAATTTATTAAGAAAAATATTCTTCAATAAATTTTGAAAATCGTTAAAAAAAGGAGAAATAAGATTTTTTGAATTATAGATAATAATTTTGAAATTTTAAAATAATGAAGAAGTGTTGGGATAAATGTGTGAAAATATAGGAAAAAACAAGCAAATAAAAAAGTTCGAAAACCTGCACTTTTATTAAATATATAGCATCCCAGAATTTATTTATTTTTCATTCAAACAAATTTTTTTTGTTTATCTAGTCTTTATCAACAACAAAGTGGAGGAAGGATTGGAGAAGGTTAAATCCGATAGGAAAACACCAAAACAGGATAGAATTTAAGTTAAAAGAGACGAGGGTTGTAAAAAGTAAAGATGAAGAATTTAAGGTGCTCTTTTAATTATAACTTAAATATCATCCTAATAAGTTATTTTGGAATAACGTGTTTAAAGCCTGCGAATAGGATGAAAGTATTCGAATGATTATATGACAAATTAAAGTTTGAAATTTTGAATACCAAAGAAGAGAAATAACTCTGAAGTTGAGCGTAACAGGTGCAACTGTAAATAACTCACCTTGATTGAATAACCACTCAAGACCAAAAAGAAAGATACAAGACCCCAAAATAATGGCCATGAACCTATCAAATAGCTTGTAAAGAAACCCTGTAACAAAACATTAAACAATATCCTCATTCTACTATCAATTAAAATCATCTTCAAAAATATTATTGTAAAAATGGTTGAATAGATATGGAACCAGGATTGCAGATGACGCAGTAACAATGACCCCTGTTTTAAAGGAAAATGCCCCAGATGGCAATGGAAGATATGGCTTGTTTATCTGCAAAAAAAAGTTATGTAGATGAATAATAACCCAAACAAATAGCATACTTTCGAATAGTATAATTAGTTTCATACCTTGTCAATTTCAAGGTCATACAATTGATTCACGCCATTAACATAAACATCAAAAAGCGTGAAAGTTAGCAGAATCTGAAACATATCAAAAGTCAGAAATTATTAACAAAAGTTAAAAGACTGTTTATGATTGAGCATTTAATAAAAATTAAATATTTGGAATCTCACCTGTAATATACCAATAAAAAATAAGGGAGATATATCTGATAGTCTATCCACTGCTAGGAGAGCTGCAGAAATCGTGCTTAATGTCTGATCAAAGAGAAAAATAAAATGGAAACAGTTAAAAACTTTAGGATTGTCCAAAATAGTGTTTGTCAAAAATATATTGAATTTATTTAACATATTTAATTATAGTAATTAATAGTAGAAAAATTGAACTTACTCGAGCAAACAGTGTGTAGGGATAGCAAAACCAGTATAATGTAACAAAGAAATGTTTAACAGAGGCAACAACATTTTTTGGTTGATAACGACGAGGTTCAGAGGGAAAAGACTCTTTAGCGATTGCTTTAGGAATATATTTCTTATAGTTTTCTTTATATATAAACCCTCTTTCAACAGTTTTGAACTCATTGTTGATACATGGTTGTTGGAACCTTGAAATCTTATATTCTATTTGAATTTTCCTTTGGTTCATTGAAGCTTTAGGGGCAATAAAACCTACAACACAAAATGTTTGATCAATTATCAGTCATCACCTCATTCAGTACAAAAATCAAAATGTATAATAAAATGAAGTTGATTAAAGAGAGAAAGGTGATATGTGAGACATACTTGCATAGGAAGTACTCTTGGTGGAATGTTTATTCCGCCAGAGATTTCCACCTACAATTACGAAATTAGTAAGCACAAACTTTTATTGAAAAGTGATAAAAAAAAAATACCCAAAGTTTTACATAATAGTTGAAATATAATGAAAAAGAAATTATTGATAGAAAAGCAGAGATATAAATACCAGTTGTGAGTGCACAGACATTAGGAGATGACATGAGAGACATGGAATCCATGGAAACTCCTCAACTAAACAAACCGTGGAAGTGAACAAGACATGGGAAAGAGACATTTATATACTACTATACTCAATTTGACTTAATTTATCAATAAATTAATCACGGTAATAAAAACAAAGCAGCGGCGGCGGTGGGAATGCACTAATCATTTCGTTAAAGTTGGTATTTGATTGTAATTGAAGGTCGTCAAAATTGACCAACGTCATACAAATTTTACTCATTTTTTTAAATATTAAATTATGAGAAATATTATATTTTATGATAAAAAAACATGAAAAATATTATATATTTTAATAAAAATATTTAAAATTTTAATTAATTTTAGTGTTGTCAAAATGGGTCACTTGACTCAATCCGGTCCGACGCATCACAGGTTGGTCATTTAATGAGTAACCCAACCCGACTCATTTATTAGTGAACCAGAAAATTACAATTTTTTAAAATAAAAGAAATTACAAACTTTTTGTAATTCAAATCAAAATAAATTTCACTCCCAAAATAATGTTAAAGTCAAGATAATTCAAAATAATAATAATAATTACAATACAATTCATGTATAATAAGCCAAATGGTATTTTTTAGGATGATCATACCGCACCTCTTGTGAGCACCAAAAATCATGCTCTAATTCAGATCATGTTGATTACAATATTCAGTATGAGATTTTGGTTGATTAGGATCCTCCGCGCACAGTGGCCATCGGATGAAAGATTGCAGGAGGCCAGACCATTCATGGTGCTCCTTTATTGCCCATTGACGCACGGGTAAGGATCGATGATGTTATATATAGACCCCCAGGCTCGAGTTCCAGTGCCTACATCTGAAGTCCAGTTCGTGGGGGAGGCCTTGGGCACATTTATAGCTTGGCCTAAGGCTATGATTATGCCATATTTTGGCCAACCAGTAGTATTATATTCTTATTTTTATTATCTTAAATCTTCAAGATATAAATAAAGGATTCTTAACTTTTGTAAATGTGACTTTCAGGTCTACCGATCTGAAAAATAACCAATGGCTCGACATGTGGATGAGGCTCGTGAAGAAGCAGAAGACGATGATCCTCTATCCATATTGACCTCGAGATCAAATAAGTTGAGAAAAACATCCGTAAAACTGTTATGAGAGTTAAGAACATTTGTCCTCGAGTACCATGTTTAATTGTATATTAATTTTGATGATGCATTCGAGATCATTTGTGGACAAACAATGTCGAATATTGCATGCATACAATTATGCTGCATGTATTTTTATTTGTTATTTTCTAATTTGTATAGTATTATTACTTTTTTAAAAAAATAAATGTACTTAACTTTTTATAGTGAAAAGGAGAAAGTGGATAACACGAGAAATTTTGGAATTTTGAAACTGGCAGAGAATTCAATTAAGCTTTTTGAGATTTGATTTGTCGTTGGCTGCTGACACGGAGAGAGACAAGACTACAATCTCAAGCAGCCTCGCTCTATTTTAAATGTTCTTCATTCTAATCACATGTTTAAAAACACAGGTATATTTTTATTTTTTATCATTTTTTTACGCAGAAAAGTTAATAAATATTTTATTCTTTATTAGATTATAAACTTTAAGAGCTTATTGCAATTAAATATTTTCCAAGAGGAATCATAATAATGAAAATAATAATGGATCAAAATCAAATTGTTTGCACACCAGGAATTCCCAAGGCTGCTGTGCCACGCATCTGCAATTTCTTAAAATGGTCTGTGTAATAAAATATGTGCGAGAGTAGCAAGCAGGCATTTTTATCTCTAAATTGTATTTCAACTAGTTATATGACATTTCAAAATTTGATTGGGTTAAATGTGTTTCTTAATTATAAACTTTGATTTTGACTTTTTTAAATGTTTTATAATTTTCTAAAATTCTAAATATTTTTTTTTCAATACTTGTGATTTATAATTTTGATCAATTATTTGTGTCTAACCAAAAGTCAGGTAGTCATCTAGGATAAGGCTGAATAATATAGGATTTCATTAAATCAGATTTATCAAATAGATTCAACGATTTCAAGTGAATAATTACTTATGTTTTATGGTTATAATAGTTTATTTTTCTTTTATATAATGTATTATGTGTTATTTTTACAGAAAAATGTAGGATTTAAATATTTTTAAGATAAATGTAATTACATCTTTGTTTGATGTAGAAAAGTGAAGATTGGAGAAAAATGAAGAATTATCTTTTATAGCTTTATCGCATAGTTCAAAGATAACTCGTCCAACCAAAAGCCAACTTTCTTGCTTAGTGACTAACATCTTCATTCAGCAAGAATATCATATACTCACCTAGTGAGTAGTGTATTTACTTAACATGAAAAGATAGTTAGCTCTGACAAAAAAGTAACCTCTCACTTGACCCAACAAAAATGATTTTTGTTAATGGTTGAAAAGTCACATCTTGGATTAAATGAGAGAGTTTTTATGTGGGAACACAACTAGAAAGCATAGAGAAGGGAAAAGGCGCATCTAAAGCTTAAGGAACTTCATTATTCTTCAACCATTCCACTCTTTTAAACCATGTTTGACTTTCAAATGTGTAAAAGTGGCTAAACTTCCTATTCATTCGATTGCGATGTAACTTACTCAATGTAGATATTTTATATTAAATATAAAGGAGTAAGATAGAGTGGTGATTATCTTATAAAATGTATACAACCTAGAAGGTTGGTTGTGAAATTTTTAAGGTTTATTAACACACTCTACTCTCTTGGATACTCCAACAAAAGTAAAAGAAGGAGACATCACTTGGAATACTAAACTAAACAAGAAACACTCCCACTCAAAGAACTCAAAAGTTTTGTAAAGATCAAATGAATTTCATCCAAAGGTGTATATCATTACAAGGCTCTCTTCGAGTTGGAACAACCAATCTAGGGTTTCAAAAATGGGGATTTTCAACCTCCAAAGAACAAAGGTGGGTCAATGTAACAATAAACACAAAACAAAATAAAAGAAAACACATTCCAAGCTTTGATTTCTCACTGTGTTCACTTGTTAGCGACAAATGAAATCTAATTTGAGAAACAGAACGATCCCAATATGAGCAGTGGAGAGTAGAGAGGACACTAGTGTTTGTAAGAGAGACGAGGACACAATATTAACAACAAATACTTTAAGGGCTTTTCATCACGAAAATGGGAAGCATTAAGCGTGACCAGGATACTTCAAGGGCTTTTCTTCACGAAAATGAGTCGTGAACGCTGTTTATTTTCTACAAGAAGAACAAGAACAGAGAAGAAAAAAATGAAGGGTTCTTTCTTTTTGAATGAGTGATATTTTTAATAATCAATTATTTTTAAATTCATATATAAAATCAATAGGTAATTTTTTTTAAATTACGTACGAATCTTGCACCACTACCTACAAATATTATCCTTCACAAATGTTTTAACTCTAACGTGCCAAATTTACACACGAAAAATTAGTAGAAAATAACTTTTTTATGTTATCTACGAAAAAATATTTATATAATACAATTTTACATATCCATTGATAAAATTTATATGTAATACTTATATTACTTACAAATTCAAATTTATATATAAATATTTGTTGATAAATCACTTTTTTTTTATGAATTTGTATATCAAACATTACTATTATTTTTTTTATTTAAAATAGTTTTAATTTTTATTCAAATTACATATAATTTTTGAAACCCAAAAATAAAGTTGTAAAAAATAATTGTTATTATATATTTATTTATTATTAAGTAATTAATTAAATTTCTATCTATTTTAAATTTTGAAAAAATAAAGCTAGAATTGAATTATCATATGTGTGACTTTTCACACATCCTCATCTATAAACTAAATATTCATGTCTAACCAAATCAATATATTTAAAAGAGTATGTTTTTTATTGTTTCAAATATTATTTTAAAAAGAAAATAAAGGTACACTAGTGCAGCGCGGTTGTTTTTTTCTATACGTCGCAGTTTACGAACCGCAGCATATACAGGCACAGTAAAAAGTTTGTGACTATAAGCCGCGATTGTAACCGCGGCCAAAAGTTCTGGGAATAGACCGCGGTTGCACAAGGAACCGCAGCCAAAATCCCATTTGTTTAAAAAAAAACCTCATTCCACTTTAGGCCGTTGTTCGAACTACGGTAAAAGACCAGGAATAGACCACGGTTCAGGCAACAACCGCGGCCAAAAGTCATTTAAAAAAAATAAAATAAAAAAATAAAAAAACGACACACTTTCTATCGCGGGTTTGGTCAAAACCGCAACATATTCTCTACTTTCTACCGCGGTTTTGGTAACAACCGCGACATATTCTCCTGTAGTTTTTTCAAAAAGCAGGTCTGTTTTTGTGATATCCACTACCACAAAAACAGACCTGCATATGAAATACATGTTCAAAATCAATTTCAACACATCAAACAGATGTTCAAATGTATTTTAACATCACATAAAGTACAAAGTCTAATAAAATAAAATCTAATAAAATATAATGTTTAAATCTAATAACTATGACTTATTATATAATCTAATGAAATATTTGCAGCAGCTTTCCTTATGAATGAAATTGGCTTCTCAGGAACTGGTGTAGTAGTCTTGAATCTTTGCACAAAACAATTGATATTAATAAGTGTATATGTATTCCAAATTTTGGAGAAAATCAAAATTTGTTAGATTTAAATATTACCGTTTCCCAGCCTCTTATGATATGAGAACGAATAATCTGGGTCATCCAATACATTACATAGTATCCGCACTCATATGACCCACTCTGTCTGTTACACTACAATATATCATCACAGTTGTAAATAGTTAGTGAAAAACATTAAAACAAGACAACTATAAGAAAGTATGGCTTTAACATATGTCAAACCTTGAGAGAAATCCATGCAATCTTTCTAGTGTTTGTAATTGATCTCCCAACCATCATCATACTTGCTGGAATAGAACTATATATAAAAAAAAGAGTTTTAGCATTCATTTTTATAAAAAAGAAAGTCCAAACATTGAGGTTCTTACCAATCAACTAGTTGTCTGAGATTTGTGGGATGAGGCTTGTGTAATGAGCAGAACCATAAAGCATAGCTCTCGTGCATAGAAATAACAAGAAGTTGTCACTGGCGCTTGAAATTCATAATAACTTAACTATTATATTTTTAAAATCACATATGGAACTTTATTATGTTAACAAAGTTCACTTACCCGGATATATGAGGAAAAAAATATATTTTCTTGCCGTTTACAAAATTTCTTATGAGATTTGTGTTGATGTGATCAAAATCATTTGATTCGTGAATGGATTGGGGATCAATGAATCCATAATCATCAGAGTGCCCCAACTTGTTACTGGTCCCACACAAATACCTGAAATCAAAAGTTAACTTTGATATAAGGATACTTGATATACAAATCAATTTTATATATAAGTAATTGTTCATAGACTTACATCATCCATAGCTGAATAATTGTAATATTTAACTCTTGTGTTCCTGAAGCAAGCTCTCTGACATCTGAGCCATGAAGGTATAATGGGACCTCAGAGACTCTCCCAAATACATTAGAATCATATTCAACCTCCAAAGGCTTATCTTCAAGGATGTCAGCAAGTTGCTGCAATGAACCAAGAGGATCATCCTCAGATAGAGGAATCTTCTCTTGTGTTTGCGTCTGTTGTTACATGGAAAAATAAGATAAGTTTTGACATCAATAACAAGTAAACTTTAAAATTGAGAAGTGTAAAGAAGAATTCCATACCGGGGGGTCAGAAACTGAACCAATCAAATGTTTAGGCCAAGCGATAAAGGACTTGAATGCTTGTTCCATAGTGAAAATATCATCTGTGGGCAGAGGAACTTCGGCATCTGGTACTATCATTTCGTCCACTGAGACCTTCACCTCATCCTCTGATAGCTTCATACCATGAACAACAGTCGCTGCCTTAAACATTGTTCCACGAGCTACCAGGACCGTCTCAGTAACGTCTAAAATGTATAGCAAACATGGACTAGCATCATCCATGTCATCCCCTGGGACGACTGGTGCTGAACAACTTCCTTTCCTGCTTCTCCCTATCAGAGTAAATGTTAGATTATACAAAAGATAGAAAAAATTGCACATAAATGTTTATTAAGTTTACCTGTGGGAGGCACAACATGTTCTTGTTCCTGTACAGGAGATGGCACCGGGCGCATGCCATAGGTCTCAAACTGCTGCTGGAACATGGAGCTGAACTCATTAAACAATTCAGCCCTGAGCTCTGATCTAACCTTGTTTGTGATCTTGTCCGTAAGGTCGGCTCGAACCTTTTCTATGATCTCTTATGTCAGCCTTTCTCTTTGTTCTTCGTTGTATGCATATGAAGGCTGACGAATAGAGCTTCCAAAATAATCTCGAATTTTGTTCACGGAAACTGGCAAGCGTACCAGATCGTTTCAAGTAATATAATTGGTAAAACCCAATATCGTTCTTCCCAAGAGACTCGAAGGCCTTATCGTTTGTGCGAATTGAAATCGTAAGACTTGTACAGGAAAAAGTGATTGGTTTGAATACAAGAAACAACAATAAACATGCAAATGCGATTGATTCAATTGACGAGAAAAAGACTATGGATGAATGAAGTTGTTGGGGTTTACAATTTTATCTTTTCCACTCTCTCTTATCTACTCCTCTTATTTAATTTGCTTTGTTATCTAATTGTCATGCAAACTTTCTTAGTCTACCCTTAACCCGATCCCTCGGCGAAAAGAGCCTATTACTAATTACTGGCTTGCTATCCCTAGCCTCCCCTAGTAATTAATAATGCATTATAAACAGAACGAAAAACAATTGATCGTCCTACCCCCTATCCCTAGGTGGTATTGCTTAATCAAGGAATTTCCCCCAGTTCATGACCGTACCGTACGTTCCCGTATCAATAAAGACAAACAACGATTATCGAATGAGTTAAACGATAAAAGCTTTAAGCACATAAGAGAAACCCAACAATTGGTAATCAAAGCATACGACAAGCATATAAATAAATAAGAGTTTCAATAAAAGAGAGTTTCAAAAGATTACATTGTTCCCCGACAACAAAAGGGTTTAGTTCACCATTGTCATGGTGAAACTAGATGAAAAATAAAGGAAGAATGGAAAAACAACCCTAGATTGGATAAAAATGAGCCCAAGCATCAAAGAGATATTCTCCAAGGAGTGAAAAGTAGGTTTGGCCGCCCTCTTCTGTCAAAAGAATACATCTAAGTTCGCACTATTTATAACCAAGAAAAGTAATAGAATTTAGGCCCAGGCCCATTTGACAACCGCCCAGCGCCTAATTTGAGCGCCCGGCGGTTTCCCATTAGTCGCGCCACCGCCCGGCGTCAAATTTCACCGCTCGGCGCTTTCCCCCGAATCTAGACACCGCTCGGCGGCCATTTTCACCGCTGGGCGCTGGTCAACTGCAATATGGTCAACTGGTTGACTTTTTGGTTGACTGGTTGACTTTTCTAGTTGACTGGTTGACTTTTCTGCACTGCAACCGTTTAATCTTCAACCATTGTTTCCATTCATCTCCAATTCTCATCAAAACCCTGAAAAATAATGCAAAACAAGCATAATATCGCTAAAAACAACTTTTGACTCTCAAATGACTCAACTTAAGTGTTTTACTTGATTCTAAGCTCATTATAAGCTATAAAGGGTGTATTTCGATATCAATATAAGCATGAAATAACGGTTTTTCAACCGTTATCAAATTCCTATTCCAGGACCAGCAACAATTACACGTCCAGGGTGCTCAGGTCGTCCAATCTCAGCGGTAAGAATATCCTGGCGACCCTCTGAAGTGAATTGACCTTTGGAGCTCTACTCAACCAAGGAGTCCTGTAACATTACAACAAACCATTATTCTTTAAAAAGTTCAATGTAGTATGTATAATGAAATTATTATTATTTTAGGAACAGTGATAAACTTACAATTCTTTCAGAAATTTCCCGTGCAGTTTCAGAAGAGTAGGTGCCCGATGGTCTCATACGAGCCAACTTCCATTTTTCATGTGTAGAAGGTGGAGAGGGAGGCTGAGGGGGGCTACCACCCTGAGATGGTGGTCTAGCATCTGCCTTTTGCTTGAGGATTTTCTCCTCAAGCTTCCTATACCCACCACGAGATAATAGGTGGGGGTTTTTATTATGAGCACTTGTTCCTTGTGCTTTGCTTCTTTTTGCCTGTCACATATGTTTAAGGTTTAATACATCATTTGGTCCCTTCTTTTGGGGCTTTTGTTCAAAATGATTCCACCTTTGGAAAAAAATCACTTAGGTCTCATGTTTCATTAAAAGTTGTTCAAAATGGTCCTTTTGGCAAACGACATTAAATTCTTAACGGTGCAGATGCTAACGTGGCAAACTTTTATCCAGCTGTTTAAAACTGATCTAACGTGTCATTCTGAAAACACTTTAATGTTTTAAAATTGAGGATTAAAATGAAATGAAAAAATTAGGCTAATTAAAAAAGCCCTAACCCTGATAATGCCATTTTTGTCGCGATTTCTGAGAATGCCATTGCTGTTCATTTCTGGTGATTTCTGCTAACGTCATTGCTGATTGTTTGAAGGTAGAAGTTCAACATCCCACGGAAGTTCACTCTTCTGGATGTTTTGGCTTATGCTACCTTTATTCTTGCAAACTGTTTTCTGGGTTTGCTGCAGAAGAAAGCCTTCAATACCCACTAATACAAGCCTTCAAAAACTGTGGTATTTAAAAAAAAAAACATTTTTTTTCTTTTTTGTTAAAGAATTATTTGCCCTTTTTTTCTGCAATTTTTTCTACATATTTTCCCCTTTACTTTGGGAAAAGTTTGAGACATGGCAACCAAGGGCCTTGCTATCACTGTGGAGTTACAAGTGAGTTCTTGTCTCTCCAATATGAAATCTTTTGTTTGCAGTTTTTCCTGAGAGTTATTGGTTTTTTGAAATTTGTCTCTTTGAATTTGAAGTTTGTCTGGGAACCGATGGCATGGATTGTGATTTTGATAAGAAATTAATATTCGTGCAAGGGAAAAGTTCTGGCCAATTTAAATAAATGGGATAATTTAGTTTAATATTCTTTGTTTGGATGTATTAGAATTCAACCATATAAACATTCCTATTGCTCAAAATATTTGGAAATTGAAGTTCTGGAAAATTCAATTATATTAACTTCCTCCGTTGATGTGTTCTGTGTCTCATTCAGTGGGTCTTTGCATTCTTTGACTGTGTCTGAAGTGTATGCAAATGTAATTCATGCAAATTTAATCTAGGAATGGATTGAATATTACACCGAACCTTTTTCTCAATAAGCAGAATATCTGTTGTTCTAAATGATCTTTATCAGAAGAGTCAACCCAATCTCCACCCATTTGTATGTTATGTGACCAAGAGAAATTAAGAAAAGGAAAGGAAGATAATTGTGTTTTTGCAAAATGTCCGTAGTAATCTACTCCATTTCCGAAAGGATTTTACGGAGTTGTTCGTTGTCAATTTGTCTACCTAGCAATTTCTCATTGTATGTTAGAATTTTTTCTCTCCTTGGACTAAAATTTCCAAATCAGAAATCCTCCACCTTTGTCTGACACTTTCATCATCTCTTTCTTCATTATTTTCTTCAGTACACCATTTGAAAAAGTTGCAGTAAATCCCTCTTGAAGATCCACCCTGTTATGCACCAAATAAGCCAGCAAAATTGAAATTTTCTCATCAATCTATGAACAAATATACACCAAATAAAGTCAAAATGGAAATAAAAAAACCTTGTAATGACGACATCCCCAAAATTTTCGCCCAGCATTCTGGGGAGTTCTCGTCACTTTGGACACAGCAGAATCACCACACTTGCAATGAGGGATTATCCCACCTCCCCTCCAACCCCCATCATTTGTAGATTTTTGAATTTCTTTCCCATCCTGTTTTGGAACAAGACGAAAATGCTTGAGAAGAAGCCATTTCTATCACAACCTCTGCTAAAAAATTTGAGGAACATGAAAGAACCCTAACTTCAACGAACCCTAACCCACCCCTTTTATTAACCTCAATTATAAGCCATTTATGTCAACTTACTTCAGTCCACAGAGCCACGTCAGATCAGTTTTAAACAGCTGGATAAAAGTTTGCCACGCTATCATCTGCACAGTTAAGAATTTAACGTCGTCTGCCAAAAGGACCATTTTGAACAACTTTTAATGAAATATGGGACCTAAGTGATTTTTTTCTGAAGGTGGGATCATTTTGAACAAAAGCCCCAAAAGAAGGGACCAAATGATATATTAAACCTATGTTTAATTACTTAGTTCATATGATATATATTTTTTAATGAGGAATTGAATAATATCAATTATACTAACCTGCCATTCCTCTGTCATCCGACTCTCTACAAAGAGCCGCCAAGTCTCCTCATCAATGGACTTATATGTACTACATGGAGACTTATTTTTATGATTTCCAAAGATATATCTTGATGTCAACTTACTTTTAAAGTTTCTGAAGTTTTCAGCAACAGTTGACAAACACTTATTTCTAAGTGTTGCGACATTTGGAATGTCAAATGTCAGTTGAAATAAACATTCCAAAGATGTATCAGTACAAAATTATCAATATAAACAAACTGTAATTCAAATGATATTAACTAACTTACCAATATATCGTTCTATATAATGTTCCGATCAACCTCGGACACATGGTCTAAAGATGGAGTCAAAATACTAATCCTGTCACGTGCCACTACTCCAAGGTATGATCGGAAGTCATCAGCATTAGGGCCAGTTGCCACACCCGTGATCACGTTCACATTCACTGGAGTTCTTTCACCACTATTCTTTCTTATCAAAAGTTATTTCATCCTGGTGGGTCCTCTAGTGGATCTGGTAGGGGGAGCCTCATCCCTTGAAGAATGTGGATGATCAGCCATATATCTGTCAAAATAAATAGCAACATGAAATATTAATAAAAGACTTATGTATTATCATATAATTTAACAAAACATGTAATAGTAATCATAGGAAATATATAAAAGGAAAACTTATATGATATTAATAAAATACTTATACAGAAATTGGAAATTCATACATAAAGATATAGATTCGTCATTGTCGCAACCGAAAATCGCGACGAGACGACGACGATCCAAAAAGAGAAACAATTTTAAAAACAGAGGTTTTGGAGTCGCCACCATAGTTTATTTTGGAAAACTATGGAAAAAACCATAAAAAAAATAAGGCAAGGTCTACAAAACCAGACTCAGGGTCCGGAGTCGGTTACATGTAGGGAAGGTATTAGCACCCTACACGCCTGCCCAAAGGCAGTACCTTTAATTAAAAACGCGAATTTGATGTGGTTTTGAAAAATGTTTCATTTCCCCTAAACAAATAAAATTTAACTCTAAAGAAAACAAAATATTTTTTTGTGTTTTTTTGTGCCCGACAAGGACTGGCCTTGCTCCTACGTATTCTCAGTTAGACTGAGAAATCAGGGTTACGTAGTTCTTTGAGAAAATTGATTGTTGTTTGAAAATTCGGATGTTTTATATTTTGGTATTTTTATTTCAGAAAGAGAAAAGGTTTTTAGCACGAGGACGATGCGAGCGATCACACACGCGCTTAAACCTTTAAAATCTTTCTGTCATTTTATAAAAAGGAAAAAAAAAGTCTTAGCGCGAGGCTGATGCGAATGATCGCACACACGCTTAAACCTTTAAAATATTTTTGATTATTTAATAAAAGGAAAAAAGGTCTTAACGCGAAGCTGATGCGAACGATCGCACACACGCTTTAACCTTTAAAGTATTTTTGGTATTTTTGTAAAAGAAGAAGAAAAGGTGTCCAGCACAAGGACGATGCGTGCGATCACACATGCGCTGGCCCCTTTAAAAATATTTTTGGTATTTTTATAAAAGAAGAAGGAAGGGTGTCCAGCACAAGGACGATGCGTGCGATCACACATGCGCTGGCCCCTTTAAAAATATTTTTGGTAGTTTTATAAAAGAAGAAGAAAAGGTGTCCAACACAAGGACGATGTTTGCGATCACACATGCGCTGGACCCTTTAAAAATATTTTTGGTATTTTTATAAAAGAAGAAGAAAAGGTGTCCAGCACAAGGACGATGCGTGCGATCACACATGCACTGGACCCCTTTAAAAATATTTTTTAGTGTTTTTATAAAAGAAGAAGAAAAGGTGTCCAGCACAAGGACGATGCGTGCGATCACACATGCGCTGGACCCCTTTAAAAATATTTTTTAGTATTTTTGAATATTTATTTAAAAAAATAGATAAAATAAAATAAATAGGTAAATACTAAATAAAATAAAATGTAAGAACAAATACACTAAAAGTTAAAATAAAAATAAAAAAAAATAAAAAAAAAATAAAAATAAAAATAAAAATAAAAAAATAAAAAAAAAATAATAAGAGAATAATAAGTAAATGGGGTGGTGGTGCTTAAATAAGAAAAAGGAGTATCTAAACCTAATTTACTCCTAATAATAGATTGGGCCTAAGCCCAAGGGAAAGAGAGTGTAAACATGAAAAACAAAGGTATAGAAAGGCAACCACCGAATGGGCCTAAGCCCATGAAAATGTGGTGCTGATTAGTAGCAACGGGGGGTGTGGAATTAAATCTTATATCCTGGTTTTCTTTGTAATTGAAATTTTATTATTCTTCTGGGCTTGGCTCCATGGCCCAACATTCCCAAATCCATCCTCAGAAACCCTAAGGGGTCTCCCAAAGTGCAACTCATTTCACACACTCAGAAACTAAGAGGCCAAATCTCTCCCTCTCAATAAACCCTAGAGGCCACCCACTCTACCATTCATGCAACCTCCCATCACCACCAGTAGATGCCCCTCTCATAGCTACCGCGCCTCCATTCCCACTCGATCCGCCACGGCGACGCCGGCGCACTTGTCATCGTCCGACCAACAACCTTATCGCCCTCTCTCTTCCTCTTCGCGACTCGTCCCAGGGTTGGGGTTTTCCCCTTTTGAGCGACGCCGGCAACTGCCGGAAACATCCGTCCTGCAACCGTACTGCAACATCCGTCCTCCTAGCGTCAGAGCTGCCAAGACCACCGTCCGCACGCGTCTTCTTCGCACTAGAGAAAGAGGAACAATCGCTCCCCTACGCGATTCATTTCGACCGGTCACCGGCATAGCAACCTCTACCTGGCCTCACCGATGACAATCAATACCGCAGGAATCAAAGTCAGCCCCGGCGCCGTCCTCACTTTCTCTCTCGCATCTCAACACTTCAACCTCACGCACACCAGAGACGAGGTCTCACTTTTCTCACCCAGCCCAAGATCGGGACCCATACACCACCGCACCACTTGACCGGCCGCCACCCCCTCCGGTTAGCCCTGTCATCGCCGGCGTCATCACCTTCAACCTCTTCGTTCTCGAGATCGTTGCCTCCAAGCAGACCACCGCTTCACATTTTCTCGACCTTCGACTTGGTCGTTCAGTGGGACAGAGTGCGTTTCAGCGTTGATTCGAAATTTCCGATTATGTGCTTACTGGAGTGTTTTGGGTTTCCATTATTATATTGTGCGTGTGTGAGTTTGAACTTGTGAGACCAGCAGTTACTCTGTTTTCCTCTCCCTTATATTCTCTCTTTTGATTGTGTGTGGTTTCTGGAATCTGTGAGGATGATGGCACCAATGGAGAGTGGTTCTGGGGAAGATGAAGATACTGGTTTTGTGATTGGCTTGGCTTTTCGTGGTTTTGTATAATGCAGGTTGAGGGGTGATGGTGTGATGCGTGAGTTCGGATATGGCGGTGAGTGAAGGCGTGGTGATGCTGGGGAGACTAGAACTGTGAATGGTTGTGGATGTCGGGAATAGAGGAGGAAGAGTGATAGCTATGTGGTGGCCAAAAGGAATGCAATGAGAACGGTGGTGGTGACGTCGTGAATGAATCAAATAGATTGGGTTATTTCTTGCTTGGTTGTTGGCTCCGTTGGACGAAGATGAAAAAGAACAGGGTATGATAAGGAACAATGATGGAGGGAAGGATTCAAGTCACAGTCATATACAATGGGAAAAGTGCTCGATGATATTCAGAGTAGCAATGCAACAGTAATGTATTTAAGAACAAACAATCAATCTCATGTGCAGGGAGGGATCACTCACCTCTTGAAGACTCGGCTGTTAACGTCAACCTTGCGGCTCTGATGTATCTCCTCCTCTTTACCGGCTGGCTTCCCTCTTCCTTCTCCTTTCAGTGTATTCTTCAACTTCTACGAGACGGTCTTCTCACCACAGTGAATAGCTTTTCGCCCTCCTATCCCCTCTCCTCTCTTGGTGTAGGTCCAATGAAAACGTTGCTCCAAGCTCCTTGATTGTCTTCCCGTGAGGAGAGCTTTCTTCCTTTTCACAGACGCCCTCCTCACAAAACCGTACATCCTAAACTTCTCTGCAACCTCTCAATACCTTGCCTAGCAAAAAACCGTTTCCTGCTGCTTTGTATCTAACCCCCTTTGTCGTCTTGCACACATGTCCCTCTTCTCCCAAAACTTTCCCAACTTTCGTTATTTTTTTTATTTCTTTTTTAACGATAAAATGATCTCTAAACTTTTTTCTTTTATTTTTTTTAAAAATTAAATATTAAAACAAGATAAAACATAGAAAGATAAAACTTAAAAAAAACAAAAATTAAAAATTATAAAGAGAAAGGAAAAATAAAATAAAAAGAGAATGAAATGAGATAAATAGAATAAAAAGAAAATAAAATTTGAAAAGAAAAAGTAAAATAAATTGAAAAAGATAGACTAACATAAAACAAAAAATAAGTAATAAGGAACACAACGTAATAAAAATAAATAAATAAAATAAATAAAAACTAAAAAAGAAAATAGGTAGATGAATAATAAAAGGGTTAAATATGTGACAACAAAATATTAGAAAAATAATCCGGACGAAATTGGGTATTAACAGCTGCCCCTCTTTACTTAGATTTTACTAGGTAATATGACAATGTGATGTCTTCATATTATATAGTAAAAGATAAGTAAAGATGGAAATACTAATTTCGTCTGGATTCGTATGGAAGCGAAATGAAGTAAAATGAATATGAAATACAAGATTGACCAAATCCATGGAATATGATGAAATGTAAAAGAAACAACCATTGCCAAGCAGAGGGTCAACACAACAAAACAAAAACTTGGATTCGACCATTGCCAAGCAGAGGGTCAATATCGTAGCAGAAAACTAAAGGTGCCAGATAAATCTGGGCTTAAAAACGTTAGACTAAAACTGTGCTTGAGAGGAATGAGGTGTACAAACCTCGCGGATGGTGTACTAACCCTACGAATGAATGATGTGAGGTGTACTAACCTCGTGGAAAGGGTGTACCAACCCTATTGAATGAATGATATAAGGTGTACTAATCTCGTGGAAAGGGTGTACTAACCCTATTGATGAATGATGTGAGGTGTACTAACCTCGTGGAGGGTGTACAAACCCTATGGATGAATGATGTGAGCTGTACTAACCTCGTGGAGGGTGTACCAACCCTATGGATGAATGATATGAGGTGTACTCGTGGAAAGGGTGTACTAACCCTATTGATGAATGATGTGAGCTGTACTAACCTCGTGGAGGGTGTACAAACCCTATGGATGAATGATGTGAGGTGTACTAACCTCGTGGAGGGTGTACTAACCCTATGGATGAATGATATGAGGTGTACTAACCTCGTGGAGGGTGTACCAACCCTATGGATGAATGATGTGAGGTGTACTAACCTCGTGGAGGGTGTACAAACCCTATGGATGAATGATATGAGGTGTACCAACCTCGTGGAGGGTGTACAAACCCTATGGATGAATGATGTGAGGTGTACTAACCTCGTGGAGGGTGTACCAACCCTATGGATGAATAATATGAGGTGTACTAACCTCGTGGAAAGGGTGTACTAACCCTATGGAAAAATGATGTGAGGTGTACCAACCTCGTGGAGGGTGTACCAACCCTATGGAAAAATGATGTGAGGTGTACCAACCTCGTGGAGGGTGTTCCAACCCTATGGAAAAATGAATGATGTGAGGTGTACTAACCTCGTGGAGGGTGTACAAACCCTACGGATGAATGATGTGAGCATTAGTTGTCATAGAAGAAAAAGTTGGATTCAATTTTTTTTGAAGAGACGTTGGTAAATACTGAGCAAAACATTGAGATTTTTTGAACAATTTCCTTGCTTTTTTGAGAGGTATAATGTAATGTCATGATGATGCATGTACATATGAGACATTTGCTTCATTCTCACTTTTTGTCGTTTTTCATTCATTTCATTTTTTCATTCATTTTTTATTAATTTTTTTTTGAAATCCCATGTTTGAAACTTGTTGTCAATATTGTCGTCGAGCTCGATGTACATTCGAAATGCATTCTTTGAAGATAATGTCGAGAGACATTGAGTCCTTTGATGAAAAGGAAAAGAGCGTAACCAGGGTTCAAATTTCCTTTAACGCTTTTTGCAAACCAAACTAGCTTGAATCCAAGAAGGTGTAGAAAATGGGTACAAAAGGTAGATGGCTGAATGATTATCTGTGGGCGACATTAGCATTTGAAATTTCCTCATTTAAGGAGGTCTTGTTAATATCTAAACATGCATGGCTCGCAAGGATTGCCCCAATTTTGTTGTGCATGGTAAATGTGATTTGGGGAGGTGGAAAGGTTTGGGTAGGAAGGATTGCCCCAGTTTAGCGATTCTCGTTTGACGGAGAGACTTCTCAGCTTTTTTGTCTTTTCAATGTTTTTTTTCCTTTTTTTTTTCAAGTGATTGTGTCATTTGTCACATCATTTTGTTCCAGAGTTAAGTTCGTGAGAAAGATCAAGACAAACATTCTTCAGTTGGCGTGGACTTTAATGAGCTTGTACCATGGTTGAAAGGCAAAAGGTTATGAAAGAAACGGATAATGAAGGCCCAAATAAGTGTTTGAAGGTTAAATTAGTTTAACAAGAATCATCTGCAAGGTGTCAAGTCAACAGGCCTCCAGGGATTTGAAAATTCGAGCACCCTTTTATTTTTCATTGTTTGTTTTTTCTCTTTTTCGTTTTTTTTTCATTCAGTTTATTCGATTCAGTGCCCCTGTTGCGGCCCTTTATGATACTTTCTTTTTTTCATTTCTGTTTTGTTTTTTTTTTTTCAAAAATTTTCACCTTGATATTGGATGCCCTTGATGTACCCTTTTAGGTTGACATCAATATGTCAATCATTCTTGTTTAAGGTGATGAAAACAATTATGACTTTTGGCTCAAAGAGGGTGCAATTGGAAATTTTTTTATCATTTGGGTGAAAGAAACAAAATGGCCACGCGTCACTCTGAAGTTTGTTTGCCTTACTTTCCCCGACCTTACACCTGAAACAAAACTCTGTAGCGATTGACACATCAACTTCATTGTCTTTTTTCTTCTTTTTTTTTCTTTCTTTTTATTTTTTTATTTTTTTTATCCCCCGATCAACAGATCATTGGGCACACGTACCACAATGAAAACTGCCCCAGTATTGCATACGCGACAATCCTTTGTCTTGAGGGGAAATGAAAAGGTTATGGGTTCAAGTAGTATGAATGCAAATGCTTTTTTTTAGGAAAAGAACCCCGGTTACCCCGAAAACCTTGAATCAGGAAAGGGCTCAACACCGGTAGTTTTCAAAACTTCTTTCTCCTTTTTTTATGTTTGCTTTTTGAAAGTACCATACCCTTGACGACTTTATTGACAACGAATTCAACATGTGCCTTTTCTTTTTTTTTTTACTTCTTCTGTTTTTTTTCTT
Organism: Vigna mungo; assembly: GCA_036885675.1. Classification (NCBI taxonomy): domain Eukaryota; kingdom Viridiplantae; phylum Streptophyta; class Magnoliopsida; order Fabales; family Fabaceae; genus Vigna; species Vigna mungo. The sequence goes on along the minus strand of CP144692.1, from coordinate 11,947,994 downwards.
TTTGTTTTCCACGACATTCACCAGGACCGAGCTAGCCGACCGAATATACCCATGATGCTTTTATTGACATTCGTTCAATTATTTTTATTTTCATTTTCCTTTATTTACCTAACAGCTCAGCGTGACATGTAATATTTCAAAAAGTGAGAACGAAATTATGAATGAGAACTTGTGATATTTATTGAATGAAATAACACGGATTACAACAGTTTAAAAGGCAATGTCAATATTCGCTAACGACAACTCCTATCACAGAATCATCATACATAAAACTTTTTGACCGCATCGGAATTGACCGGTAACGGTAATTCCTTCCCATCCATCCTTGTGAGAATCAGTGCCCCACCAGAGAATGCTTTCTTCACGACAAATGGCCCTTCATAGTTTGGGGTCCACTTGCCTCTATGATCCTTTTGAATGGGCAAGATCTTCTTCAACACTAGCTCCCCTTCGTGAAACTCCCTCGGGTGCACCCTTTTTTCAAACGCCTTTTTCATTCTTCTTTGATACAGTTGCCCATGACACACAGCTGTTAACCTTTTCTCTTCGATGAGATTGAGTTGGTCGAATCGGGCTTGAACCTACTCAGCTTCCTCTAATTGGATTTCCATTAACACCCGTAAGGATGGAATTTCTACCTCAAATGGAAGTACCGCTTCCATCCCATACACAAGGGAGAAAGGTGTTGCCCCAGTCGATGTTCGTACTGACGTACGATATCCATGCAAAGCAAAAGGAAGCATTTCGTGCTAATCTTTATAGGTGATCACCATTTTCTGCACAATCTTCTTGATATTCTTATTAGCGGCCTCTACTGCCCCATTCATCTTCGGACGGTAAGGAGAAGAATTTAGATGATGAATTTTGAAATCCTAACATAACTCTGTCATCATCTGATTGTTCAGGTTGGTGGCATTATCAGTGATAATCTTGTTGGGGAGCCCGTATATGCAGATCAACTCCTCTTTTATGAACCTCGTCACCACTTTTCTAGTTGGCATAGGAAGCGGCTTCAACCCATTTGGTGAAGTAATCGATTGCAACTAGTATGAAACGATGTCCATTGGACGCCTTTGGCTCTATAGCACCGATGACATCTATTCCCCACATCGAAAATGGCCATGGCGCAGTCAATACATTTAGGGTTGTGGGTGACGCTTTGATATTGTCTGCATACATCTGACAGTTCTCACACTTTCTCACGTGTGTGCAGCAATCGTGTCCCATGGTCAACCAGAAATACCCAGCTCTCAATATCTTCCTGGCCATTGAGTGCCCAAGCATGTGTGCGCCAAATGTACCTTCGTGCACTTCCTTCAATATCAGCTCGGCCTCCTTTGCATCCACGCATCTGAGGAGAACCATATCATGATTTCTCTTGTACAAGACATCCCCACTCAAGATGAAGCTACTAGCCAACCTCCTTAATGACCTATTATCGTTTTCCAATGCCTTGACAGGATATTCTCGGGTTTTAAGATAATGTTTGATATCGAAATACCAAGGTTTATCGTCTACTTCCTCCTCGATGAAATGACAATATGCTGGCTCTGCATGGCTCTTCATTTCAATAATTGGTAAGTCTGCGTCTTGGTCAACCTCGAACATTGATGACAAAGTAGCCAATGCGTCTGCTAGTTGATTATCTTCTCGCGGTATGTGGTTGAATGTGATGGCATCGAAATACTCTATTAACCCCTTATGTAGGCTTGATAGGGAATTAATTTTGTATCCCTAGTTTCCCATTCTCCTTTCAACTGATGGATGAACAAAGCTGAATCTCCATATACATTCAAATTTTTTGCTTTAGATTCGATTGCAGCTCGAATACCCATAGCACAGGCCTCATATTCCGCGATATTATTTGTGCAGTTGAAACACAACCTTGCTGTCATTGGTATGTATTGTCGCTCTGGAGAGATAATCACTGCCCCTATTCCGTGCCCCATCACATTCGAGGCTCCATCGAACAATACTATCCATGCTTCTTCATCTCGGTTTTCCTTCTTCTCTTCGAAAAGAGCCATGATGTCTTCATCGGGAAATTCAGGTTGCATCGGCTGATAATCACTGATGGGTTGATGAGCCAGGTATTCTGCTAGAGCACTACCCTTGACGGACTTCTGAGTGACATAAACAATGTCATATTCTGATAACAGCATCTGCCATCGGGCTATCCTTCCAGTGAGAGCAGGCTTTTCAAAAATATACTTGATAGGATCCATCTTGGATATCAACCAAGTAGAGTGATTCAGCATGTATTGCCTTAAGCGATGAGTAGCCCATGCCAATGCACAACAAGTTCGTTCTAATGATGAATATCGTTGTTCGCAGTCTGTGAATTTCTTACTTAAGTTGTATATAACATGCTCTCTCTTCCCAGCTTCATCGTGCTGACCCAATGCACAACCCATTGACTTATCCAACACAGTCAAATATAGAATGAGTGGTCTTCCTGGTTCAGGTGGACGCAATACCGGGGGGTCCTACAGGTATTGTTTGACTTTTTTCAAAAGCGGCCTGACAATCCTCATTCCAAACCACAGCCTGATTCTTCCGTAATAACTTCAACAATGGTTCGCAAGTAGCGGTTAATTGGGAGATGAATCTAGCAATGTAGTTCAATCTACCCAAAAACCCTCGAACTTCTTTTTCCGTTTTAGGCGCAGGCATTTCCATTATCGCTCGCACTTTGTTAGGATCCACCTCTATCCCTTTCTAGCTGACAATAAAACCCAACAATTTCCCGGATTTCACTCCAAATGTGCATTTGGCGGGATTTAACCTGAGTTTATACTTTCTCAATCTCTCGAATAACTTTCTCAAGTTGAGAATGTGTTCCTCTTCTGATTCAGACTTTGCAATCATGTCGTCCACATAAACTTCAATCTCCTTGTGCATCATATCATGAAAAAGTGCCACCATCGCCCTTTGATATGTTGCCCCAGCGTTCTTGAGCCCAAACGACATAACCTTGTAACAAAAAGTTCCCCATAACGTGATAAAGGTTGTCTTCTCCATATCTTCCGGCGCCATCTTGATCTGATTATACCCCGAGAAACAATCCATGAACGAAAATAGGGAAAACTTGGCCGTATTATCGACTAGAGTGTCTGGTAGCGGGAAATTATCTTTTGGGCTTGCACGGTTCAAATCACGATAATCGACACACATTCGAACTTTACCATCCTTCTTAGGCACCGGTACAATATTTGCTACCCATTGTGGGTATCTCGCAACAGCCAGGAATCCTGCATCAAATTGTTTCTGTACTTCCTCTTTGATCTTCAGGGACATTTCCGGTTTCATTCGCCTTAGCTTTTGCTTGACTGGGACGCATTCCGGCTTAAGTGGGAGTTTGTGTTGTATAATGTCAGTATCTAGGCCTGACATATCATTATAAGACCAAGCGAACACATCTCTAAATTCTCTCAGTAGGACACACAACTTTTCTTTCACTTCCGCTTTCATGGTTGTACCGATCTTCACTTCCTTCACCTCATCCTCATCTCCCAAATTGAGTACTTCGACATATTCCTGGTGAGGTTTTATTTCTTTAGACTCTTGTTTCACTAATCTCAACAGTTCAGGAGGGGGTTCCGGGTCATCATCACAATCATCTTCCGTATTATTGATGGGGGTGCTCAAAGTCAGGAATATCGACATAATTATTTTCAAAATATTCATTGTCATATCTGCATTATTTAAGTTTACGAAAAAGAAATAAATAAACGGAAAAACGATGAAGAATGCAAAAGGATGATAAACACAAACAAACACCCTTTGATTATCACGCTGAGCATAAAAACTAAAAACGTCAACCCGTAAGTCAAGAACCCTAAAGCCCCGGGTAACGCTATAGGATTAATTAAAATTATTACATCTCATTCAAATTAAGCATCACGGGTAAATCTAGCATTTCCCAATTGTCGAGTTGTGCATCTGGGGAGCAGGCCCACACGAAACTCGAGCCTTCTGATCCATCTTTATCTCCCACGAGTGCTATCTGGCCAGTGTTAACCCATCCGGCGCGGCGAAAGCTCTCCTTGAGGTCACAGATACGAATTCTTCCCACCTTGGGCTCCCGTCTTTCCACCCGAGCCAGACTGCGCTCTCTCCTTTCTTCTATCAGCCTTTTCCTGTCCTCCTTGGTGGGCTTGTATCCTAAGCCATACCTATTCTTGTTCTCGACGACCTCCAGAGGGAATGCTCACCCCTGTCCATACTTGCCCAAACCTTTCCCATGCATATAACCTTCTTTCAGCATGACCTTGGCCATCATGATAGAAGCACGCGACAGATGCAGGTTGACTGCGAATGGCTCCACATAGGTATTTCCCACGATCTCTAGAGATTGGAAAGCCGTCTCGAGAGCTTCCTCAGCTGCTTCAATATAACGGGTGGATGATGGTCCACTTACCAGGAGATCCTCCTCTCCTACCACTATCACCAATTTATCTCCCGTAACATACTTAAGCTTCTGGTGAGTGTGGAAGGCACAACTCCTGCAGAATGGATCCATGGACGACCCAATAGACAACTATAGGTCGGGAGGATGTCCATAACCTGGAATGTTACTTGGAAAATGCACGGGCCGACTTGAACCGGCAACTCCACCTCTCCCATTACTTCTCTTTTGCTACCATCAAACGCCCTCACAATCATAGAGCTCGGCTTCATATACATTCCTTCACAAGGTAGCTTTTCCAATGTTGTCTTCGGCATGACATTCAAAGAGGAGCCATTATCCACCAATACACGCGCTATAACATGATCCAGGCATTTCACAGATACATGAAGGGCCTTATTATGCCCTCTTCCCTCAGCAGGTATTTCCTCATTTGTGAAGGTGAGGTAATTAATAGCAACGATGTTGCCAACAATACCCTCAAACTTATTCAGCGAAATCCCTTGCTCCACATGAGCTTCGCTAAGTATTTTCATTAACAACTTTCTGTATGATGTCGAATGCATAAGCAGATCTAACAGGGATATCCGAGCAGACATGCGGTTCAGCTGTTCCACTACCTTGTACTCACTCTGCTGTATGAATTTTAGGAATTCACCAGCCTCTTCTTCGCATATTTCCCTCTTTTCCTCCTTGTCAGGGGTCCCTTCAGCCTGCACATTCTTCCCTTTCAAGAACTCCTTTGCTTTTGCAGTCATTGTTACTTCCTTATCATTGGTTCTTTCCCTTGCCAACTCTGATGGTGTAAAGATCCGACCACTTCTGGTCATTCCACCAATGCCTGATATGTTTTCAACAGTCGGATTTGCATCCTTTCCCTCATCTAATGCAATTGCCCCATATCTCCATGGGACGACTTTTTCGTTCTTATAAGGAAAAGGAGTTGGCACCCGGATGACAACAGACAGATTTCCTTCAGTTACCAGTGCAGGGGTGGTCCTAGTGAAATGGATCACCAAGGGTTCGGGCAAAGCTACATCAGATTCTCCACCAGTTTGCGCAAACACTTCTTCCTCTCTGACCTTGTGGCGTACCTGCATCAGATTTCTGTCAAGCAGGTCTTGTAAAATATTTTCGAATTCAACACATTCCTCAATAGAATGCCCGGCCTCCGGATGGAGTGCACATGCTATACCCTCATCATACTCGCCCTTCACTAAGCCCACCTTCAACAAAGCTTCAAAAATGAACCTCCTAGAGCTCTTGATCTTGCCCACATCTCTTATCAGATCATGTTTTCCAACCTCGATGGCATTCGTCGAGGAACTCCCGTGTCCAGACAAGGGATTAGTCTCAACGCTGGGCTTGTCTTCTTGAAACTTTAACCAACCCGAGTCGATCAAAGCCTGAACTTTGTACTTGAAAGCCATGCATCCTTCGGTCGAGTGACCAACGCCTCCCCCATGGTAACTACATCTGGCATTCGCGTCATAACCCCTAGGGTGTGGAGGCTGTACAGGCCTCATCGGGCAAATGGCGACCCCTTTTTAACCAGGTTTGGTAACAATTCAGTGTAGGTCATAGGGATCGGGGTGAAACTAACAAATTGACTTCTTCTTAGGTTGCTATTTTGACCCACATTCAGATTCGGGCCCGCGTTTGCCCTGGGTCTCCAAGCTTCAGTTGGGATTCGCTGCGGTGGATAATACGTTTGTTGTTGCTGAGGCCTAGCTTGATGAGCAAACGAGGCGTTAGCAGCATAAGGAGGTGGGCTTAAGTATGGTCGATAATTAGGATTAGGAACTCGTCCTCTTCACACCGGCATTACCGTCGTTGCACGTACCTCTCCCTCTTTCTTCTTCCCCTGATTGAAGCTGGGCTTTTTATAGTTTGTAGTTGCAGGTGGGCCATATGCTATCTTCCCGTTCTTCAACCCAATTTCTATTTTCTCACCAATGATGATGGTGTCAGCAAAATTGACAGATACATTCCCAACCATATGCTCATAAAACGGCGGCTGGAGTGTGTTTACGAACATCGACACCATCTCTTTATCAAACAGCGGTTGCTCAACTTGCGCAGCCAACTCCCTCCATCGTTGGGCATACTATTTGAAGGTTTCATTATCCTTCTTCGTCATATTCTGCAGCTGCAGACGGTCCGGAGCAACATGAGTGTTGTATACATATTGCTTCACGAAGGCGTCAGCTAGATCCGCCGAGCAACGAATTCGAGATGGCTCCAGGTGGGTATACCAGTTCAACGCTACCCCAGCCAAACTGTCCTGGAAAACGTGGATGAGTAGTGGCTCATCATGAGCATACACAACCATCTTTCTGCAGTACATAGTCACATGGCTTTTAGGGCAAGTATTACCCTTATACTTCTCAAACTTCGGCGCCTTGAACATAGGTGGTATCTTCAGGCCCGGAACCAAACTCAATCTGGCCGGATCTCCAAACCCGTAGCTCTCAACTCCCTCAACCGCTCTCATCCTTGCCTCCAGACTCTCCAACCTGCCCGTAGCTCCAACGAGGCTACCAAATCCCCCAACCCTCGTGGCGTGCTGCGCAGCTCTGGCTAAAAAATCCTCCTTAGCAACCACATATGGTACTGGGGTCACTCGTATTCCATCAGTTGTGTTGGTCTCATTCATTCCTATACCCACCATGGGGGCCGACACCAAGACAGGTCCCTGAGTGTCGATTGGTGGTATATTAGCAGTCGTGGGAAATGAGAATGAAGCGTGCTCTGCCTCCGAGTATTCTCCTATGGGAGGAGTATAACCCGGGGGTAACCCATACAATGGGAAAGGAATCGATTGACCCGCAGCGTTGAACATCGGGTGATAAAGGTGGGCATTCCCCTGAACATGTGCAGATGAAGACTCTCCAGTAGTCTTCATGGATTCAAGAGCCACCAAGATCTGGCCAATCTGGTCCTTCAACTGGCCAACATCCGCCTTGAGGGATTCCTGTGACTCCTCCCAGCTTGCCATGGCTCTTGAGTTAGCTCGGGTCCGGTAGGGATGTCGTGGAAATCTGGCCGTCGTTTTTTTTCACTCGTACTCTTTTATTATTTTAATTAATTAGATGGAAATGAAACATGCTAAACAAAAGAAAGGATGATGCATGCTAGTAATAGGGGGAAATCACAAGATTGCAATGACATTACTGATGGAAATTAACATAAGTAGATACTAAACAAACATCCTAGATCTTTCATTTAAAGGAAAATCAGTTCATTACATTCTCTAAAGGACACAAAATACAAAGGCCCAAAAATACATCATTCTCTAGCCCGAGTGATGAAGGATCTCATCTTGCCTACCAACCATTTACAGTGATTAATAAACAGTTCTATCTCTGCTGGAGGGTTATAAAAGTGAGTGCTTGCTTCAGCATTCAACAACATTTTGGGGATATCTTCAATTGCCCCATTTGCCAAAGCAGCCAACTGAGAGAAGCTTTCCTTCCAATGCTTTACAGCCGTTTCTTGCTCTGCGATGCGCTCTTTCATTCGCTTTATCAAGGCCTGATGCCCTTCTTCAAATTCCATCGACCTCCATCGCTCCTCTTGCTCCTCGATGTAATCCTCCATCTGCTTTAACATAGCTCGATACTCCTCTTCAGCCTCTGCCATCTTCCAGCGCTCCTAATTCAACTCTGCTTCAAATGACGTAGCCATTTCCTTCATTTGATGCCCCGCTTCTTGTACTTGGACTTGCGCTTCTCTTAGTCTTTTTAGGGCTTCCCTTTTATCTCTCTTGGCTTCTTCAAAGAGTTGTTTCCACTGTCTGCCTTCTTCTAAAGCCACATTCTTCTCATTCACCCTCATGGATAACTCTTTACTTGCGGCCGTAAGATCCTGCTTCACTCGGAATGTATAATCCCTCTCAGCCTTCTGACTTTTGACAATGTTTTCATAAGCCCGTGACTTTTCTTCATTATCATTCCTCATATCCACAAAATCATTGCACGCCCTATGTAATTCCTTTTCCAACCTAGCATTCCTCACCCTCAATTTCTCCACCTCAACCTTTAACTGTTTCACCTCTTCACTTTCTAGGGCTTGAGATGGTCCTTCACTAGCCGATTGATCATTGATTGGCTTGAAAGGCAGCTTGACTTCTTTTACCCTTTCCAGAATCTAGGTGTGATAACTAACCCTGCTATCCATCACTCCACTCCTCAAGTCCTTCTCTACTCGCACCACATTTTCCCAAGCACTTCTGACTCTCCTCAACACTTCAGTACAATGTCCGTCCTCATAGTAGATGAAGAAGGCTGTGAGATAATCTGGTGAAGGCGCCCCCTTCATAGGATATCCGAACTGTCTCTGGACCAAAACAGGGTTGTAGTTAATACAATACCTAGCACCTATGAGAGGTACGTTAGGAAAGTTGCCACAATGTTGGATATATGGTTTCATCTCTAGCCAAGGAAGGCGCCATTTTACATTTCCTTCTCTCAAACCGGCAAAGAGAAGAGCCCACTCATTACCTCCTTGATGCAACAGATTCTCATATGAACTTCTAACATCGACTACCCCCTTAAATATTCGTGCAGTCATCCACGCATATAACGCCGGCAAACAACAAAGAATCTTCTTTCCCTTCCTTTCATGACAGAAACTCAAGGTTCCATAAACATCAGCAAGGATTGCTGTCACAGGATTTTCCGACCTCGTTTTTCTGGCCACAAAGACATCTATTGCGGTATAGTCCACAAAGTCTTCTATTTTAGGAAATAAAATAATGCCATACACGGTGAGAGCTAACACATCCATAAAGGTCTCCCACTCCTCCTTATCGGCAAGATGCTGCAAATACTGTTCAAGATATCCTTGAGCCAACCCACGCATTTGATGTCTCGTTATCAACCGGTTCTCCAATTCATTGGGCTGTAGTTTCATTATGGCAGCAATGGTAGAAACAGAGGCATGATGCTCCAAGTGCTGATACGGTTTGGTACCCTCTAACGGCAAGCCCAAGATGTGTTCAAATTCTTCTATGGTTGGTGCCAACTGAAAGTCTTGAAAAGTGAAGCATCTTAACGGAGAGTCATAATACTGAGCAAGAGTAGTGATATTGGGCAACTGTACTTTCACCTCCATTAAACTCAACAGATTCCCATATTTTCTCTCGAAGGCTTCTCTCTGTATGGTCTTGAGTCTTCGGCCTAAATTTATCAACTCGGTCAAATTTCCAACATGTGTCCTTAGGCTAGACTTCCTTCTTAAAATGGCGGAGTTGGTATGCTGTGTAGTATCAGATCTTGTGTCAACATCCATCTCGTGTGAAGTCAAATGTATACCTGTGGTTTCCCCTAAAACCAACATGTTACTAAATGATGTATGAATATGATGCATGATAATAAAACAACACGATGAACCAAAATGCATACACGGCATGAAAATGTAATAACATAATTTTCAAAAGAGAACGAACAACGTGAGGATTATAGAAATGCACATTTCTCCCTTCGTGCCCTAATAAAGGTTCAATGGCTTGGATCCAAGGTCAAGTATATGCAATCTCACATGGATGGTTCCCTGAACCTAAAGGTCGATGGTCACTAGAGCTATGGCCCCCTTCATAGCATCTCCACAACAGTCGAGTAATCAACTAGATGAGGAGACACAAGAGAAGAGAACAAACTCTAGCTGGAGTTCTAACGATAGCCATCTGTCGCAAAACCAGACTCAGGGTCCCGGAGTCGGTTACATGTAGGGAAGGTATTAGCACCCTACACGCCTGTCCAAAGGCAGTACCTTTAATTAAAAACGCGAATTTGATGTGGTTTTGAAAAATGTTTAATTTCCCCTAAACAAATAAAATTTAACTCTAAAGAAAACAAAATATTTTTTTTGTGTTTTTTTGTGCCCGACAAGGACTGGCCTTGCTCCTACGTATTCTCAGTTAGACTGAGAAATCAGGGTTACGTAGTTCTTTGAGAAAATTGATTGTTGTTTGAAAATTCGGATGTTTTATATTTTGGTATTTTTATTTCAGAAAGAGAAAAGGTTTTAGCACGAGGACGATGCGAGCGATCACACACGCGCTTAAACCTTTAAAATCTTTCTGTCATTTTATGAAAAGGAAAAAAAAAAGTCTTAGCGCGAGGCTGATGCGAATGATCGCACACACGCTTAAACCTTTAAAATATTTTTGATTATTTAATAAAAGGAAAAAAGGTCTTAACGCGAGGCTGATGCGAACGATCGCACACACGCTTAAACCTTTAAAATATTTTTGGTATTTTTGTAAAAGAAGAAGAAAAGGTGTCCAGCACAAGGACGATGCGTGCGATCACACATGCGCTAGACCCTTTAAAAATATTTTTGGTATTTTTATAAAAGAAGAAGAAAAGGTGTCCAGCACAAGGACGATGCGTGCGATCACACATGCGCTGGCCCCTTTAAAAATATTTTTGGTAGTTTTATAAAAGAAGAAGAAAAGGTGTCCAACACAAGGACGATGTTTGCGATCACACATGCGCTGGACCCTTTAAAAATATTTTTGGTATTTTTATAAAAGAAGAAGAAAAGGTGTCCAGCACAAGGACGATGCATGCGATCACACATGCACTGGAACCCTTTAAAAATATTTTTTAGTATTTTTATAAAAGAAGAAGAAAAGGTGTCCAGCACAAGGACGATGCGTGCGATCACACATGCGCTGGACCCCTTTAAAAATATTTTTTAGTATTTTTGAATATTTATTTAAAAAAATAGATAAAATAAAATAAATAGGTAAATACTAAATAAAATAAAATGTAAGAATAAATACACTAAAAGTTAAAATAAAAATAAAAAAAATAAAAAAAAATAATAAGAGAATAATAAGTAAATGGGGTGGTGGTGCTTAAATAAGAAAAAGGAGTATCTAAACCTAATTTACTCCTAATAATAGATTGGGCCTAAGCCCAAGGGAAAGAGAGTGTAAACATGAAAAACAAAGGTATAGAAAGGCAACCACCGAATGGGCCTAAGCCCATGAAAATGTGGTGCAAATTAGTAGCAACGGGGGGTGTGGAATTAAATCTTATATCCTGGTTTTCTTTTTAATTGAAATTTTATTATTCTTCTGGGCTTGGCTCCACGGCCCAACATTCCCAAATCCATCCTCAGAAACCCTAAGGGGTCTCCCAAAGTGCAACTCATTTCACACACTTCGAAACTAAGAGGTCAAATCTCTCCCTCTCAATAAACCCTAGAGGCCTCCCACTCTACCATTCATGCAACTTCCCATCACCACCGGCAGATGCCCCTCCCACAGCTACCGCGCCTCCATTCCCACTCGATCCGCCACGGCGACGCCGGCGCACTTGTCATCGTCCGGCCAGCAACCTTACCGCCGACCGCCCTCTCTCTTCCTCTTCACGACTCGTCCTAGGGTTGGGGTTTTCCCCTTTTGAGCGACGCCGGCAACTGCCGGAAACGGCCACTACGCCTCCGCCTCGACAGCCACCGTACTGCAACATCCGTCCTCCTAGCGTCAGAGCTGCCAAGACCACCGTCCTCACGCGTCTTCTTCACACTAGAGAAAGAGGAACAATCGCTCCCCTACGCGATTCATTTCGACCGGTCACCGGCATAGCAACCTCTACCTGGCCTCATCGACGAATATCAATACCGCAGGAATCGAAGTCAGCCCCGGCGCTGTCCCCACTTTCTCTCTCGCATCTCAACACTTCAACCTCACGCACACCAGAGACGAGGTCTCACTTTTCTCACCCAGCCCAAGATCGGGACCCATACACCACCGCACCACTTGACCGGCCACCACCCCCTCCGGTTAGCCCTGTCATCGCCGGCGTCATCACCTTCAACCTCTTCGTTCTCGAGATCGTTGCCTCCAAGCAGACCACCGCTTCACATTTTCTCGACCTTCGACTTGGTCGTTCAGTGGGACAGAGTGCGTTTCAGCGTTGATTCGAAATTTCCGATTATGTGCTTACTGGAGTGTTTTGGGTTTCCATTATTATATTGTGCGTGTGTGAGTTTGAACTTGTGAGACCAGCAGTTACTCTGTTTTCCTCTCCCTTATATTCTCTCTTTTGATTGTGTGTGGTTTCTGGAATCTGTGAGGATGATGGCACCAATGGAGAGTGGTTCTGGGGAAGATGAAGATACTGGTTTTGTGATTGGCTTGGCTTTTCGTGGTTTTGTATAATGCAGGTTGAGGGGTGATGGTGTGATGCGTGAGTTCGGATATGGCGGTGAGTGAAGGCGTGGTGATGCTGGGGAGACTAGAACTGTGAATGGTTGTGGATGTCGGGAATAGAGGAGGAAGAGTGATAGCTATGTGGTGGCCAAAAGGAATGCAATGAGAACGGTGGTGGTGACGTCGTGAATGAATCAAATAGATTGGGTTATTTCTTGCTTGGTTGTTGGCTCCGTTGGACGAAGATGAAAAAGAACAGGGTATGATAAGGAACAATGATGGAGGGAAGGATTCAAGTCACAGTCATATACAATGGGAAAAGTGCTCGATGATATTCAGAGTAGCAATGCAACAGTAATGTATTTAAGAACAAACAATCAATCTCATGTGCAGGGAGGGATCACTCACCTCTTGAAGACTCGGCTGTTAACGTCAACCTTGCGGCTCTGATGTATCTCCTCCTCTTTACCGGCTGGCTTCCCTCTTCCTTCTCCTTTCAGTGTATTCTTCAACTTCTACGAGACGGTCTTCTCACCACAGTGAATAGCTTTTCGCCCTCCTATCCCCTCTCCTCTCTTGGTGTAGGTCCAATGAAAACGTTGCTCCAAGCTCCTTGATTGTCTTCCCGTGAGGAGAGCTTTCTTCCTTTTCACAGACGCCCTCCTCACAAAACCGTACATCCTAAACTTCTCTGCAACCTCTCAATACCTTGCCTGGCAAAAAACCGTTTCCTGCTGCTTTGTATCTAACCCCCTTTGTCGTCTTGCACACATGTCCCTCTTCTCCCAAAACTTTCCCAACTTTCGTTATTTTTTTTATTTCTTTTTTAACGATAAAATGATCTCTAAACTTTTTTCTTTTATTTTTTTTAAAAATTAAATATTAAAACAAGATAAAACATAGAAAGATAAAACTTAAAAAAAACAAAAATTAAAAATTATAAAGAGAAAGGCAAAATAAAATAAAAAGAGAATGAAATGAGATAAATAGAATAAAAAGAAAATAAAATTTGAAAAGAAAAAGTAAAATAAATTGAAAAAGATAGACTAACATAAAACAAAAAATAAGTAATAAGGAACAAAACGTAATAAAAATAAATAAATAAAATAAATAAAAACTAAAAAAGACGCCCTCCTCACAAAACCGTACATCCAAAACTTCTCTGCCACCTCTCAATACATTGCCTGGCAAAAAACCGTTTCCTGCTGCTTTGTCTCTAACCCCCTTTGTCGTCTTGCACACATATCCCTCTTCTCCCAAAACTTTCCCAACTTTCGTTATTTTTTTTATTTTTTTTTAACGATAAAATGATCTCTAAACTTTTTTCTTTTCTTTTTTTTTTAAAAAATTAAATATATTAAAACAAGATAAAACATAGAAAGATAAAACTTCAAAAAAAAAATTAAAAATTAAAAATTAAAAATTATAAAGGGAAAGGCAAAATAAAATAAAAAGAGAATAAAATGAGATAAATAGAATAAAAAGAAAATAAAATTTGAAAATAAAAAGTAAAATAAATAAAAAAAGATAGACTAACATAAAACAAAAAATAAGTAATAAGGAACAAAACGTAATAAAAATAAATAAATAAAATAAATAAAAACTAAAAAAGAAAATAGGTAGATGAATAATAAAAGGGTTAAATATGTGACAACAAAATATTAGAAAAATAATCCGGACGAAATTGGGTATTAACAGTCATATATGTATATTCCCTCATCATGATCTAACCAAATTGCATGTACATCGTCGTCAACTAGAGATTGGTCATCCAAATTTGTTGTAGTTTGAAATGAATGGTTGTCAGCAATATGAATAATAATCAGATTGTCTTCGTTAACCTCAATTTGTTTTTTACCTTGAAGAGCAACATACCAATGGTCAGACGCGGGATCTTTGACATAAAAAACCTGAGATGCTTGATGTACCATGATAAACGGTTCGTCTTGGTAACCCACCTTTCGAAAATCAACCAGTTTCATACCCGATTCATCTATTTTCAAACCTCTCTTATTGTCAAACCACTTACATTTGAACAATGGAACAAAATATTTGGTGTAATCAACCTCCCATATCTCTTCTATTATACCATAATATATCATTAATCCAAGTACAGGAGATTGATCTTTTGATGTGGAAAATTGAAGTGACTCAGCTTCTAAACTGACTCCACTATTTTGTACTGTGCTTTTATCATCCAAAGTCTTCGTATAGAATGTGCAATTATTGACTTCATAACCTGTACAACACACAACATCAAACTTTAAACCATTTGCAGGTCACAATAAAGTTTGAGAAGAATGTGGCTCTTTGTCAATTTCAAATTTGAACCAAGACATAAATGTTTTGGTATGCTCCATCAACTGCCATTTCTTTGATTGTCTTGGATTTTTATTCTTAACAATGGCTTTGTGTGCTTCCAAAAAAGGGACCACCTCATCTGTGTTGTTCAATATATAAAGATGCGCTTGCAACAATTCTTCGCGATCTTTTGTCACCATATTCACACCTCGAATGCTTTTACTTGTAGAAAATTTATTCAACCATGATGTGCGAGGAACTCCTACTGGATTCGTTGATGTCATGTAATCTGAACAAAACTCGATACTTTCTTCAGTAATATACCTTTCAATCATTGAACCTTCAGGACGATATGGATTTTTAACGTACCCTTTCAAAATCTTCATATAACGCTCAATAGGATACATCCATCTTAAGTATACCGGTCTGCACATCTTGATTTCTCTAACCAAATGAACAAGTAAATGTACCATGATGTCAAAAAAAGATGGAGGGAAAAACATCTCTAGTTGAAACAAGATGATAACAATCTCGACTTGAAGTTCATCTAACTTTGTCGGATCAATGGCTTTACTACATATTGACGAGAAAAATGAACACAACCTGTTTATGGTCTGCCTAACATTTTTGGGCAAAATTCCACGAATAGCCACCGGTAGCAATTGTTGCATTAAGACGTGGCAATCGTGAGACTTCATGCCAACAAGCTTGAAGTCATGCATCGACACTAAACTCTTCATATTTGAAGAGTATCCTTGTGGTACTTTGATACTCTTTAAACAAAGGCAAAAACTTATCTTCTCTTGTCTAGACATTGTATAACATGCAGGGGGCAAATAAGTACGTTTACCAATCTCCTTGGGTGCCAACTCTTCTCGGATATTCATGTCAACCAAATCCAAACGAGCATTCACTCCATCTTTTGTCTTTCCCTGAATGTTGAGTAATGTACCAATCAAGCTATCACACACATTCTTCTCTACATGCATCACATTTATGTAATGTCGAACATCTAACTTTGACCAATATGGAAGATCAAAGAATATTGATTTCTTCTTCCAAGGGGTCGTTACAAATGACTTCTTGGATGTTTTCCCAAATACATGATGTATTTTATTAACTTTTTCAAGAATTTGAAGGCCAGTAAGTGGATTTGGTGCTTCGTCCCTCTCTTGATCTCCATTGAATGCTTTTTTTAACATTCGATATGGATGATTACGTTTTAGAAATCTCCGATGACGCAGATACACCGTCTTTCTTCCGTGTTTCAATTGATGAGCTGTAGTGTTTTCTTCACAGATAGGACATGCTTTATGACCCTTGACACTGTATCCTGACAAATTACCATAAGCTGGAAAGTCATTAATGGTGCAAAATAACATTACACGCATCACAAAAGTCTTAGAAGCGAATGCATCAACTAGTGAGCTTAGATAAACATCTATGTCATTTCCAGGCTGCTTTGGACCAGATATCATCATAGACAACATCATGTACTTCCTCTTCATGCACATATGCTCATTATGATTATTATTATTATTGATTGTGGAGTAATTTTTGACCAATCACAGATTGACACCTAATCAATGTTCAAATGTTGTCAAAAAAATGTTGTCTAAATATCATTATCCATTAAAATAACGTGGCAATGAGAATTGGGAACATATTTCAAATTCAGCTTCATTTCGAAATTTTCAGATTTGTAATTTGAGGAGCATTTGAGAGAGAAGCTCGAGCACGAAAACTAGAAAGAGAAAGTTGTCTTCCTTCCACCTAGTCACCACTGTTGCCGGACTGCTGACGTTTTTCTCTACCCTCCACCCAGCCACCCACTGTCGTCGAAATTTCGTCGCAGTGTCGTCGTTCGTTTGAATGCAAATTAGGAATATGACCTTGCTGTTTTAGAATCAAATATTAATAAATTATTCAGTGTTGTATGTCCTTTTAATGCCCTTCACAAATGTTTTAACTCTAACGTGCCAAAGTTACACACAAAAAATTTGTAGAAAATAACTTTCTTAAGTTACCTACAAAAAAATATTTATATAATACAATTTTACATATCCATTGATAAAATTTATATGTAATACTCATGTTACTTACGTATTCAAATTTGTATATAAATATTTGTTGATAAATCACATTTTTTTTGTAATAAATTTAGGATGACCGTCATCAAAATAAAACTTCGGTCGGCCGGGCTCTTGTATAGCAACTTTAAAGAAGTTTGATTTAAAATCCTTATACGAAGAGTTGAAGGAGGTGAATAGTTGTTTATCTTTCATGGGAGCCAATGATACACAAGACTTATTTGGATGAGGAAGAGCCCGGAAAAAATAAAGAAAGGAAGCAGGGGTGGGAGTCAAGAGAAGACCGGTGCAAATCACAGTAAAGGCTTGCATAAAGGCTCATCCGTTCGGGTGTAGTTGAGCAGGACAAATATTTAACTCTCTCAGGACACCTATTTGAAACTCGGAGAAAGGGAGTTACACACCCAAGTCACGAAACAAAGTGACAGATACATAGAAAAAATCTAAGTCGTACCCTTCCCGCCCATGGCAAGCACGTTCGTTCGAACGACATACAACCAAAGATATGTCTACCGCATCTCTAATGTTGGCCAACAGATCTACACGCTCTAATAAGTGCATTACGGAGTCCGTGGTAATGAAATAAGGAGGGTAACCACGAACCTCGTGGGGAGCGCAATCGTATCCCTGTATTGGAGGAGGTGGGATAAGCTCAGACCATACATGTGAATTGTCCACGTTCAGCTCAATATCCTCATAAACGATTTTTCACTGATCGGGAGAACCAGTGGAGCCCGATGTAGAAGACGTAGACGACGACGTAACCCCACCATCAGCATACCCCCGACCCTCGTCGCTAAGCTCATCGGTTGACCAAGCAGAAGAAGACATCACTTAAGTAATGGAAGATCGGTAAGAAAATTCTGAGAAGGAAAATGACATGAATGAGGAGGGTCTCATCTGCCTATTTATAGCAGACAAAGACAGTTTCGTGGGCTCATCGTAGCCGCTTATTGGCGTGAGATCCAATGGTGGGGAGAAGATGACTCTTCAGATCCAGCCTTGATGGACAGGTAATTTAATCTGGACCCTTCGAGGAAAGTTAATCGCACGACTGACAAATTGTAACCTTTCGACTTCAACAGGCATGATGAGGCAAGTTCAAGAGTAGACAGTTGCAACGGTCCGAATTTTGGGACCCATAAAACCCCTTCGCTTGCCACGCCGCTCGAGCCTTGGGAGGCTTATGTAGTATGGGGAGGTGATCGATCGGTCGGATCCGGAGCGAAGGGCAAAAGTGACCAGTCGGTCAGAGCCAAAGAAATGAGTATATGGCCGAGCAGTGAAGGAGCATTAAAAGCAGCGTTAAAAGGTAATTAATGGCCTTAATGGGCGAATATTACATAAAAGGAAACAAAAAATACGATAATTACAGGCAGTTAATGCCAATTGTTGGACCTAATGCCTATAAATACAAACTTAACAACCAGGTAACTGACTTTTGGTCTAATCATATTCACATCAACCTTCCTGTGACCTTATTGACTTGAACGTCAGATTGTTTTCCTACCGGTAACAACCGTTCGGCATTGAAGAGATTTCTAGTAGGTGTTGGAGAAGCTGCGGATCCAAAGAGAACTTGAAGGGTCTCATAGTCATAATTTTATGTTGATTTCCTTATCTACTAAAAGTGCACTTTGCAAAAGAAAAAAAAAACATATATATTTTGTTATCTCTTTCTTAAAACACTTAAACTCTCGTGTTTGATTGTTATTGTGCGTAAAACCTTAATTAATTCAATAACAATTAGGGTATCACAAACAAAATTAGAGTGGGAATACTAAAAAACCATGAAGAAATAAAAGAAAACACCCTTTTCATTCATACAAAGCATAACAATTAACTTTTATTTATTACTAAAATATTTGATAATATAGATTAGTTTTTAACATCACATAAAATAATCATTTACAGATACAACAAATATAATATAAAAATAACATATCTATACCCTTTTGACAATTTTAATAAACTTTAGAAGCACAACAAATCTCGTTTATTTTGTTCCACGTGCTATACTTTGATTTATCCTTCATCAACATCCTTATCTAATTAAAGGAAGGAGTATGTACGATACGTACAATAGCTGCAGAAAGAAACCAAACATCAGTACCATAAGATATACTCCACAGTATAGAAGAAAAACAAAGAAAATAAATACAAAATGTCATACAAGTAATTCACGTAAACGTTCTTTAAGAATATTACCTTCCAAATCAGCATATAGTAGGATCTAATGGAACCTCTGTCATTAAGATTTACAAATTTGGCCCGGTACCAGAGAATTGAACCAAGAACTGCATTTCCAACACCCTAAAAATTGGCAACCCAGAAATATCAAACATTATTAGAAAATATAAAAATAATGAATTTATTTGTGAGTAATTTTATAGTGATCCCACAATACGTGATAATTTTAATGACAATAAATTTAGTTAAGATAATTTGTAAATTACTCTGATATTAGAAGGAAACATGAAATCTAACTTATACCTTTTACTTCTCTCACCCCATTATTCTTCGTGCACCCCCTCAAACTTTTGAAATGTTCTGGAATTTTGGGATTATATATTTCGAAAAAATTTCGGAACAGGTTTTCTGAATTAATATAGTAGGGGTACAAGAAGCAATAGCACTAACTTATTTTCGTAAATTTTGGTTTATAAGACGTGGTTTTACACCGACATTTGATAGTATCTTTCACTGTCCTTTATATTTTTAATAGAAATTCAAAAAATAACTTTTGTTAAAGACTATTTTTGGTAGTTATTGATGTCAAAGAATCTAACAATTTTTGGTGTCAAAACAGCATTGTTAGGAGCAACCTTAGATTTTCAGCACAAATATTATAAATCTATGCAAATTATTTAGTATACAACTACCACATTTTTGACTTTTGTTTGGTATTATAACACTTCCGAATTAAAACAAAACCTCTACTTTAAGTGAATTTCCAAGGGGAAGAAGGATACAACACACTTGTATAATTGCAATCTATAGCTGTAATTAATAAGTATATTACCGTGACAAATTTAACCCAAAGGAAAGGAGATGATAATCCTGCGAGAAAGGCAACTCCAAAAGCCGATTCCAAAATGGAAACACATATCCAGAATACCTGAGGAAGATTAATTAGGAACATCATAAGAGGTCACAATCAAGTTATTAAATGTTTTATTCGACATACCCGCTTTTGACCTAAACGTGTTGAAAAAGATTCGATGCCAAATGCTTTATCTCCTTCGATATCTGGTATATCCTATAGATAGATCCCATGAAAGATTTTATACAAAAAGTTTGATGTGGTAAAAATGTATGGTTTGAGAGAATGAATAAACCTTTACCTTGAAAAGTGATATACCTAATGAGTATATGCTCATGAATGCAACAGAAAACATCAGTGGCTTCGGAAACACAGCTGCTTTCTTCAACACAAAAGTCTGTACAACAAAAAATATTCTTCCATTTAAATCTCATAATGTAGTTATCTGTTTATAAAACTTAATTAGTTTATCAAAAGCATAATTAGTTATGCATAGGACTAACCTTCATGTGATAGAAAAATGAAAGGGGAAATATAAGAGTCATAGTAGAAAAGATGCAGATTGCCGCAAGCACTGGATTTTTCTTCCATCTCAACAGGGGACCCTGAAAAGGTACAAAATGGTGCTATCAATATATATAAAAAAATAATAATAATAAAAAAATTTGTGGGTTTATTAAAAAAAATATTCATTATCTTCGTCAAACAAATTTTAATAATGAATTTAATCAATGAAAAATGATATTTTAACACCAATTTTTTACATTATTTTAACACTACATACGTGTCAAAATATGATTGGATGATTTTAAATTAAAACTTTTTGCGATATATATGACATTACCAGAAATGATCCTAAAAAAGAATGATATTTTTTATACAAATTTTGTAAATGAAGAAATTGTGAATATATGAAAAATAAGGATTGAAATTTTGAACACAAGTGTTAAAAAAAAAAAACTAATTAACACTGAAGTGGAAATAGCTCAAAATTAGCATTAAGAAGAGAAATAACTCTGAAGTTGAGCGTAACAGGTGCAACTGTAAATAACTGACCTTGATTGAATAACCACTCCAGATCAAAAAGAAAAATAGAAGACCCCAAAATAAAGGCCATGAACCTATCAAATAGCTAGTAAAGAAACCCTGTAAAAAAACATGAAACAATAATCCTCATTCTACTATCAATTAAGATCATCTTCAAAAATATTATTGCAAAAATGGTTGAATAGATATGTAACCAGAATTGCAGATGACGCAGTAACAATGACCCCTGTTTTAAAGGAAAATGCCCCAGATGGCAATGGAAGATATGGCTTGTTTATCTGCAAAAACAGTTACGTAGATGAATAATAACCCAAACATCACATTAATGTAAAAAATTTGTCGAAAATATATATTTATTACCAAACACCGATAAATTAAAATATAATTTTTTTTTTATAAAAACAGACAAATTTACTTCCTATATTACGAGAATAGATATATTTTGAAAAAATTTCGGAAAGAAGCAAGTCATGTTCCATACGATTTCATACGAAGAAGTCATGAATGACTACAGTATTATCATATATGAAAAATTGAAATTACGAACTTTCTAAACTACTTCAGTGAATTATAATCGATTACGAAAACTGATAATTAATTTACAAATAATGTTGAAGTGATCTACATGTTTTTAAATAACTAACTTTAGATAAACTACACAAAGTGGATAGCATACTTTTTTTTTTAATGGAATCATAGAAAAGCCTAGAAGACATAAAAGAATAATTTATCATGGATTAAAATTTTTTTATTTTGAATAGTATAATTAGTTTCATACCTTGTCAATTTCAAGGTCATACAATTGATTCACGCCATTAACATAAAGATCAAAAAGCGTGAAAGGTAGCAGAATCTGAAACATTACAAAAGTCAGAAATTATTAACAAAGTTAAAAGATTGTTTATGATTGAGCATTTAATAAAAATTAAATATTTGGAATCTCACCTGTAATATACCAATAAAAAATAAGGGAGATATATCTGATAGTCTATCCACTGCTAGGAGAGCTGCAGAAATCGTGCTTAATGTCTGATCAAAGAGAAAAATAAAATTGAAACAGTTAAAAACATTAGGATTGTCCAAAATAGTGTTTGTCAAAAATAAATTGAATTTATTAACATATTTAAGGATTATTTGTTATAGTAATTAATAGTAGAAAAATTGAACTTACTCGACCAAATAGTGTGTAGGGATAGCAAAACCAGTATAATGTAACAAAGAAATGTTTAACAGAGGCAACAACATTTCTTGTTTGATAAAGACGAGGTTCAGAGGCAAAAGACTTTTTAGGGATTGCTTTAGGAATATATTTCTTATAGTTTTCTTTATATATAAACCCTCCTTCAACACTTTTGAACTCATTGTTGATACATGGTTGTTGGGACCTTGAAAGGTTATATTCTATTTGAATTTTCCTTTGGTTCATTGAAGCTTTAGGTGCAATAAAACCTACAACACAAAATGTTTGATCAATTATCAGTCATCACCTCATTCAGTACAAAAATCAAAATGTATTATGAAGAAATTATTTTAGAAATAAATGGAATTGTTTTGAACCATTAATTTTATATACATGATGTTCAAAATATTTTAGAAATAAATGGAATTTTGTTTGAACTATTTATTTTGAGAATCAGGGCTCAATTATAGTAGAAATGACAAAAATGGTCAAATCTGACCGAACAGTCTACAAGTCCGATATCTTGAACCAATCTGGGTGTTGCTCCCTCCACTTCCTCAAGTGGGTCCTGCACCTCCCCGCTATTTTAATTTATTTTAAAAATATTCTATATATCTCCACTATTTTCTTTTATTCCGAAAATACCCTACACATCTCTACTATCCTCAACAATCTTTTCCTTTCTCTCTCTACATTAATGGAGCATTCACATGATTCAGATTTGAATTTGTGATATACTACAAAATATAAAATTCAGAGGAAACTTCAATATTAGTACTTCTACCATTTCCATTTTATAAAATTAAAAGTTAGATGCAAATACAAAATAATAAACATAATAATATATTAATAGTAAATAATGATTTATTATTATTATTATTATTATTATTATTATTATATACTAACTTTATAATGACGAAAGAACTAAATAAATTCTAAATCTTTAACAAATAACTTTTTTTTATATTTTAAGTATTTAATAATACTTTTATATTATTTATCTAATAAATTAAATATTTTATTCAAGTTATTTGAGTCAAACATGTCGGTGAGTTAAAACATAATATAATGTTAAAAATTATAGATATTTTTATGTAAAAAAAAAAAAAAAACACACACACACACACACACACACACACACACACACATATATATATATATATATATATATATATATATATATATATATATATAAACATTTTTCTAGAAATATAGACCTAAATTTTATCATTTATTAAGTAATTTGAAAAGAAAAAAATATATTCAACAGCGAAAATAAGATTGAATCAAATTTATTTAAGAAAATATATCACAACTTCAAATTTGAGTCATGTAAATGCTCCATTAATGAGCCATGTAAATGCTCCATTAATGTAGAGAGAGAAAGAGAAAGATTGTTAAGGATAGTGGGAAGGTGTAGGGTATTTTTTGAATAAAAAAAAGGCTTAAACCCTTCCTTGGTCCTAATTTTTGTATGGAAATCTCAGTTCGGTCCTCATGTTTTCATCTGTCTCAATTGGATCATATTTTTTGTAAAAATGAACACATTTTATCCAGACCGTTAAATTGTTCCAAACAGCGTTAAATTGGACTGACGTGTTGCACGCTGATGTAAAATTGTTTTCTTTCGTGGATTTTTTTAAAAAAATTAAGAATTTTTTACTTGTCAAAGAAATCTGATTCTTTTCATTGGGCATTGCTCCCTGCACCTCCGCACTTGCTCCCTACACCTCCCCCTTCCATTTTTACCCTTTGTTATATTTTTTTTATTCCTATTTTATCCTTAAGTAAAAATTTATATTTAGGGTTAAAATTTTATGATTTCAATCACTCACCCCCACATAACCTATTTATTCTCTTTTTATTTGAATGCTTTCATCTTTACTCTTTCTTCTTATTCTCTTTTTATCTGAATGCTTTCATCTTTACTCTTTCTTCTTAGAAATTCTTTCTCGTATTTTCTCGTTGTATTTTATTCTTGTGGTGTGAAAGTGTGGTGAGTGAAAAATTGCTTAAAAAGATTGCCTCAAAGAAGTCTCAGAGTAACAAAGTTCAATTATATCTCTGTACAGTTGGTGGTTGGTGGTGTACCTTGGTGGTGATGCTCTTTCAGAGCTTTTAACAAGGGAGGCGGGTGTTAAAAAGCGGCGAGGGAGGTATGCAGTTTTTGAAAATTCCTTAAACGGATATGGGAATCCGTCAACGGATGTCAGCATCCATTTAAGGCCGAACGGATGTCGATGTCCGTTTTGCTTTTAAGATTTAATCAGATGTGAGGGGAAAATAATGCTAGTTTCTGGATCAAAGTATTCACACCCAGCTGAGATAGTGTTGCAGAAGGTGTTGGGAAGCATGTCAAAGCGTGTGAATTTGCTGAATATTACAGTATTGTCACAGATGAGAAAAGATGGTCACCCATCTGTTTATGGATTGGGTGGAAAAAGGAGCATGGATTGTAGCCACTGGTGTCTCCCTAGTGTTCCTGATACTTGGAATTTGCTTTTATATGCAGCTCTCATTCAAAATTAAGCTTTATAAGAAACCTCTACAGTAAAAAAAAAGTTATATAAATCAAACTTGTTTGTATTAAACATAATTTATATGTGGTGAAAAATAAAAAAAAAATTGAAATCGTAACTGGTCATCATTTGCAGAAAACCATATTAGTTTTGTATTAATTTATGTAACTAATAACATACTTTTTTTATATATATAAAATACATAACAAATAAAACAACATGTGACTGTTTCATCTGCACCTCCCATGATTTCATCCTTAAAATTTTCGAAATTAATTTTACATTTGCACCCGCACCACTGCACTATCGCACTGCACTACCACTCAAAGGAAAGGTAAATGAAGAAGGTGGGAAGAAGAGAGGACGTGAGAGAAAGAGGCGCTTCTCAAAAATGTTTTTGGGGGTGACTGTTAGGAGGAGAGTAAAGGTGAGTAAAGGTGAATATTTAGGGTTGGGTAAAAAAGTTAGAAATAAAAATGTAAAAAGGGTATAAAGGTATAAGCAAAAGGACATTTTTGTAATTAAAAAAAATGAGAAAAATTGGGGAGGTGGAGGGAGCAACTCCCCTTTTCATTTTGTCTAAGAAATCTGTGTTGGTGCACATAAAACCTCTTGGGCTTTCTTCCAAAAATGAGAAAAAAAAGGTTGTCCCATTCTTCTTCCTAGCTAGCAGCAGCAGAGGGTTTCTCCTCTTCGGTGAGTCCCTTAGCGTCGTCATCTGCCTCCTCATCCACTTCCTCTCGCCGAAACCCTTCAACGGCGCCGTTTTAGTCGCCCCCATGTGTAATCAGACCCAGATGGCCGTTTTAGTCAGTGCTAGACCCAGATGGCCCATTCCCCAGATCCTCACCTTCCTCGCCAGATTCTTCCCCACTCTCCCCATCTTCCTCACCCTCGATCTCCTCTTCAAGTCCGTCAAGGTTCCCCCGCAAGAAACTCATCGCCAACATGAACCCTTTGAGGTATCGCGGAAAGCCCAAGTTGGGCACCGTCGTCGAACTTTTAAGGGTCACCAACTTCCTCAATCAGAGGCTCTGATGTCAAATTTCCTTTCATTGTCTTGCACGGCAACGCCGAAGGAATCACCGGAGAGGGCCAAAACGCACTCCGTTATGCGAATTTCGAGCGGTCATGATCAATTCGCCTCTAATCGTAATCCACACTCGGCACTGGTGCGATGCCGCCGATATTATCTTCTTATTTACACTGTGTTTTATTGGGTATGGCTTTGGGGTTTCTGGTGGTTGGAGGTTGAACATGGTTGTGGCTAGATGTTGAATCTGTTTTTTAGCATTCTCTGTTATTAGGGGTATTGATCAATGGGTTTCATGTCCTTGTCTCTTTTTCAAGTGACGATCAGTGTTTAAATTGGGTGATGAAGACACTACAGAGCCCTCAAGTTGGGTTTTATTTTTTGAGAATTGGGAGCAAAAGTCTGAAACTTTGTTCAGAGTTTGAGAAAAAACCCCTAATGTATCTAGAAGAGAAAGAGGGACTACCCATATTGGGTTTCGGAATTACAAAATGGAAAGCAATATTTGGAGTTCAATTTAGGTTTTCTGGGTTCAATTATGATTGAATTGGTTTAATTACATTATCGATTTCTTCAATGGAGAGGTCTGGCGACGGACGACCGGCGATCGGCGACGAGGTACTTGAGAGGGAGTGAGCTTTGGTTCGATTAGGAACAAATTTCTTGATTATATTAGGAATAAATTTTGACAGGTAAAAAATTCTTAATTTTAAAAAAAATTCCACATAAGAAAACAATTTTACATCAGCGTGCAACACGTCAGTCCAATTTAACGCCGGTTGGAACAATTTAACGGTCATGGTAAAATGTGTCCATTTTTACAAAAAGTATAACCCAATTGAGACGGATGAAAACATAAGGACCGAATTGAGATTTCGATACAAAAATTAGAACCAAGGAAGGGTTTAAGCCTAAAAAAAATAGTGGGAAGGTGTAGAATATTTTTGAAATAAATTAAAATAGTGGGGAGATGCAGGACCCACTTGGGGAGGTGGAGAGAGGAACACCCAACCAATCTAATTTATCAAGCCTGAAAGTCCAACAAGCAAGTTTCATAAATGAGTTGGGTCACTCTGTCAGGCCAATTTCATTAATAAAATTGGAACCCAACAACTTCATCCAAGTCTAATATAGTTCGATTAAAATATGATACAATTTAATTAAGATCTAAAATAATGTTTACAACAACCCTTTCAATGTCATTAGCTCATTTTCATGTAAGAAATAAAAAGATTCAATATATTTCAATGTGATATTTAACATTCAATGACAAAAGAACATATTATTGAACTAGGCTTAAATTCAATCCATTTTTAATTAATAGGTGAGTCCGACTTAATCTGTTTTTGATTGACCAATTTAAACTAGGCTTAAATGACCTAGGTTGGTCCATTTTACCATACCTTTAAGTTATTATTGAAATCAAAGTCATGTAATTTTGAAAAATTACATTTTTAAAAGGTAATTTTGGAAGGAAATTTTGTCACTGATGAGGTGTTTTATATACCACAATTTCTGATTTTCATTTAATATGAAACTTTCAATTTGTATTATTCTTTTTATAATAAAACGAAGTTGATTAATGAGAGAAAGGGGATATGTGAGACATACTTGCATAGGAAGTATTCTTGGTGGAATGTTTACTCCGCCAGAGATTTCCACCTACAGTTACGAAATTAGTAAGCACAAACTTTTATTGAAAAGTGATAAAAAAATTACCCAAAGTTTTACATAATGGTTGAAATATAAAGAGAAAGAAATTGTTGATAGAAAAGCAGAGATATAAATACCAGTTGTGAGTGAACAGACATTATGAGATGACATGAGAGACATCGAATCCATGGAAACTGAATTCTCACTCCTCAACTAAACACACCATGGAAGTGAACAACACATGGGAAAGAGACATTTATATACTATACTCAATTTGACTTAATTTATCAATAAATTAATCACAGTAATGACAAAAAGCAGCGGCAGTGGGAATGCACTCACAATTTCGTTAAAGTTGGTATTTGATGGTAATTGAAGGTCGTCAAAATTGACCCATGTCATACAACTTTTACTCATTTTTTTAAATATTAAATTACGAGAAATATTATATTTTATAATAAAAAATGAAAAATATTATATATTTTAATAAAAATTTTAAAATTTTAATTAGTTTCCTGAAATTATCTCGTATCGTTCATTAGAAAAAAAAAAACTGTAGTCAGTTTAGAAATATGTTTTAATAATTGCATTGAATTTGACCGCCGATTAATTTCATTCCGGAAGAGACTCTGAGCAAACTATGTGTCTAATGTCATAGTTTTCAGAGACTGATATTTCAGTTGTCGCCATTCAGAATCAAGATTTTGTCAGAGGTCTCATTGTTTTTATTTAATACAATAAAATTTAGATACAGTTTCACTCCTGCTGTTAGTAATGTTTTTCAATTAAAATTGGATTTCTAATTTTATTAAATCATTAAATAGTAAAACTAATTAATTTCAATTAGGTATATCTGATGTTAACTGAAGTATAATATTTTCTAAATTTGATTCCCGTCTTCTTGCCATTTATTAGATGCAGCAGTGCTTAAAATAACGAATGAATTTAAAGATGGTTTAATGTATGTTTGATGTGAGAGTCGATCCTTGGTGCTAGCTATCAGGTCATCCTAACAAGATTCAAGAGTTATTTAGGAAAATTCTTCCTATACCTCATTGTTTTATTTATGCACCCCCAATTTTTGAAATAGTTTCCATTTTACCTCAACAAAATATATATAAAATAAATAAATAATTATTATATGTGTGCTATATATGAAACTCGGGAGACACCTGATTCTGAAATTTAGATCAGGATTACATTAAATTACAAAATTCAATTAACAAACACACAAAATTAGATTTTGAAATTCAATAAAAAAAATTGACAGATTTTAAAATTTGGTAAGCAAAAGAAAATTCACACTTAACCAGATTTTGAAATTCGATGAACTAAACATTTTAACGCTTAATCAGATTTCGAAATTTAGTGAAAAAAAATTCACACATAACTGGATTTCAAAATTTTATGAAAAAAATTAACACTTAGTTAGATTTTGAAATTTGATGGAAAACAATTAACACTTATTGGATTTTATAATGGTTTGAGCACCCTTTATATAGGAGAAGGAGTGACTCAAATGTCTTAACACTAAATTACATCGACCAAAGAGATACATTGAACTAAAAAAGCTTCTTGAGTTTTTCTTGACTAAGTGAAATGTGTGGGAGCCTTCTCCTTTGAGAGTAACTAGGTGCAATGCATGGAGCCTTTTCCTTTGAACATGACTAGGTGCAATGCACGAGAGCCTTCTCCTTTGAACACAACTAAGTGCACTGCATGGGAGCCTTCTCATTCAAACCAAGGGCCTCCTCATGCTCTAGACGATACCTTAAGGCCCAAGCAAGCCTAAATCAAGTCCAAAAGGTGCATCACACTTAAAGATCCATGTTGATGCCGCGAAGAACAAAAACTAGCCCATGTTTGATGCAAAGCAAGCCTAAAAGAAAACCTTGGCCCATATATAAGGCCTAAAAAAATATATGTACATATTTACAAGCCTTAAGAGAAGAGAAAAACAAGCTTGAAAATACCATCTTCCATAAGAGTAGAAGTCCTTGAAATCCTTCTTCTTCTTTCATTCTTAAAAACCTAGTTCAAGTTGTAGTTCCCTGGATGGATCTCTATCTCCTTGGATATGTTTCCAGCAAGAAGTTATTTTATAGAGATTATAAAAAACTTTTAATTACTAATTATTGTATGGGCTTTAATTCTTTTTTGAAGATTATTAACACCTCCAAAAATCATGTTAACCTTTTGGTTTAATCATTCACTAGGTCTTTTTTTTGGCTGAGAATCTCAAATAGGTCCCCTACTTTTTGTTCGTCTCAATTGGGTCCTTATTTTTTCAAAATTGCTACAATCAGAGTCCTGCCGTTAAATTGGAGCAACATTGTTAGACTAACATATATGTGACATGCTAATGGTGCTTTTTTAAATGATGTGGCCCAATTATTATGTTAATTAGGTGATCCTAATGTGTAAATTAATAGGTTTTAATTAAAGAAATTTGTGAAAAATTAATTAAACCCAACCCCTTTCTTCGAATTCGGAATTGCAAAAAAAATTTGGGGAAAACTGTGATTATTTCTTCGAATTAGGGTTCATCGACGAAAGGAAAGGAATCAATTGTAGATGGCCCATTCATGTTCATCTTCGACATGTAATGAGTGGCAGAACAAAAGCTTTAATCTTGTTTTTCATGGTGATTGAGGATCTAGGATTGATGGTGTTTCACCCGTTTGCCTCTGTGGAGAGAAGTCAGTTCTAAGAACTGCTCGAACTGCTCAGAATAAAGGGAAGCAATTTTGGGATTCCCTAAGTAACATGGATGGTATGTTTTTTTTTTTAGTAGTAAGTCCTTCTAATTGGTATTTTTTTTTTTACAAAATGGAAATGAGGAAGGTGGTTGCAGTTTCTTCAGATGGTGATGAGATGATGGTATTGAGGAAACATATACGAATCTGAAGTGGGAAGGAAATGATGAGTCTTTCTCGAATAGAGAAGAAATAAGAGGTGGTACAAAAATGATGAGTGATTTGCATAAATCAGTTAAGGTTGTGGAAAAATGGATAAAGGTGTTGATAGGGGTGGTTTCTTTACTTTGTCTGATTAATATCACTACAATAAAAACACTTATTACCGATGAGCTTTTACCGACGGTCCTAAATCTGCCAGTAATGGTTGATCACCGATAGATTTATCGGCAGACTGGAGTATTGCTTTTACTGATCTAATGTGGGATGACATAAAATACCGATGAATCTTGACCATCGGTAATGTCCACGATGCATTATGTTTGAAGTTTGGGTATTCCTTTCCCAAATTCCCCAAAATCAATTTTGGAACTCCCTCTCCTCCCTACCATTTCTCTCGAGGTAACCTTTTTGTGGGTGCGAGTTTGGTGTCCCTAAGTCTATTTGAAAAGCGTGGCGGTGCAGACACTGATGACAGTGCGTTGGTGGGTGGTCATCTTCCCTTCCCTGTTCTCTCTTTGTTCATATTCTCTTCTATCGACGCGAGGTTGGTCGCCCTAAGCCAGTTTGAAGAGGTTTCTTTTGCGGATGCTGATAGTAGTTTGTTGGTGGCTGGTTTGCGGGTTGAGTGGCTAGAGTTCTTATTCTTCGTTTTGGGTGTTGCGGCAAAGGTGGTGGTTCGGGTAGGTTGGTGTTAGCAGGGCTTTGCCGTGAAGTTGGGTTGGTTGTTGTGTTGTGCTCACTTTCCACATTTTTAGCTTAGGTTTGGTTTGTCTGATCCATTGTCTCCTAATGTTTGAATCGTGTTGTGAAACTTGTTGTTTAGTGGATAGTTTTTTGTTGGTGTATGGTTTTGTGACATTGGATTTATTTTGAAGCATTGATGATAATTGTTGATAGGGGGAGCAATATGAATGTTAAACCCAATTCCTTATGTGGTTTTGTTTTTTATGATGACAACACATGTTTTGTTTTTTGATGATGAAAATACGTATGTTTCCATGACTGCAACATATATTGCTTGAATTGGTTGATTTGCATACTTATTATGATTATACACGTGTTTACATCTAATGTATGCATACTCATATATTAATATGTTAAAACCACTTGCACAATGTTTTATCTGTATGAAGTAATCGATTAAAGTGGTTATGGAATCAATTAGGTTCATCAGATAACTTATGCTTACACTATGGCAAGCTACAAATTTTAACCGATTACATTATATGTATAATCGATTAAAACTCGTGCCTTTGCTAAACACTTGTTTGCAATGTGCTGTGATGAGTTTTGAGAAGAAAAAGTTTTCAAAATTATCGAAGCGTAGTACTTAACCGATTATACTGTTTACGTAATCAGTTAAGTTTGGTAAACATTGAAAACTATTTTGATGATAAGTCTTAACTATCATAACGTTCATATTTTCATATGTTTTGACTTACATATTATGTGCAATCAATTACACTAAATGCTTAATTAGTTAAATCTGTTTCAATGTAATTCTGGTGTAACTCTGTTAAAAGTGTAACCGATTACGTTATTTTTGTAATCGATTAAAATGCATCAAACATGAGAAAATTTATATAATGACTCACTGCACTTTGTATTAACAACTTTTGATCATTTGAATTTTTAAATTTGATATTAGTGAGTCAAGAAAAGTTGCAGGTGTACTGGTTTCTCCAAGAATCAAGATACATAAGATTTGAAGATTTTGAAGGATTCTTGAAGGATATCATTGGACGTTTATTGGTTGATCAAACTACTGCACATTAAGGTGTTTTCTTTCCTGATCAAAAATTTGTTTACAATCTTGGACTATGGTTTTCCCTATGCGTGTGGCCAGGAAGAAGAACGTGTGGTTCTTGTGACTTTGATAAGGGTCTCAAAGTGGTGCTGTAGGGAAAATGATTGTTCTTTCTACAGGGTTGTTGTCTATATTAGATTTGTGAGTTAGTAAGGAGATTACATTTGAGAGTGTGCTTTGTAAGTCTTGTTGTATTAACTCAAATCTTTATAGTGCATTGGCTTTTAATCTAAGGTTGATTAAAAGGACACTGGATGTAGGCATTGAGGCTGAACCAGTATAAAAAATTGTGTTTGTTTTCTATCCTTGTCTCTTTTAATTCATTAGTTTCTTTAATGACTTGCGTTTCAAGATAGTATTAAAGATCGTTCAAAGTTTCTAAAAAGATAGAAAAAGATAGCGTTTTTATTCATTACCAATTCACCCCCTCCCCCTTCTTGGTAAGGGAAACAGACCTAACTTTTCTTACAATAACATTCTTGTAGACTTGAAGCTTGCATTAAAATGTTCTTCGTGCAACATTGGATTCAAACTTTTATTTGATGGAATGTTTTGATACTTACCATAGCTCATCAAGCCTATATCATATTACTTTTATCTCAGCTAGAGTGAAAGTCAAGATCGTATGAGGTGGATAAACTATGTAACAATGACAAATTATCCTTTTAGTGAAGTTGTTGCATGAAAACATTTTGAAACATTTATTGAGAGATCTTTTGATATTGACATTCTTTAAGAGATCCTCTTGGTGGTAAAATAAGAGAAAATTATCTATAAACAAAGTAAAAGCTTTTACATGTTTAGTAGTGACACTATGTAAGCTTTCAACACATATACCTTATTATGCATCTCAAGCATAAGCTTGTCAAATGCATATTTTGTTGTAAATGCTGACGTAAAAATGAAATATATGGACTTCTTAAGGTGTGTACATTCACTGTCTTTAAGGACTTATCCTTAATATGTTATGCAAGTCTTCCAAGGTACAACAAAAACTTCTCAAATTTTCTAAAGATCTAAAAAACTAGAAGGATAAACTCTTTATGAGTAATAATTAAGCCCAGGATAAGAAATGATGAAAAAGATATAAGAGAAGTGTAAAGAAGATGAATGAATGAAGTTTTCTTAGGAAGAACAAAAATGGATCTATTTATTAGGAAGGGAAAGCTTGTTCTTAATGATCTTAAGCTAGAGGATTACAACATAATCCACAGAGAAAGATTCGCAACAACCCATGAGTTATGAAATTGGAACATTGTTCAAGTATGAAGCTTTGCTTGGAAATTGATAGCGAAATGCAAATATTTTACTGATAATGGAGGATCGGACTGCATATGCAAGTTGTATAACTAGCATATAGATAACTGCTAAAGCTAACAATACTTGAATAGAGGAAATCCTAGTCATAGGAGTAAAAGTATAAAAAAATAATCTGTTAGGTTTTTTGGTAAAACCTTTTGCTACTAATCTTGCCATATACTTCCCTATAGATCCATTAAGATGATAATTTTTCTTAAAGATCCACTTGCAACCAATGGGTTGTGCTCCTTTAGGCTACTCTACTAAACTCGAAGTATTATTTTTCTTAATTGATTTGATTTCAATCCTAATGACCTTATCCCAATATGTTGCATCAATATCACTTGTAGCTTCTAGAAACTTGTTGGATAATTTTTAATTAGACAAGTGTAAAAAAAAATCTTTAAAGAAAGTTTTTCTCCTCTATCTTTTACTTCTCCTTAAATCCTCACATATGGCATCACTATCAATATCTATAAGTTGTTTAAATCTCTCATTAAGCTTTAAAGGAAAAATCTATTCAAAGAACTATACATTTGTTGTCTCCACTATAGCATTATTTTTTTTTACATCACTTTTAAGAACAAGAAACCTATAGGTATCGTTATGTTCCTCATAGCCTAAGAACACAATCAAAAGTTTTAGTTCTTATTTTCCTTTTTGTAGGATTGGGTAAAAATACTTTAGCTAGACACGCCACGCTCATAGGTATTTAAGATTAAGTTGATAACCTCCTAATAACTCATAGGGAGTTTTACTAATATTCTTATGGGGTATTCTATATTATAAAAACCATGATACAAGAAGCATTTCTCCCCAAAGGTTATCAGGTGTATTAGAACTAATAAGCATGACATTCATAATTTCTTTAAGAGTTATATTTTTTCTTTTAGCTACTTAATTAGACTTAGGAATTAAACATTTCATATTCATTGTCTTTATCTGATCCAATCTTTTAATTTTCCTTTTTAATCAATTTTCTACTTTCGCTTTATAAGGTAAAAACACAACCACACATAACCACCGCAAGTGAACACCAAAGTTGTTACGAACACCAAAACCCATGTGGCACCATAAACCGCAATTGAACACCAGAGCTACTACAACCACCAAAACACATGTGACACTAGAGATCGCGAGTGAACACCGGAGCTGTTGCGACCACCAAAACACAGATGATACCATAGAAACGTAGATCCACTAACCTCGCGAGAACAACATAACTACATTACAATAACCTTCATTGAACACATAAGCACCTTTCGAGCAACCACCACAAATCCTTAAATCGTGTTGTAGATCTACATATTGGCCGTCAATGAACCACATCTACAACACTCCTGAAAATGTAAAAATTAATGTTGTCAAAACAGGGCACCCAATCCGGCCCACCACGGGTTGGTCACTTAGTAAGCCAACCCAACCCAGCTCATTTATTAGCAAGCCAGAAAAATTCAAACCTGGCTCGACCCATCACGGGTTGGTAGGTTAAACGGGTTGACTCACTAGTTCACTTAATTACAATTCTTTTAAACAAAAAAAAATTACAAATATTTTGTAATTCAAATCTAAATAAATTTCACGCCCAAAATGATGTTAAATTTAAGACAATTCAAAATAAAAAAAAAAAAGTACAAATACAATCCACGTATAATAAGGTATAGATGGTATTTTGTAGGGTTTCATAAGATAATAAATTAATAAAATAAAATTAGGTGGGTTGGTGAGAAAACCCAGCTCACCACGAGTTCAACCCGAATGAGCCGGGTTTAAATTAGTCGAGTTGAAAATTGACCCGCATAAAAAAAATACATTTTTTTTCAAACTCAATTGGGCTCAAACCTGTGGCAGACCGAGTTGACCCGCATGTGCAACCCATTTTGATAGCTCTAGTAAAAATCATACCAGGAAAAATGTAGATTCGAGAAATAAATATAATGGTCTTCGATAAAGAGATGGGGCGAGAGCAACAAGAGGAAGAGACGAAGGCAATGACAGTTATGACTATGCTAGGAAAGATTGTGAGAGTTATAAAACTCAAAATAAACACGAGTCATGGGAGAGAAAGAGAAAATGAGAAAGAATAGTTCTAATATTAATGTTTTAAACTCTATATACTCTTATCAACAACCAATTTTGTCTGAGTAATTAAAATTAAAAAAAAATTATTAAAAAAAGTAAAATAAAAATTAATAAAAACTAAAGATGAAACAAATTGTTGTTGTTACATATATTCATATATCTCATAGCCTAAAAAGAAAAAAAAACAAAACTATTAAAAATAGAAAATAAAAAAATAAAAAATACTATTTGTTTTACTATTTACAGCCCCTATTTAATTGTTACAAAGTCTTAGTATTTAGTTTTCCATTTTTAACCCTCATTCCAACCATGGCTCAAAACAATCTAACATTTTTTTTTCTTTCTTACTACCCTATTTTCTTCTCATACCTCACTTTCCACATCACCTTCCACCATGTCACCCTCCACATCACCTACTTTTTCATCTCTATTACATCTTATTTATATATATATATATATATATATATATATATATATATATATATATATATATATATATATATATTAAGTTTTTTATACTAACTTTTCTAATTTTTCCACTTACTTTTTTTGTTGTATTTTATTTTGTCTAACTTCTCCACCTACTTTTTATATTATTTCTTTTACTTATTTTCCATATTAATTTTTTCTATTAATTTTTTTAATATATTTTATTTCACCTAATTTCTTCACTAACAATTTATATTTTTTTTATTTGTTTTACACACTAACTTTTACTATTTACTTTTTTTATTATATTTTATTTCACCTAATTTTTACACTCACTTTCTATATTATTTCTTTTACACTAACTTTTTCTATTCATTTTATTATATTTAATTTCACCTCATATCTCCACCTACTTTTTATATTATTTCTTTCAGTTATTTTTCACACTAACATTTACTATTTACTTTTTTATTGTATTTAGTTCCATCTAATTTTTTCACTCATTTTTTATATTATTTCTTTCACCTACTTTCCACATTAAGTTTTTCTATTCACTTTTTTTATTATGTTTTATTTCACTTACTTACTCCATCCACTTTTTATATTATTTCTTTCACTTATTTTATACATTAACTTTTACTATTTACTTTTTTTATTATATTTTATTTCATCTAAGTTTTTCACACGCTTTTTTAATTATTTCTTTCACCTATTTTTCATATTAACTTTTTCTCTACTCATAACTCTATAAATACTCACATCATCATCACTTCATTTTTTACGCGTACACAATACATTTATTCTCTCTCACACAAAACCACTTCATTCCATTTTCATACAAACATACCTTCCTTCCCAAAACTCTACTTCACTCTTCTCTTACATTTACCATTTCTTAACTCCTCCATACACATTAAATCTCATACCACCATTCTACCCCAGGTCATTTCTTCACCTTCCATCTTCCTCTTCCCACTATATTTGTTACGAGTAAAGTCTTTTTCCATCATTGAAATCTTCCAACTAAGTTACACACATTTTTCCTCATTCCACCCTTTAGATATTGTTTCGGTAGATGATTTCTGGGACCGAGACACTAACCTGGCGGACGCGGCTTTATCACTTTTTGATGCTTGGATTGACTAGATCGCTCGCTTTTCTTGGATCTTGACCGCTCGCTCTCCTTCACCCTTGACCCGTTCAATGATCTTCAGGCTTTGACCGTTCGGTTGCTTTCCTGGTGGAGAGGGGGAGGTACCTGCAAAAGGCACTCCGACGCCCAAGTCAGGCGTGTATTGAAGAGTCTCGGCTCTTGATTTGAATATTTGAGAATATGAGTTGTAGAGTGTGAGTAGAATGTGAATGAAGTATGATTTGAAGATACCTGGCTTGTGGCCCTGACTCTCTATTTATAATTTGTCCCATGGACCTTAAACTGATATAAGTCCAATAAAATATAAACAGAATAAAATATAAACAGAATATAATATAAACAGACTTACCTGAAAATCTTGTTAGTTGTTAAATATCTTTAAATAGATATTCTTGATTATCCCTTGATTATTTTATATTCTGCTTATCAATATCTATAATAAGATATTCTAGATTATTTTATATCGGATATTTTATACTGTACATCATCCCCCCAAGTCCGAGTTAACCGTTCGGTTTTAGCCGCGGTTTACTATAGGACTTATGAGTTTGAAAGAGGCTGTGTTGGGGAGCATGCTTCTAAGTGCTGCTCATTTGTGGACCTCCCAGTAGGCGTGAATGATTGTCCGTGGCCCAAGGGTTCTTGGAGAACTTCCCAGTAGACAAAATTGACCATTTGTGGCCCAGGAGTTCCTGAAGAACCTCCCAGTAGACGTGAATGGTCCTCCGTGACCCAAGAGTTCCTGGAGAGCATCCCAGTAGACGAAATTGACCGCCCGTGGCCCAGGAGTTCCTGGAGAACCTCCCAATAGACGTGATTGACCGTCCGTGGCCCAGGAGTTCCTAGAGAATGATAAGCCTCTCCATGGTTATGTTTGACGCCGGAACTCGGAAGAGAAGTAAATCCAGCAATTGGCAGCGGAGCTTGATGGAACTCAGTGAGTGGTTGTTGCGGCAGAGAAGGAGATGGTGTGGTCCTTAGCTTAGACAACCTCCATTGTTGGAAGAAAGCTAAGATGTGGGAGAGAGTTGATGGAGAAGATGACTTTGGTAAGCATTTGCTCGGTAGAGATAAATTTCAAAATGTAGAAATTTCTCATATATTCCAAAGTGTTGTACAAGTGATGCTTTCATGAATTTATAGATGCATTCATGAAGCTAAAGCATGGAAATGATGATCCGTAAATGGTGGATCAGCTGCCACGTATTCACCCATGTGGAAAAGGTGAAGGCTTTCTAGAAAGGCTTATTCAAAGCAAGTGAAAGTAAATCTAAATGTGAAGGAGAAGTTCTCTAATGCAGCCCCCCTATCTTGATAAGAGCACCCCTCCTTATGTAGCAATGACCATTTTATCCTTCCCCATGTCTTGGCCAATTTGTAACATC
The DNA here is from genome assembly GCA_036885675.1 of Vigna mungo. NCBI lineage: Eukaryota > Viridiplantae > Streptophyta > Magnoliopsida > Fabales > Fabaceae > Vigna > Vigna mungo. The sequence continues at coordinate 11,909,480 of CP144692.1, read as the reverse complement.
TCCTATTTTCCATCCAAATATAGCAAAGAATACTTGGCCTTTTGGAGAGTAATCTTGTTGTATCTTTTTGGCCATTCTTCTTGTGGTAGGACCTATGTGTGTCATTGTGCTAGACCCTTGTGTATCAGAGAACTTCCTAGTAGACGTGATTTGTCCGTGACCCAAGAGTTCCTGGAGAACTTCCCAGTAGACGTGATTGGTTGTCCATGACCTGGGAGTTCCTGGAGAACTTCCCAGTAGACAAAATTGACCGTGGCCCAGGAGTTCCTGGAGAACCTCCTAGTAGACGTGATTGGTTGTCTGTGACCCGAGAGTTCCTGGAGAACTTCCCAATAGACAAAATTGACCGTCTGTGGCCTAGGAGTTCCTGGAGAACCTCCCAGTAGACGTGATTGGTTTTTCGTGACCCGAGAGTTCCTGGAGAACTTCCCAGTAAACAAAATTGACCGTCCGTGGCCCAGGAGTTCCTGGAGAACCTCCCAGTAGACGTGATTGGTTGTCCGTGACCCGGGAGTTCCTAGAGAACTTCCCAGTAGACAAAATTGACCGTCCGTGGCCCAGGAGTTCCTGGAGAACCTCCCAGTAGACGTGATTGGTTGTCCGTGACCGGGAGTTCCTGGAGAACTTCCTAGTAGACAAAATCTATGAGGCCGAATGGTAGCGAGGCCAACCGGTTGAATACCTGGAAGGCCGAATGGCCGAATACCTGTGAGGCCTGATGGCCGAGTACCTGTGATGTAGAATGGTTGAATACTTGGGAGGCCGAATGGCTGAATACCTGTGAGGCCTGATGCATGCCGGGATTGAGGGCTTTTTGATGTTGTTAGTAAGTGTTTTACCAGGTGATGCATAGGATGCTTATATATTGAGATGGATGATAATATTTGAAATAATATAGAATTAAATAATAAAATGAATAGTTATCTGTAAGCCGTAGAAGCTTGTTGACGTTGATGGTTTCTTCTATCGGGATCAATATGTTGGGGTGTGGTTGACATGATGAGCTGAGACTACATTTTCGTCTGGCTCCTTATGGTTTCAGCGGTGCTCTGTTGTTCTTCCATATTTCTTGTGGTCATCCTTGGGTGTCTTTAATTCTCTCGGCCCCACGGTGGGCGCCAAAATGTTTTGGTAGATAATTTGTGGGACCGAGACACTAACTTGGCGGACACGACTTTATCACTTTTTGATGCTTGGATTGACTAGATCGCTCGCTTTTCTTGGATCTTGACCACTCGCTCTCCTTCACCCTTGACCCGTTCAATGATCTTCAGGCTTTGACTGTTCGGTTGCTTTCATGATCGAGAGGGGGAGGTACCTGCAAAAGGCACTCTGACGCCCAAGTCAGGTGTGTATTGAAGAGCCTCGACTCTTGATTTGAATATTTGAGAATATGAGTTTTAGAGTGTGAGTAGAATGTGAATGGAGTATGATTGGGAGATGATTTGAAGATACTGGCTTGTGGCCCTGACTCTCTATTTATAATTTGTCTCATGGACCTTAAACTGATATAAGTCCAATAAAATATAAACAGAATAAAATATAAACAGAATATAATATAAACAGACTTACCTGAAAATCTTGTTAGTTGCTAAATATCTTTAAATAGATATTCTTGATTATCCATTGATTATTTTATATTCTGGTTATCAATATCTTTAATAAGATATTCTTGATTATTTTATATCAGATATTTTATATTGTACACATATTAAATCTAAAATTATTCCTAACCATTTCCAAAGAAATTTTCCAAACAATTTTCCAAATAAACTTTCCAAAGATATTTTCAAAAGAACTACATACTCCTATTTCTCACATGAGAATAAGTAGGTGTAAGGTCAAGGACTTTCCTAAAAATATTTTTTTTCTTTTGTATTATCTTGTATTGTTATTTTCGAGAAAATTAATCATTTTGAAAGTCACATCAACTTTACATATTTAACTAAAGGTATTGCTTTGAGCAAACATTATAGGGTGTTAATACCTTCCCTATAACAGACTCTCGAACTCAAAATTTTGTTTTGTAGACCATATTTTATTTTATAATATTTTCGTAGTTTTGTAAAATAAATTATGGTAGCGACTTTCAAACTCTATTTTCAAAGTTTTTATTTATAGTTAAAACGGTTCGTTAATTCCAATCATGATTCCGGTTTTAACAAATTTCATCTTACTTGTTTCCAATAGTTACCTATTTTTTTTTCTTCAATAGTTCATGAATAATTTAACTTATTTACCCATATTCTTAAATAATATAAAAAAATAATTTAAAGGACTAAACCTTATGAATAAAGCATTGTTTTATAACCTTGTTAATATCATGGCACATAAGTCTAAGTTTAGTATATCGTAATGCTTAGATAATTTCAACAATGCAATTCGAAAAACGAATCTATAAAACTTATGTTTTCAAAGAAGAAAAACATTTTATCAAACATTATACACCACCACCTATCATCAACCTCTTTTTGTTGAATTTGACTGTTTCTGAAGCAATACTCACATTTATTTTTATCTTGTGATCTGTTCTTTTAAACAATATATAATGAGCACATTCACAGTTTTGGAATCAAACTGGTTGGTCAGAATCAACTGGATTTTGCTTGACTAAGTTGACACCTTTAATTAATAGATCGATGCCTACTATATAAGGAAAATGTTTTGTTACATTAGAAGTACCACTTGGCAATTTTAAAGAGTATTATAATCATCATTAAAAAAAATTTAACTTGTATATTTGTAAAGAAAAATAGAAATGAAAGGATAAAATAATAGATGGAAAGTGTATGTAAAAAATTTATTGAATGTCAAAAAATAATAATATTATTCATCTGTCTATCTATTTATCTATCTATCTATATATATATATATTCAATTTGCACACTGTTGAAATCATCCAATACTATTTGCTGGATGAAGTTATAATCAAACACCACTTCTTATTTCTTAATTAGTTGTTATACAAATTCATGTCATCTTAGTGATGAAAGTAAGCTTTATTATACTACGGCGGCCTGCAGCTGTTTTCTTTTTCTTTGTTTAATAATCTGGTTGACCTTGTGTAATCAAATGTATCCATTTGTAGATAAATAAACATAGTTGAGTGTACTATATTAACCTCTATTCCCTTCATTTTTTTCATCTGCAATGGTGTGTTGATCTTCTTTTTCCATAGAAAGTTGTGTTGTTTCCATGGATTCTGTGCATGCTATCTCTTCAGCTAATAATGCATGTTCATTCACAACTGGTATCTCTTATGTCACTCTTTGCTTAGTTCTTTGATTTAATATACTTTGATTTGTGTATTTGATCAATTTTTCATTAGAAATATTTTTGATATTTTGAATCATTGATAATTGTAGATGGAAATCTCTGGCGTTGTGAACGTTCAACCAAGAATATTTGCTATACAAGTATGTCTCACATATCCCCGCACTACCTTTTATTGATATATTACATTTTTTATAATAAGAAAGAAAACTTATTCAGAATATATTACATTAACATTGTTTAAGGAGTTTTCATATTTTTTCCGCTTTTTAATGTTTATAATATTTTTTGTGAAAATAATAATGTACTAATAATGTGTTATTTTTCAAACAAGAAAAAACACATTTGAATTAGAAGTTCTTTAACTTAAAGTTTATATAAAATTTGTAATCTAATCTATATTCATACCTTGGTATGTGTAATTTAGTGGAGAGAGAACGATGATGACATAAAGTTAATAAAAGAACCATAGAAATAGAGAGGAAAAATATAATCTAAAAGACTCAAGTAATACAAATATAATTTACTCTTATTAATCCGTTATTATCTCACTTTTCCACAAGTTCATCTGCTAGGTCCAATCTACTAATAGATAAAAACTACTTTAACTCTTTATGGGCTATATACTAACTATTTTGTAATTTTACTTTGCAAACAGTGATATTGATACGATTATGGTATACAAAGTATGTTTGGATCCGGTTTTTATTTAAGGAACTTCTAAAAATTAAATTTTAAATCTTCTTTAACGAACTCCGTGCTCTTCGTCAATCTTAGTTGAAAGGATACAAAGATACTTTTTACTAAAAATATTAAATTAAATTAAACATAATTTACTTTGGTTAATTACAATAATAAAATAAAATGCTAGAATACTAATTTTGTGTTAATTAATATATTAGTTATATTCTTAGAAAAAAAATAAGGTCTGGTTTTTTCTTTTAATGTTTTAATGCAGAAATGTTAAATTGATTATGCATTTATATTGATCTTTTTTATCAACTTAAGCAAAATAAATATTTAATATATAATTTATTTTTGTATTACCGCTAATACTTCATCAAACATTTGGTGCTTAGGTTGTTGTGACTCCAAAGCTTTCCCATACAAAAGAAAAAGTCAAATAGAATATAATCCTCTGATGTTCAAACAATCAAGATTGAACAATCATTACAAATGGATAAGGAATGAAGAATGCAACAAAAAATATGTTGGAAAAGCCATCTCAAGACCATATTCTGAACCAGAAGATTCTAACACCAAAAACATCTTGGTATCTATAAAAGAATTTATGGTTGCTTTCTACTTGTTTTGCTATCCTTACACCGTGATTGGTCGGGTAAGTTCAAGTTTTTTCTAATATGAAACACTTTTTATTTTTGTGTATAACTATAATATCAGTAATTTTTTTCTAATGAGACATTTTTTTGATCTTTTTTGGTCAGACATTAAGCACAGTTTCTGCATCTCTCTTCGTAGTGGAGAGGCTATCAGATATATCTCCATTATTTTTTATTGGTCTGTTACAGGTTAGACTTATAAACTACTTCTCTGTCACTTATAAACTACCATTTGACTTCATTAACAACTTTTGAGTTCCGGAAATTTTTCAGGCTTTGGTACCTCACCTGTTTATGGATATCTATGTAAATGGTGTGAATCAATTATTTGACCTTGAAATAGACAAGGTATGAAACTCTCTACAAGAAATAAACATGTCTTCATCAAGAAATTAATTTGTTTATGTCTTTTGGACTTTAGTGTCAATAAACATACATTTCTAATAAAACATAACTTTTCAAATTATCTTCTTGAGCAAATTTTACTACTTTTTTAATATAATATCAGAATTATTTAAAACTTGTTCTAATAAGGTCAATAAATCAGACAACCTTTTATAACTCAAACATTATGGAGGAAGTAACTTACGGTTTGTCTTATTTAGTAGTTTCTTGCTTCTTTTGTTGCAGATAAACAAACCCTATCTTCCATTGGCATCTGGGCAAATATCCTGTACAACTGGTGTCATTATTGTTGCATCAAGTTTGACTCTGGTGCCATATATATTCTTTCCCTTTCATATTTTTTAGAAGTTCTTCGTTGACAAAGTATAAGGAGGCTTTTTTTTTTTTTTTAATTATCTTCTACAGAGTTTTGGGCTTGCCTGGACTATAGGTTCTTGGCCATTGATTTGGAGTGTTGTGTCGTGCTTTCTTCTTTGGACGGCTTATTCGATCAATGTGAGTTCTCTTCGATTGCAGATAAACTTATTTTTGTCCTTAAAATGTTAAGGCATAAGCATATGTATAGGTTATGGAAGGTTAGAGTACTTATAATAATAGAAAATATATTAGTAAGATGAAAAAAATGATTTTTTTAGTTCATGATAACCTATTTAAATTCCCATTTACAATGTTTAGATGGTGATAACTCTAATTTGAAACTTTTCAGGTGCCTCTGTTGAGATGGAAAGGACATCCACTACTTGCCGCAATGGTCATTTTTGCCACTTGGGCAGTCATATTTCCAATCACATTTTTCGCTCATATGCAGGTTGTCCTATAGCTAATTATACTTACTATATATTCAATCATGAAAAAACATTTATTAGGTACAAACATGTAACAATAAACAAATCCTTATGGTCAGTTTGCTTCCCTCCAGAGTCAAATATTTGTTAAGTTCGGAATAAATAATGAATAGTTACACGTAAGTCATAAGTTCAAAAGATACCTAATAAACAGGTGTACATGTAAGTCAAAAGTTATGATTTAAGACTACACTTCGTCCGTATTAATATATTTTTTTTGTCAACTTACATATATTTTCTAATAACATTTCACATCTTATTAATTAGGTTTGTCAGTATTTTTTTATTATATATTTGTAGTAATGGTTTAATATTTATTTTTTTATTTTTTATTCGACATGATCCTTTAAAATGACTCAATGTAATTTTTTTCGTTAATCATTTACTATTTTTGCACAGTTATTATTCGATCCAAAAAAAAATATAACGTTAATACTAATTAAACCTATCACATAATTTTAAAAAACATATAAAGATTACATCGAACCAAAATAAAGAGAGAAAACATTAACTAAACAAAGATATTCAATCATACGAGACAAAAAAAAAATTATTAAGCCTATTGATTAAAGTAAGAAAGAAAATGGGAAGCTAAATACTTTCTTTCATTGTGTGTTCATGTAACAATGTCCAGACCTTTGTGTTGAAGAGGGCTATAATCTTTCCAAGATCAATGAGTTTTGCTGTTGTATTCTTGGGCTTCTACTCTTTAGGTATTGCATTGTTCAAGGTAAAAGACTCTAGTTTCTCAAAACAGACATTCTTTTCAACATCAAGCTTTTGGTTTACCATATGTACCTATTCTAAAACCTTTTGATTGGATTCAACAGGATATACCTGATATCGACGGAGATCAAACATTTGGTATCCAATCCTTTTCAGCACGTTTAGGTCAAAAACGGGTATGTTTTTTTCTAATAAAACATCTTAGTTAAGTTGGTTGCCACTTTTTATCTTTCTTTGGTTGATTCTAACTGATCTTTGCAGGTATTCTGGATTTGTGTTTCCCTTTTTGAAATGGCTTTCGGAGTTGCCGTCGTGGCGGGACTAACATCTTCTTCTCCTTTGGTTAAAATTGTCACGGTAACATGCTTGTTCCATATGTATAAGTTTGATTTATAGTACTTGGTAATATTATTTTTATTTTTTGTAAATAAGAATTAATGGGGTGTGGATTGTGATGAGTAAGTATTACCATATAAAACGAGCGTCTAATTAACAATCTTAATATCTTTTAAGTAATTTAGAGAGTTTTGGATTATCTTTCTTTATTTTTCTTAAATAGATGGGATATTTCTTTTTTAATTAGGATTAGGGATTTATTATTAATATCATAGAAATTAGTTTTTTACTTTTTTTTGTGATATTATTCTTCTCATCTAATTAGGCAAAATCTATAATATAACAAGTCTCATTAATATATATATATTTTTTTTTCGGCAAAGAAAATAAATTAGCAAGTCCCATAAGAACAATTACCTTCTAACAAGAGGGGTATTGAAAAGAAGAAAATGAAGGTAAAAGATATGCACAAGTGAATGTTTCTAGCTATAACTTGGAAATTTGATTAGAAAAAATACACAACTTTTTTCTCCTTTTGAACTCTAAGAGTGTAATGAAGTTTAGGAAATTTCATTTTGGTTTAATATTATTTGGTGTGAATGTTTCAGAGTTTGGGACATGCAGTTCTGGGTTCTATTCTCTGGTATCAAGCAAAATCTGTAGATTTGAGTAGCAAAGCTTCCATTGGATCCTTCTATATGTTGATCTGGAAGGTAATGTTTTAATAATTTTTTTACCAATTAAGGAGTTAAATTATTATTTGAAAGAAATAGCCATCCCATTATTTTTTCCTTTGCTTTGACAAATAACTTTTCTTGTTAATTTTTATTGCTTTTCAATTTTCAATTGAGATACAAAATCCGGGATAAATCAATTGAAGTTCTTTTTTGAAAACATGAATTATTTCTTTGATTTGAATTTAGATTAATGTTTGTCTTAAAAGTCTCGTGTCGACTTAAAAATAGATATATAATTTTATAAAATAAATTTTGTAGAAATAAATTGAAATTGAAATTTATTTTTTAAGATATATTATAGTCATTTAAAACTTATGTTAGTAGAAATACAACAAATTTATCCAACATAAAATGGAAAGGTTATGTTACAGTAAAATCTGTATTTACCTTTTTTAAGAGTTTGCATTTACTTTTTAAATTTTTGCACTAAAATCTGTCTTTATAAATGTTTTTTTTTTTTTTGCAGTTACTGTACGTGGCATACTTTCTCATGCCTTTAATCAGATAAAGATGTCTGAAGGTTAAAACAGTGTTGTTGATAACCACATTCAACAGATTTGTTCGCATTTGAAAATTATTGAAATGGTTGGTACAGATATATGTGGTCACTAAATATTATTAGTTATTGTACATTTTTCCTTAGTTTTAAGAAGACTTTGTATGCATTCTAGAATGACAAAATCATTCTTTTATAATATTCTATTATATTTGTCAGTATAAAATCTATAGAAAAAGAGGATTTTATGACGTACAAAATTGACTTATGACGTACGACGTACAAACTGAAGACATAGTTCTAGACATCATAATAAGTGTGTACCTTTTATGACATAAAAAAAACTATGTTATAATAAATTCAACATATTATAACGTAGTTATTTTTACCTGTCATAATATCATAATTAACATATTATAACATACATCATGTACGTCATAAAAGGTTGTTTTTTCAGAAAAAAAAAAATCATGCTTACATTTTGACATCCAATCAAATTTTCCTGTATTATATTTTTTATCTAATCAATTTATAATATAACCTGTACTAAATAAACAAAATGGAATTTATTTTATTAATTAAAATGTCTAACCATATTTAATATATTATTTGTACATAAATAAAAGCAAAACTCTTCAAACAAATCGACTGGGCCCTAAAGATTAATACAAATGTTCACTATTTGTACAAATCACCTCCCCTCCTCTTTAAATTCCCCATATATCAAAAATGCAGACTAATGGGTCTTATTCCAAGTCTTCAACCTTGTAGTTGGCACATTGTTGCACGTATTGTCTTTCTTTTGCAGCCATATTACTTGTTAATTTGTAGTCCAATTATCCATCTGAGCCTCACATGGAGCTACCTCATCTTCTAACTGAGCAAGTGTTCTGCATAAAAATTGGTTCATATAAATTAAGCAAAATAACTGATAACAAACGAGAGTAATGCCAAAAGGTTGAATATACTATCTAGGGTGATATCATGCAATGCAACATCTCAGTTAACCACATTAGGTCTCAGATCATTAACAATAATACATGCAAGAATTACTATGAAGTTAATTGCCATCACAATTTAATTTGCAGTGCCATCCAATTTACCGAGTCCAGTATGTACTATAAGACATGTACTTCTAGTATAGGAGGAAACAAGAATATGGAGCATATTATGAACCCTCAATCATGTTGCAAAATGGATTACATGACCTAATGAATTATCTATGAAAGTAACAAAATTTACAAAAGAAAAATAAAGAAAGGGTATCTCATTTACCAACCCCTATGAACACTTTGGGAGGATTGAGCAAGAACTTTAAGGAATCCAATAATGGCCTCAGAAAAAGCAATATAACTGTTACCAAGGTTTAAGGTCAGCCACGGGTCCAACAGTCCAATTCAAGATCTTCTCCCCTGGTTTCAAGAACACGGTGTTGTCATGTGGCAGCTTCTTTGCCAATCCATTTAAAACTTGATGGAAGGCATCTCCAGGTTGAGCAAGCTGTGGGAAAAGCATTTCTTGCTTCATGGAAGGGTTAGCAAGCAATCTTTGCTTCCTTAATATGACTTCTGGTGAGATAGATGTGAGTATGGTATCCAACTTTGGAACCTCCTCCTTAGCAACAAACACTCTTATATCTTCCCATGGGATTGCATCAGCAAATGGCAGCACAATGTCATCTACATTAATAATAGGTATGCAACCAAATATCACAGCCTTTAACAATCTTTATATGATTGACATGATTTTTATAGTTAAACAAAATACAATATTTATATGAATCAAAGTCCTTAAAAAGAAATAAAAGGCTACACACTCAGACCTTCTCCTTTAAACTTGTAATAAAGCCTACCTTGCATAGTAACCACCTTTAGGGTCATTGCGAACATCATAAAAAAGTCCTCGGAAGTATACAAAAATGGACCTGGGAGTCTTATCAGGAATTAGGTGGGTGTGCATTTTCTGTATCCCAATTGATCCAATTGCATGAGCAGTCACAACTCCTGTATCCCAATTTTTACTGCAGAGATATTAAGAAACCTAAGCATCACATGAAAACAGGGTGTTAAAGCCCATTATTGTTATCAACATTAAATAAAAGAAACAACCATAAGTATTTAATGATTATCTTGTACAACTTTCAAAACACGCTGAAACCAAATTAAAAGTTATTAGTTGTTTCTGCATTAACCTACTCTTATTACAAAAGCAGGCAGTCATAACCTTGTGCTGAAATTTTATTTTAAATAAAATTATTATAAAAAATAAGCAACAAGCAAACATTAAGAACTTCAATCTCGTTTACTTCATGAAAGAGGCTAAAAACATGTCAAAAAACTCCTCCAAAAAGCTTCAACCATCACAAGCAGGTCAAGAAATGGTTTCATATCTCAATATTTAAACATAGAGTCATCCACCAACAAAATGTTTTTGATAGCAGAGAGACAGAGATGAAAAGGTTCATATTACAGAAAAATAGTATAAATAGAACATTAGCATGATACCTTCTTGAGAAGACTGGTCAAGTCTTGAGGGTGTGATTTTGCAATGTCCCCCTATCTGACGAGCAGCGGTCAACCCTGTAGCTTGGGTTGATCCAGCTTTAGAAGTTTGGTTAAAGAAAATTCAGGAAAAAACTAAATAAAGAGTTAAGTAGATGTAAAAATAAGGAAATTGTGAAGGATACTGTCTAGAGCCTAGATGACTGCTGGGCCATAGCAAATCATTCCAAATGCTTATTTGCTCCCTTGGCCTATAATCTACAGTACTAACCAAAAAAATGCTATCGAATGAAAGCATTGATAGAACCCTTTTGCAACAATGCATCAAAGTACTTTCTAGCTTTCATCAATCTCGATCCATATATAAGTTACCATTAAATATGAATAGTATCAAAGGCATAAATAACTTTGGTAATATCAAGCCATGCACTCTTTAGTAATTCCTAGGAATAGACACACTTAACAACATCATGGAAAAGCCATTTATTTGCAATTTTCCAAATAACTACGGACTCTACCTGATAGTAATATTTGATAGGAATAATACAAAATAACTGGTTGGAAATATGGATAATTCACAAAACAATATAGTAGAGGATCTTGGTTAACATTGAGTGACTGTTATAGACAGGCGTGTCAAACAATAGACTACAGAGATATAAGTGATAAAAATACTGGCATCGTTCAACCTATGGCAAGCTATGGCCTTACATCCATATGCAAACAGAGGGAAAATTACTGCAATCATATCAGCCTTTCTCACCGTGCTTAGGCGATGTGCGACAATGACAGTAATTCTGTTGACCATGATCCTGTCTAGAGCTTCTTGCACTATTCTTTCTTCAAGAATCCATAATCAAGTCGCTGATTAGAGAGTGACAATAATGAAAGTATGAAGCAAACTCTACGGGATGAGATTTGCATAAAACCTGTGGGAAATAACAAACAAATAAGAATCATGACACTTCACATCGATAAATGTCCAAAATATCCAAATACTAACCTCAATATGAGTTGTTACTTTCTTCTCAGATATTTTATCATACTTTTGCTTCTTTGTTGCAGCCTTTAGGTTTTTCCAAGGAAGGCTGTTGCGCTCAAGCTGAGCTCGCTGCTTCCTAAGATCTCGCGGCAACAACGCCGTTTCAGATCCTCCCTGACTCCACGAAAACCGCCGCAGTTCAACACAACATCTTTTTCGTCAAAACACCCCCACTCACACAAACATTACCCATGCCATCAACTACAATCAGAATCACATTCATCTCAAGCTTGTAATAACAAAAAAAAAATTAAAGCAACGAAAATAACTCCCCATACCTAACCCCCAAATCGCATGACCAACAACTTGCGCCAACAATCGCAAAATCAATGAAGAGTGAAAACCCCTTGCATCGCGGAGACGCTTTGCCGCGACCACGGTGCCGCCAAGAGGGAGGTTGCGCCTGCTGTCGAAATCGCTTCCCTTCCATGCGTGAACGAACCAGGAACAGGGAAGGAAAGGACGCCTCCTTGCACGACGACGAACCCCCACCCAAAATGTCGTTGTCATCTCCTCGTGCCACCAGCTTTCGTGAATTTGAACCAGACGAAAGAGAGGAAGAAGAAAATCCCATGAACACCTCGAGGCTGGGTCTGTCCGCGAGAGAGACATTGAGGGAAAAAAAATTGTGATTAGGGTTCGTAGTTCTGTCCGCGAGAATGACCAAAATTCCATCTTAATATCATTTTAAAGTAATTTTGAATTTATTATTGTAGATTATAAAATATTTATTATAACGGATATTTCTAAACATGTAATAATATGTTTAAATATTATAATTAATATTTAAAACTACGTCATAATATCTGTTATTTTTATTATCAAAATGCCATCAATTAATCTATTATGATAAATAAATTAAGTCCGTCATAATAAATCTGTCATAAATTTTTTTTTCCACTAGTATAATCCTTCCAAATTATTAGCATAAAAAAAGACTTGGATCGAATTGGATGTATAATAGATTAAGTTTAGTTTCCCGTATCATCTTTAATTGTTCTTTTCGTTAACAATGGTACCATTAATAATTTTATGATACTATAACATCTATTGGAATATAAAAGTTGTGATTAAATTAATTAAAGCACTTTAACTATTTTGTGACACTTCAAATGTATTTAACAATTAATAATTAAGTTTACTCAAATCTAAGTGTAAACAGAGACGTAATCCTTTGGTAAAACCATTAGTGGCACCACGAAGGTGAGGAAAAACAAACATGTACGTTTGCAATGCATCAATTTACTAAAAATTCTCTTGTTCATTGTTTATGTCTTACGTATCTAAATTTACGGCTGATATCAACTAAATAGATATATATTTTAGTTTATATTTCTCCCATTTTAGCATCAAATGATCTTACAATAAAAAAATGAAAATTTATATTTGTTAATACACTAACATATATAAATTTATATTCAATGTACTAACAGACGAAAATTTTGCAGTTCTTTTTTTAAGATATTTTGTTTGTTGGACATGAAACAAAAACCTAAAATCTTGAAAACAATCTAGAATACCATATATATTTTTCTTAAGAAGTTCACATTATATTTAACTCAAAATACATATATATAATGAATAAAAATGATAAATAAATGAAAGGGGAAAAAAAATCTTAGAAACCTAACCTTCTTGTAAATTTTTAAGTGATAAGTTGACCACTCTTCTTATATAAACCATGTCATTCTTTGATGATGGAAGACATCGTTGAAGTTCTAAAACAATGATACAATATTAGCATGTGTAAAGTTATTCAAACCATACAATTCATGAACAAGTTATAAATGTTTACATATACTTTTGTCCAATCTTCAACAATTCATGACTTGGTGATAGTTTTCTCACATAATATCCGCATTTAAAAGAACTATTTTGTCTATTACATTAAAATAACTAAAGAAAAAATTAAGTTCACATATAACTTATATGCAAAATAATTAACTACTTCATAACACTGGAAAATCAATTGTTTTCCTTATAAATGCAAAATATGTACAAATGTGAAAGGATGTTAAAAGTTATACCTAGAAGACACTAGAGGAAGGTTACTTGAAGAATGAAGACGAGATGTACAATTATAGAGAAAAAACTAAGTCACTCACTCCTTTACTTATATATATATATATATATATATATATATATATATTATTATCTAAAACTGTTAGAAATAAAAAAGCTTATTTCTCAACACCAAGAGGGGAGGGGAGGGGGGGGGGGGTGAATTGGTGATTTATAAAGACGCACACTTTTAAAAATCATTTTACAAAATTAGAATGATCTTTAAAATTTTCTTGCGTTGTAAGTAAAGTGTGTATGCAATGAAATGTAAAGAGAGAATGAAAGAGATACAAACAACATATTTATATTGGTTTGGTCTCAATGCCTACATCTAGTCTTCTTCACCAACCTTAGTTGAAGGACTTTCACTATAATGATCTAAGTTTTACACCAAAGGTTTTACACCAAAGGTTTTACACCAAAGGTTTTACAAAGCTCTCTTAAATGTAAACACCTTTCCCACTCACAATCAAATATAAGAAAAAAAAAACACCTGAACACAAGGAACCACACGTCCTTATTGCAGAAACCCTTTGAGAAACACCTCTCAAATTCAAGAGCTCCTCATTCTTCTTCATGTTACACACGAAGAGGGAAAATAGCACAATCAACAAGTGCAGAAACCTTTTCTGATCACAACAAATACACCTCAGTAGTGCGAATAGGATCAGTCAGTCAAGCTCTTAAATTTCCTCTCAAGAATCCTTCAAGTTTCTTCAAGATCTTTGCTTCTTGATTCTTGGAGCATATGTGCAATCTGTAAAACTTTCTCAGATCAAAACTGTCAGATATGAAAATGTACAAATGATCAAAAGTCTTTTTCTATAATCACAAGTAATGCATCACTTTATAGTTTTTATCATATCAGATGCAAAGTAATTGATTACATTACTAATGTAATCGGTTACATAAAAAACTAGATGTAACAGAATTACAACTAACACAGCTCTTAATTGAATGCACAATTAATGTAATCAATTCACATTTAATGCTAGTCAAACATATTTGAAAATATGACCGTTAAACCAGTCATGACTAAGCTGAAAACAATTTTCAAAAGATAATAGACTTAATTGATTACGTAAATGTGTAATCGATTAAGCTAAGCACTTAAACAGATTTTGAAAACCTTTTCCTTGAAAAACTCATCACAACACATTTGAAAATCGATTTAACAACTAATTAATCGATTCAAACTTGTTGTTTTGCCACAATTCAAAACATAAGTTGTCTGATGAACTTTGTTCAAATATAATGTATTTTCTAATAGGCTTCTTAGAGTGGGCTTTTTAGGAACTTTCTGTTTTTCCTTGTTTATGTTGATCCACTATCCCTTAAATAGGTAATATGTGTATAAGGAAAAAGTGAGCAGTAATAATAAAAATATTCAGTATCTCTCCCAATTCTAAGTTGGTATCCTATCGTTATCCACATCCGTTGTCTGCAGCCTCTGCCCGTTGTAGTTATTCGTTGTCGCTGCTGCCATTATCTGTTGTTGCCACTATTGTCCGTTGTTCAGTGCCACTGTTTGTCACCACTGTCCAGCGCTGCTGTTCGCCGCCGCTGCCATCGCAACTTTTTCTCTGGCGAAGTCAAGGGTTAGGTGCGCCTCGACGAGTGCGACCCATCCCTAGTGGTCGCTGCTTCATTCTTCTCTCGACACGCCGTTACATGCCGCTTCTTTCCAGCCACTCTCGGGTGTGGGCTTCACGCGCCGCCTTTTCCCGTGTCGGAACATCACCGCGCTACTACCAGTCGTTTCGCCTCAGTCTCCTGAGTGTGTTGTGGTCACTGTTTTGCTGTTTCGTTGACAGTTGCTCCGATTAGGGTTTCTTCCCACAATCAATTTTTCCCTCTTTTGTTTGGCATTATAATGGTTGGTTTTGGAACACCTTCTCTTATCTGCTACCCCTAGCATTACTTTTGCAAAACTCAATTGGAAAAACTACCTATCTTGGTCTTCTTCTGTGGAGTTATGGTTTCTTGGTCAACGATACCATGATCATATTGAACAAGATATTTCCACCGTACTCGATTAAGAGAAATCTCAATGGCAAAAGCTTGATTTTCAATTATGCGTTTTCCTATGGCAATCTATCGAACAAGAAGTCTTAGAAATTTTGAGACCTTACAAAATGTGCTCCTCTTTTTGGAAAAAAGCATAGGATATCTTTGCTAATGATGTGCAACTCTCTTTGATGCAACTCAAAGAGTGACTTCCCTCAAAAAAGCCATCATGATATGGTCACTCACATAGGAAAGGCTCGTGATGCCGTAGAAGAATTGAAGAATTTCTTTGTGGTTGATTCTTTAGAAGGCATAAACAAGAAGCTTGATAAGTTTTACCAGGTCTTAATTCTAAGAAGTCTACACTCAGAGTTTGATCATATTCATGATCAAATTTAGCTGGTGATCAAGTCCCATCAATGGACCACCTAGTTACTCAACTCCTTTGGGTACCTTCATCAGTTAAAGACGAAAATTCAATTGATGGTATTGAAACATTAGCTATGGTAGCACCACAAGGAAGAGGAGGAGACAGAAGCAACCAAGGAGGACGTGGTGGTTGTATTATGCATCCTCAATGCACATATTGTAAGAGAATAGGTCATACTCGAGAGAAATGTTATGCCTTACATGGATATCTAGACAGAGCTGCTCATGTTTCTAAATCTGATGATCTAGAATCCAAAATTTCAAATGAAGAGTGCCAAGAACATTCAAGTCTTAGATCTTCTTATCCTAAAAGGTCTGAGACACGATGTAATTTTCCTTTCTCAACTATTCACTTTGATAGTTTTAATTATTTTGTAACCTTCATTGATGAATTCTCTCGATGTACTTGGGTTTATTTAATGAAAGAGAGATCTGAACTTTTGTCCATATTTATGTCCTTTTTTAATGAAATTAAGAACCAATTTGGGAAGACAATTAAAATCATCCATAGTGATAATCCTAAGGAATATTTTTCTACAGTGTTTTCTTCATTCATATCTTGCCAAGGAATTTTACATCAGTCAACATGTCCTCACACTCCACAACAAAATGGTATTGCAAAGAGAAAAAATAGACATCTCGTTGAAACTGCACGCTACCTAATGTTGAATACTAATATTCATGTGCATCACTAGGGCGATACAGTCATCACTGCCTGTTTTCTAATCCATAGGATGCCTTCTTCCTCTCTTGAGAATAAAATTCCTCATTCTATCATTTTTCCAAACGACACTCTATACCATGTCTTCCCACTTGTATTTGGGTGTATGTGTTTTGTCCAAAATGTTTCCCCAGGTCTTGATAAGCTCTCCGCAAAAGCTATTAAGTGTGTCTTCTTGGGATATTCTCGTCTTCAGAAAGGGTATAAATGTTATTCTCCCTCCACCAAGAGATATTATATGTCTGCTGATGTCATATTATTTAAGTATACACCTTTTTTCTTGTCCTCCGTGGACGATCGTTCATCTGTTTAACAAATGTTTCCTCTACCATCATGTGATCCCTTGGTTATTCCTGCTTCTATACCTCGAACTCAAAATGTGAATGACATTGTTCCTTCACCTCTTCTCACATATCAGCGTTAGAGACAATCTCAAACTCAGAACACTAAAGATCCTCGAGACTCATCTCCTCCTCCATTAGCTCCCCAGACCATGGATCATTCATCCTCCTCGCCTTCTCTTGACTCAGATGATAATTTGCCCATTGCCCTTCGAAAAGGTATTCGCTCTTCTCGTAATCCATATCCTGTTTATAATTTTTTGAGTTATCATTGTTTGTCTCCTTCCTATTTCTCTTTTGTTTCCTCCTTATCCTCCCTTAAGATTCCTAATAATATTCATGAGGCACTTGATCATCCTGTATGGCGACAAGCCATGCTTGATGAAATGCAGGCCCTTGACCACAATGGTACTTGGGACCTTGTCTCTCTTCCTCATGGTAAGAAGCATGTTGGTTGTAGATGAGTTTATGCTATTAAAGTTTGTCATACTGGTGAAATTGATTGTCTAAAAGCTTGTCTAGTAGCTATAGGATATACTCAAGTTTATGGCGTTGACTATTGTGATACTTTTTCTCATGTGGCTAAAACCAGTACAGTTCGTATTTTGCTTGCTCTGGCTGCAATTCGTCACTAGTCACTTTACCAGTTGGATATTAAAAATGTCTTTCTTCATGGTGATCTAGAAGAGGAGATATACATGGAGCAACCTCCTGGGTTTGTTGCTCAGGGGGAGTCTGGGTTAGTTTGTAAATTACGTTGTTCCCTCTATGGCTTCAAACAATCACCTCAGGCTTGGTTTGGTAAATTTAGTCGGGTTGTGCAAAATTTACTCAATTAAAGAATCACTTGTTCAACCACTTTCAGACTAAAGATCTGGGTCATCTAATATATTTTTTTGGTATTGAAGTGGCATAGTCAAAAGAAGGTGTCATCATTTCACAAAGGAAATATGCTCTTGATATTTTAGAGGAAACAAGCTTGACAAATTGCAAGCCCATTAATAGTCCTATGGACTCAAATCAAAAGTTAATGAGAGATCAAGGTAAACCTTTCTCAGACCCAGAGAGATATAGAAGGCTGGTTGGAAAACTCATCTATCTTACAATAACAAGACCTGATCTTTCTTATCTAGTGGGAGTTGTGGTCAATTTATGCAAAATGCACATGTTGACCATTGAAATGCAGTGATTCGCATTCTCAGATACATAAAAAGAAATAGGACAGGGATTATTGTATGAGAACAAGGGAAGCACTCGGATTGAAAGATATAGTGATGCAAAATGGACTAGTTCTCCAATTGATCGAAAATCTACTATAGGATATTGTGTTCTACTTGGAGGAAACCTTGTATCTTGGAAAAGAAAAAAGCAAAATATTTTTTTCTTGAATTTTGACTGTTTCTGAAGTAATATGCACATTTGTTTTTATCTTCTGACCCTGTTCTTTGGAACATTTTAATAATGAATTCATTCACAGATTTTGGAATTAAACTGGGCCGGTCAGATACAATTTGATTTGTTGAACAGGTCTACGTTGACCACCTTTAATTAATGGATCGATGCCTACTATATACTCAATTTGCACACTGCTGAATTCATCTAATACTGCTTGCTGCATCTGATACAGTCCTAGTAAAATTCTTGTTTTAAAACTTTAAAAAATATTTTAAATTTTTTAATATTAATATATTTTATTAAATTAATTATAAAATTATGTTTAATCAAACATCATGTCAGAATTGGCTCAAGATCCAAATACATAGTCTTTATTTTAAGTCTCCCAAAAAATGTCTCAAAACAAGTTTTTTTTAGTATTAATATACTTTTACGAAACTATAATGCATTTAAGAAAAAGATTTTAAAATTTTTTTAATGCAAATATATTTCTATCAAATTAACATAAATTATTTTAATAATAAATATATAAATTAATTCTTAAATTTTTAAATCTCTCCAACTCTTAATTAATTCATCCTTTATCTGTGCTTATTTCTTAGTTATCTTAAAAAATCAGTACTCCTTAGTAATGAAATAAGCTTATAGTAGGTCGCCTGCAATTGTTTTTTGTTTTTGCCAGGTTTAATTATTGGGTTTACATGTGACAAAATGTCTATTTTGTAGATAAATCTAACATATTGAATGTGCTATATAAACCTCTCCTCATCTTTTTCTACAGAAAGTGCTGTGTTATTTCCATGGATTCTGTGCATGCTATTTCTTCAGCTAATAATGCATGTTCATTCACAACTGGTACCAACTATTAGTTCTTTGAATTAATATACCTTTTTATTTCTTTTGTAAAACTAACCTTGCTATTTGATAAATTTTTCAATAGAGACTGGTATTGTGATCCATTCCTAATTGTAGGGGGAAATTTCTGGTGCTGTAAACGTTCAACCAAGAATATTTACTACACAAGTATGTCTCACATATCTCCATTTATTGGATAACCTTTATTAATATTACGCTTTTTATAATTTTCTTGCATAACGGCTGCAAAGTTGTCTTTTACTCCCACGAGTTTTCTAGTACTAGTTTTCCAAGTCTCCTTCCTTTACTTCTTAACAATGGAGTGTTTGCAAAAGATCTTTCGACACTCACAGTAGTATTTGATCAAAGATTCAATTCAAATCTGAATTAAATGCAAAAGTGAAAGTCAAACTACAATTATAATACTATTTATAAGTTTATCTCGTTAATTATGGGTCCCACATGAATGAACCACAATTAGGGATCCATTGATCCAAAGGCTTAATGGTCAATTTACTTGTGAGAAACTGGAACAACTTTTAGCTAAGTTATGAACAAAAGACTGTTCTTGACAGGCATGATGAGAAACTAGTGGCAGTATCTCGATTTAATGATTGACGTTGTTATCAAAATATATGCAGTCTTTGGTGTAAAAAACATAATTCCTGACATCTGGTATCTGGTGTTCGGCTAATTGATCCATTCATGAAGCATTCAATAATTATCTTATTAAGTATAAATTATATTTTACTAAGTACCTAGCAAACGATATCATGTTTTTATCTTATTAAGTGTAAGTTATATTTTACCAAATACCTATCAAACGATATCATGTCTTTGTATTAAGTAAACCAAAGAATGTAGTTAACCAGACCGAAGGTCTTCGGTTAAAGTATATATAATAACGAAAACTTATTTAGAATAAATTATGCTTTTAAGGAGTTTTTCATATTTTGTCTTTTTTTTTTCAATATTAAAGTTTTTTTTTAACAAACTATGTATTTGTTATATCATTACAAATGTTTTGTATTATACCCAGAGTCCAACAACAAAAAAATCATGTTTGAATTGAAGTTTTTAAACTTAAATTTATATAAATTTTGTTGCTTAGCTTATATAAATTCCTTTATAGGTGATTTGATTGAGTGAAGAGAGAATGATGATGACATAATAAAATTAATAAAAGAACTAGTATAAAAATAGAAAAAGGAAAAGTATCATATTTACAATCTAAAATGACTCAAAAAAATACAGTATAATTTGTCTTTTTCTTTATCAGCGAACAATTTGCTCTTATTACACTTTTTTACGAGTTAATCTGTTAGCACAAGTTAATCTATTAGATGGGATATATTTATAGGATAATCATCTCCAATAACAATTAATTTTAAAAGAAAAAAATAATTAATTATTATAGTAATTAATTTATATATTAAAAAATGATATTTGATTTTCATAAGTCACAATTATTTACACAATGTATCATTTATTCGAAAAAGATGATTATGCATATTAGTGTAATTATCACAGCATATATGTGGCGTAATTATAATAAATAATAAATCAGGATAAAGAAAAGGTGTTAGAGTAGTTGAAAATAAACAAAGTTGAGAATTTTATGTGTCTTAGGAGAAGAGTTGTATTAGAGCAAAAATATATACTTTATAGTGTCTATTCCTCTATTTCTTAAGTGTTTGAATATTTTTCAGATGGTTTGATTCTTCTAAGATGGTTTGAATCTTCTAACTGATGTTGTCTAGTGCCCAAAATAGGATGGAGGAGGTGGAGAAGGTTAGGTTGAAGGTGATTGTGGTGATTGTGTGGTTGTTTCAGGTTGTTGAAGGAATTGAACGATTAAGACATTTAAGGTGTTAACCATTCCTTTGAATCTTTCATTTTGCTCAGCCTTGATTGCAGGAAGTTTTGTAGTTGTTGTTAGTATATTGAGGTTGTGAAAGGAATAGTTGATGAGGTAGAGAAAATGTAGAGAAAATGTGGAGATAGTAGAATGTAGAAGTAGTAGTTGGAAAAAGAGTTGGAGTTGTCTTAATTGTTGTGGATGTTGGCTTCTTGTCTACATGCATCAAATGGTAGAGTTCATGGGTATTTATAGACCCATAGAATATTCTAGAACATGCTAGCCACAACTTATGTGGAATGTTCTAGATTTTTACCTATGTAGAATATTCTTGATTTCTCTTCCTATCTTAGACTTTTCTACAATATTCTAGAACTTGTGTTACATTTCTTTTCTTCTATCTTAGGAGTTTCTACATTATTCTAGAATTTGCATTACACTTTAATACTCCTCCTTAATGCAAATTCGGTAACTCCAAGCATTGTGCGTAGTAGTTCAAATCTTGGCCTTGGTAACATATCTTCAATTTGATCTTCGTCCTCCATTTCCTTGACCATAGTTCTTGCTTTGATGCTTCTTCATAACAGTTAGGTTCAATCATGGCTATATTGCAAGTTTCATATATGTCTACTAAAGATCTTACTCTTCTTGGACTAGATTCAGGTGAAGAATCTTGTTGTGGAGGCGGAGAAAGCGTACCTGGATTTTCTGCTTCTTCTTGAGTTTCTTCTTGAGATTGCTGCACTGGAAGTAGAATGTTGCTTTTAACAACTTTTTCTTCTTCCCAATTCCAAGAAGCATTTTCATCAACTTCAACATCTCGACTGATGATGAGCTTTTTGTTTGTAGGTTGTAGACTCGATAGCCTTTTGATTGTGTGCTATATCCCAAGAATATTCCTCGTATAGTCTTGTCTTCAAGCTTGTGCCTCCTTTGATCAAGAACATGTATGTAGCAAATAGACCCAAATACTCGTAGGTGTTTAGCCGATGGCTTTCTCCCACTCCAAGCTTCAATAGGAGTCTTGTCTTGGACTGCCTTAGTTGGACATCTGTTTAGAATGTAAACTGCAGTGTAGACTGCTTCAGCCCAAAAAGTGCTAGGCATGTTTTTCTCTTTTAGCATTGATCTTTCCATCTCCATAACTATGCCTTCATCTTCACAGAATTTGTCAAACTCGTGAGATGTGTACTCCTTGCCACGATCACTTCTAAGTACTTTTATCTGCTTTCCACTTTGCTTCTCAACAATGGCCTTGAATTTCTTGAATATTCCGAAGACTTCTGACTTTGCCTTTAAGAAATAGACCCATGTCATTCTAGAGAAGTCATCAATGAAGAGGATGAAATACCTGTTGTTGTGATGTGAAGGCGTTCTCGTTGGTCCGCAAACATCAGTATGTATCAACTCCAATAAGTCTTTTGCTCTCTATGCTTTGTCTGTTGAGAATGGTAATCGGTGTTGTTTTCCGAGGAGACATCCTTCGCATGATTCATTATTCTACTTCAAGCATGGAAGATCTG
Organism: Vigna mungo; assembly: GCA_036885675.1. NCBI lineage: Eukaryota > Viridiplantae > Streptophyta > Magnoliopsida > Fabales > Fabaceae > Vigna > Vigna mungo. Next base: position 11,886,589 of record CP144692.1, on the reverse strand, counting down.
TCATCATGTTGTTCTGATATAGAAGATTTAAGGCATGTGTGTTGAAGTGGCCAAATCTCCTATGCCAAAGCCATGATTCATCAACTTCTACCTTCATGGCTATATTAGTTCCAGGTTTGAAGCTTATAGGAAAGCTTATATTTCTCTTCTCCTTTTTTACTTGGCCAATTTCTATCATTTTACTATCATAAATTTTGCATGTATCTTTCTCAAAATGAAGAGAATATCCATTCTCCATCATTTGGCCAATACTTAAAAGATTCTCTTTAAGATTAGGAACTAGTAAAACATCCTTGATGAATTTCGTACCTTTCTTTGTCTCCACCATGATAGTTCCTTTGCCTCGAGACTCCACTGTGGTGCCATTTCCTAGCCGAACTTTGACATTCACAGACTTATCAATGTCTTTGAAGATGCATTGATCTTTCGCCATGTGATTGCTGCATCCACTATCCAAGTACCAACTTCCTTCTCTACTAGAAGATTCTTGATTGGCATAGAATAAGAGTTTCTATTGATTATCTTCTCCCGCAAAGTTTGCTTGATGCTTATTTTTATTACGACAATACTTTTCTATGCGACCAAATTTCTTGCAATAGAGGCATTGAGGTTTTCCATGATGCCAACAATCATTTTCCAAGGGACTTGTCTTTTTACAGATGCCACATGGAGGATATTTTCCTTGATGAGTCATAGAGAAGCTTCTAGAATTTTCTCTATTTCTAGAAATTTCTCCTCTACTTTTATTTCCTTCACATTCTTTTTCAGACTACAATTTTAGTTTGGATTGAAAGACATTTTCAACCGAATCTTCTTCATGCCTTTTCAATCTTTGTTCATAAGCTTCAAGAGAGCCCATTAGTTGTGTTACTGACAATGTAGCCAAATCTTTTGTTTGTTCAATTGCAATTGCGATTGCATCATATTTTTGGGGAATAGAAATTAAAATTTTCTCAACGATCTTTTTGTCAAGAATATTTTCCCCATAGGCTCTCATCTGACTAACTATTTCTTTTATTCTAGAATAATAGTCTTTGATGGTCTCAGATTCTTTCATTCTTAATAATTCAAACTCTCGTCTTAGAGAATGAAGTTTAACATTGCGTACCTCGTCACTTCCTTGAAACTCCTCTTGTATTATGTTCCAAGCTTGCTTTACACTGGTGGCACCAATTATCCTTGGAAAAATTGTGTCATCAACTGCTTGTTGAAGAACAAATAAAGCCCTTGAATCCTTCTGCTTGTTTTCCTTCAACTCCTTCTTTTGAGCTGTAGTAAGAGTGGAGGTGTCTTCTGGAATAGTGAATCCTTCTTCTATGATGTCCCACAAATCTTGAGAGCTGAAGAATGTCTTCATTTTGACACTCCAAAAATCATAATTTTCTCCTGTGAAAGTAGGTACTGAAATTGATGATGTTTGATTAGTAGTAGCCATGAGTTGAGAAAATATTTTGGAAGTAGTAGAATGACTTATAGTTTTGTTTGAGGTGGTTGAAAATTTTTATCTACGCCCAGTAGATGACCGAACGTAGCTCTGATACCATTGTTAGTATATTGAGGTTGTGAAAGGAATAGTTGATGAGGTAGAGAAAATGTGGAGATAGTAGAATGTAGAAGTAGTAGTTGGAAAAAGTGTTGGAGTTGTCTTAATTGTTGTAGATGTTGGCTTCTTGTCTACATGCATCAAATGGTAGAGTTCATGGATATTTATAGACCCATAGAATATTCTAGAACATGCTAGCCACAACTTATGTGGAATGTTCTAGATTTTTACCTATGTAAAATATTCTTGATTTCTCTTCCTATCTTAGACTTTTCTACAATATTCTAGAACTTGTGTTACTGTCGCAACCGAAAATCGCGACGGGACGACGACCTTCCAAAGAAGGAAGATGTTTTTGAAAAAGTGTTTTGGAGTCGCCACCATAGTTTATTATGGAAAACTACGGAAAAACCATAAAATGATAAAGCACGGTCCACGGAAACCAAACTCAGGGTCCGGGAGTCGGTTACGTGTGGGGAAGGTGTTAGCACCCCCACAACACCTGCCCTAAGGCAGTACCTTTAACTAAATACGGGAATTTGATGTGGTTTGCAAAATGTTTAATTTCCCCTAAAAAATAAAACTTTAAAGAAAACAAAATAGTTGGGTGATTGACCTTGCTCCTACGTATCCTCAGTTGGAATGAGAAATCAGGGTTACGTAGTTCTTTATGTTTGGGTGATTGTTTGAAAACATGATGTTTTATATTTTTTTGTTGATTTTTCATTTTAGAAGAAGAAAAAGGTTTTCGACACAAGGCTGACGCGGATGGTTGCACGTGTGCTTAAATCCCTTAAAATAACTTTTTTTTATTCTTGAAAGAAGGAGGAAAAGGTTTTAACACAAGGCTGACGCGAATGGTCGCACGTGTGCTTGAACCTTTTAAAATATTCTTTGTTATTTTTGAAAGAAGGAGGAAAAGGTTTTAACACAAGGCTGACGCGAATGGTCGCACGTGTGGTTAAACCTTTTAAAATATTTTTGTTATTTTTGAAAGAAGGAGGAAAAGGTTTTAACACAAGGCCGACGCGAATGGTCGCACGTGTGCTTAAACCCTTTTTAAAATATTTTGGTATTTTTGAAAGAAGGAGGAAAAGGTTTTAACACAAGGCTGACGCGAATGGTCGCACGTGTGCTTAAACCTTTTAAAATATTTTTGTTATTTTTGAAAGAAGGAGGGAAAGGTTTTAACACAAGGCTGACGCGAATGGTCGCACGTGTGCTTAAACCTTTTAAAATATTTTTGTTATTTTTGAAAGAAGGAGGAAAAGGTTTTAACACAAGGCTAACGCGAATGGTTGCACGTGTGCTTGAACCTTTTAAAATAAATTTGTTATTTTTAAATATCCATTTAAAAGTAAATAAAATAAAATAAGTAAGTAAGTAAGCAAATGAAAAATAAAAAAAAAATAAAAAATAAATAAAAATAGAAAAAATAAATAAAAATAAAATAAAATAAAAACAAAATAAAAAGTAAGAAAGAAAGAAAGAAAATAATAATAAATAGAAAAATGAAATGGAAAGTAGAAATGTAACAAACCTAAAGTTAAATAATAAAAAATAAGGATTCGGCCTAAGCCCAAGTAGCCAGGGTTGCAACTTAAGAAAACAAGGGGTGCAAACCCAACTTTTTTCAAATATCAGATTGGGTCCAAGCCCAATTGGAAAAGGGCGCAACTTAGGAAAAACAGGGAGGTGTAGAAAATAGTTATTGTTTTCGTTTTTTTTGCTACTCGGCCCAGTGACCAAACAGAAAATGGGGGGTGCGAGGATAAGAAATGGGGCGCTGGAAGAAATGAATTTTTTTTTATTAAGGATAGACTAGCTTAAGCCCAAACCAAAAAGGAGGTGTGCAAGGAAAGGCAAGGTGGTGCAGGACAAAGTTTTTGGGCAGAATTGGGATGGGGGTGTGAATAGGCAAAAGGGGGGTTGCACGGCCAGAATCCCTTGGGTCCAGGCCCAAATGTTTAATCAGAACCTAATTAGGGTTTTCTTTGCAACCCCATATGCCTCTCATTCGCAGAAGCCAAAGAGGCAGCAGCTTCCTCCTCCTCTCATGTGCCCACCTACGTCTATCACCGAACCAGCCGCCACCGTGCCGTCCGACCAGCCTTGGCTTCGCCGGCGACAACACATCCTTCGGGAGAGAGCAGCGATTTCATATCCTTCGCTACCACGCACATGCCGTCGTCAGCCTGGACCAGCCACCGTGACAAAGCCTCTACTCCGTCCGAGACGCCGCCGGCGACCAAACCACCGGAACCGCCGCCTGCCTAGACGCGAAATCCCTCTTTTCCCTTCCCCGCGTGAGAGCAGGGAGCGTCGTACTCCCTTCCTTCAACCGACCACCACCGAGAGCCGCCATCGTCACCGAAACAACAACCCTCCGTCGGACCAACACCGAGAAACCACCGCACCTCCGGAAGTCAACACGAACTCCAGCCACCGCGGCCACAACAATCACCACGTGATCTCTTCTACTTGCTTCTTGCTCAACGTTTCGGCTTTTGTGTTGGTTGGTAAACAGAGAGGAACAAGGGCATGTTTTGGCTTTGATTGTGTTAGTTGAATACAAGCTTGTGTTTGGGTGCTGGCAATCAGTCTTGGTTCTTAGTGATTGGTTCTGTTTGATGATGATATGACGTTGTGTGTGAGGGGTTTACAAAGATTAATGGAGATGAATTTGTGGATTAGTGATGCACAAGAATGGTTCTTTGTGTTTCCTTATGGATTGAGTAAAAATGGAGCTTGGTATTGAGTGGTTGAAGGTGTGATGGACGGTGCAGGGGCGTGTCTTCGCAAGCTTGTGAGTGGGGCTGTGAGTTGATTTTTGTTCTGGGTTATGGTTCCTGTTTCTGTGGCTTGCCTTTGGGTATTATGCGTGACTGGTGGATGAAGATAGCATAGGGATTGGGATTTGTTTTTGGGTGACTGTTTTCGTTTGATGCAGGCGAGGAATGAATGGAACACAAGTGATGTTGGTTTCGTATGCGTTAACCTGCGAAGATTGGAAGGTATAGGTACTGGGAGAAGAACAATGGACCCGAGTGCCTTGTTGCCGAGACCAAGGGGAAAAGGGTGAGGGGTTCAGATGTGGTGGTGGTGTGAAATGTAGTGGAGATAGGTTGGAGCAACGAGGCGCGGTGTTGAGCCAAAAGGGAATCCAAGTGTCAATGCAGCTATGGTGAGGACAAAGAGAAGAATGTTTGCTACTGCAAGAGTTTGGATGGATGAAGTTAAAGAATGATTGTTTGCGGAGGTAAACGAGAAATGGATGTTCTGGTTTCCATCAGGAGAATTTGGCCTGGCTTGGTGAGTGAAGTCTGGTAAGAATGAGTGATATGTTGGGGTATCTATTTGCAGGTTTGGGTTAAAGAGAGAGCATTGGCCCCTCCCAAGTTTGCATTCAAGGTTCTTCGAATGGTGGCTGCCTTTGACACAGAGGATTCAACTCCTCTAGTGATGATTGGAGATGAACGGAGCATGGGCAATGGGGGATAGTGATGGGGAACAGGGAGGATTCAAGTTACAGGATCATACACATACACAACATAATCGATAAAAATCCCTGTAACAAAATCCCCGTAACAGTCATAGCAATAGCGGCAATGCAACAGTAAGATATTCAAAGGCAAGAACATAGAGTATAAGGAGCCATTACTTACCTCTTGAAGACTCGATTGCCAATGCCAACCTTGCTTATCCGATGGGTCTCCTTCTCCTCCCTCAGCGTGGTCCCAAACGTTGCTCTCACAGCTCCCTTAGTTCTCGATGCGTTGTTATGCTCTAGAGAAAAATCAGTGCCTCCTCCTTTGCTATCCTCTCTCTCTCTCTGAAAAATAAGAGTCATCTCCCCTTTTTGTGTATTCCCTTTATTTTCTTTTCCCAATTGTTTTTTTTTCTTTGCAAATTTCCAAATCCTTTGCCTCTGCTGTGCCTCCTGCAAGATCAAGTCGCGCCTCTGCTCTCCCCAAAACTTGCCTTGTCCTTGCCTGCCAAAACCAATTTGTCTCCTCACAGCAGAAAACCGATTTCCTCTGCTGTGTCTCCTCCTTTTTGCCAATTTGTCTTTTTCTCACTTTTTCAGTCATTTTTTTTTAATTATTTAATTTTAAAAACCTTTTAACTAATAATAATTTTTAATTATAAACAATATGAAAAGATAAAAAAAAAAAGAAAAGAAAAATAAAAGATAAGAATTAAAATTAAAACAAAAAAGTTAAAAAATGAAAATAAAAATAAAAAACGAAAATTAAAAGGAAAAAAAGTAAAATAAAGAGATAGAATAAAAACCAAAATAAACAATAAAGAAAAAAAAGGGTAATAACAACAAAAAGATAAAATAAATAGAACTAGAAAAAGAAAATAGGTAAATGAATAATAACAATAAAAGTTAAATATGTGACAACGAAAATGCAATAAAACTATAAAAATAATCCGGACGAAATTGGGTATTGACAGTTACATTTCTTTTCTTCTATCTTAGGAGTTTCTACATTATTCTAAAATTTGCATTACACTGTAATAGTGGTGCTTGCAGCATGTTGAGCCATAAGGTCAGGCATATGTTTCAACAAGGCGGTAGAGGCAAGGTAAGTTGGTATGTTAGGGTTTGGTGGAAGAATGGTGATTGGTTGAGGGTTGTAGGTGGCTATTTGGAAGGTTGGTTGGCAATTTGGGTTGAATGATTGAGGGTTGGTTGTGACAATTTGAGTGTTGGGTTGGTCAGGTTAAGTTATTGAGAGTGAAGTTGGTTGAGGTGATTTGTCGGTAGGGTCATGGTCTTCTAGACTTTGGTTTGGTTTCTAGTGAGGTGGAGAGATGGCGATTGGTGGAGGTGAGGATGGTGCCATAACTATTTCCTGCACATCTTGCTCTTCTTCATACGGTACTTCAGTGATAGTAGACAGCTTTGAATGCCAATGGATATCTTCAAATATTGCAGCATGTATGACAACTGTCACTATAGATACAAACAATTGTATGGCGACTTGGCTTAAAGCATCCTCAAATGACACAACATCTTTAACAACAAGTGTTAAAGGCAAGGTTGACACAATAGGCAACTCCATATGCATTGTTGTCTACCAGAAAGGTAGCATTAGAATCATCAAAGTGATGAATCATACATTGATGCATTGACTCGATGGAGTATTTCCTTCTCCAAATTCTTCAAAGGAATGGTTGTTAGAGGATACGTGATTGGGTTAAGACTCATTTGTGTAGGCAATGATTGATTGTTGCCAAAATAGATAAGCGTCTGATTTATTGAATGTAGCATCCACAAGCCATGTTTTATAAGTATTTGTCAAGACAGGTCATGTAGGTGCTGGACGCACATCCTTAAGGGCTTCAACTTTCTTCATCTTTAATGATCTCTTGTCATTAGCAGGTAGACGATGGGCAATTATGTCTAACACCACGAATACTTTCTTGATGTGTCTGAGGGGTGCTCTAATATGGTTAAGCATCATGAAGAACATTTGTTTGTAGAACTCCTACGTAGTTGAAATTTTAGATGATCTACAAGAAAAGGAGACACCTTTGATAGGGTGCCAGAGGATTCAACATCTCCAAGCACAAAAATTCCAACTGATGATGAGTTATGGACATCTATAGAGCATTTGAGTGCAATTTACAGCTCTTCGTCATCTTCCTCATTGTTTATTGGTGATTGAGATGTGGTGGAAGGCTTATTTTGGTTGACTTTGGGCTTGGTGATGGGCGAGTTATAATGGTGGTTCCTAGGGTTACTTTGAATTGATGCATATGAGAGAGGTTGAGATAGAGTTCATGGCTCCATATAGGTAGAGGTGTGTGGGTGATGACATATGCGAGTAGTCTTTTAACACTACAAGAAAAAATTGAATTATATACAACCAAAATCTGTATATAAAGCCCAAAATCCGTATATAATACTTGATTATATACGGATTATATACGGACAAAAATCCCTATATAATACTGTCGTAGCTAAATTTATATACGGATTATCCGTATATAATTTATATACGGCTTTATCCGTATGTAACTTTGGAACTTTATAAAAAAAATTAGGTGACGGAAAAAACATAATAAAAAATCCATGAACTTCTCAATTATTCACGCCAATGCTCTGCTTAGCACTAAAGATTCAAACAACAACAACCAAAGAAGGTGAGGGAACATAATGGCTAAAAAAAGAGGAATTAGGGTTTTGAAGATACCAACAATATAATTTCACAAACCTTGGGACTAGCATTCAGAACATTGTGAGGAATATTCCATTCCCAAAGCATACCAGACCAAAGTTTCGAATTTTCTACACTGCATACGAAAAAAAGAACCCAATGCAAATATTTGACAATAAGAACATAAGTATGACAAGGAAGGGAAAAAATAGTTTAATTTAAACAAAGATAAACTGGAGCAAGATTTAAAACTATACCACTAAAAAACATAAAATAAATTAATATTAAGAAGACATGGCTCTTAAGAGGATCAATACAGAATGATAAAACTTACAACTGACCCGGAAAGACAACAAAACAATGTTGGAGAGATCCCTAGCAACACATAAAAAACATCTTCTCTAATATTATAAAATGCCTCAAGATGTTTAGTAACGCAAAGTATACATTAAAATTACACAGCAACATAGATTTCCCTATATATAAATTCCTACTTCTCCAGAACATACATTAAGGCAATGACTTATGTGAGCTATTGCCTACTGCTGGCTAAGGAAACCAAAAGGAAGAAAATTTACCATTTATATAAAATCAACCAGTGAAATATGGCAGAAACTTACGCAACGACACCCTTCTCCAAGATAGCAAATCGCCATCCCTGTAAAACCTAACTTGCAACGGGTTTTGCAATTACTTTCTTGATGGCTTCAGCATATGTCCTGTGCTGATAGGTCAGAGTGGATTCCAGCAGGTCGAAGAGTGAAGTCTTAGGATTCCAACCTGGCAAATTATCAATCAGGTCAAGTAAGATACATTCTTAGAAGGTCAAATAGAGTGAGAAAGTGAGGAAACTTACCAAGCTGCTTGTTTCTTATGGTCATGTCAGGAATTCTCTTGTCACTGTCATCATATCCCTCACCATAAAATTCTTTTGAGCTCACATCAATGGTTGGGGTTTCAGGAGTTTTTTCTCCACTCACCTTTGAGTAAACCTGTAGAATGAAATAGAATTAACAATTCATTATTGAATTTCAGAAACATTAGGCTTGAATTCTAAAAGTAGGTCAAATAATTAAAAACTAGATCACTTCACCTGAATCATTATTTCAGCAAGCTGCCACAAAAAATAAATACAGTAAAAAAAATTGCAGGATATTACAGATCCGAAACAAAAACTAAAAGGGGAAGAGTAACGAAACGTGTAGGTTAGAGAGAACAAACATGTATTTGTTTCCGTTGGGCTTGAGATCAACTATTTGAACAATAATGTCAGGAAGATCTGACAAAGAATCTAGGGAAGGGTTGGCGAGGACCACCGAAATGCCGTTGGGTGTGATTGATTTTGTGGCCACTTGATAGAAGCTTCTTGATGAGCAAACACAGCGGAATAATGAGACATCGAGAGCAAAACAAAGAATAAATGGAAGAAAATGTTAAAAAACCCTAAACGAACAAATTGAAGCCAAATGATTGGGGAAAAGCTCAAAAATGGACGACGAACCCTAATCTGGGCCGAAGGAACCCTACAAAGGGAAAGAAACTCAATATGAACCGATTAATCGGTTCAAACGTAAGATTGATCGGTACAAAATTGTTTAAACGATGAAAATGGAGGTTAAATTGGTGGAAATCGAAGGACAAATAGTAGAAATGGTTTTAACAGTGAAAAAGTGATTTTAATTGGTTAAAAATGAAGGAAAAATGAAGAGGAGGATGAAACCTTAGGATTTGGAGGTGGTTTTGTATATGGAAGTAAAAATAGAAGGAAGAAATGGAGATTTGACCATAATGAAGTGATTTTGTGATGAACAAACCTGTGAATCTCTGAAGAAAATGTGGATGGCTGAGAAGCGCTCGAGAGAGAAAATGATGAAGACGACAACAAAAGTTCCATGGTCGCAGGATGAGAACTCCATAAATGGTTCGACGAGAGGCTGATAGATCGACGAAGAGGGTCATGGAGGGAAAATGCTCCAGAAGAACAGTTCGATGAGAAGAAGAGACAATGAATAATGGCTTGATGACGATTTGTGATTAGGAAAGAGGTAAGAGGGAAAGCTGAGAGGAGGGAAAGTTGTAGAATGAGTCTGAGATCTTTCCAATTCTTAGCATTTCACTTAGAGTTAAATTCTTTGAACTTTTTTTATTATTTTTTAGCAGCCGTATAAAATATTGGTAGGTAATAGTTTCATTATATATAGATCCAAATCCGTATATAATAATCTGTATGTAAATAGGTTTTTTCTTGTAGTGTAAAAGCTCTAAAGGCTTTATGTTGGAAATCTCCAAGGTATGGAGTAGACAGTGCAACCAGATGTTCAATGGAGCTTGGATAGGTGAAAAGTATGGCAAGTTTTGGTGGGTGTAAAGGTAAGGTTGTGGTAGGTAATTTGGGTGGTCAGGTAAGGCTAGGAGAGGAAAGGGAGTTTGTTTGTAAGGTTTAGGATTTTGTTTCTCGAATGTGGGCAAGTTTATGAGGAGGAGGGTATGTGTTACAATTAATAGGTTTGGTGTTTTCTTCAAAAGAATTTGGTCATAAGATTTGTGTTTGGATGAGTGTTACAAGGAGGTTAGCTTAGGTGAGGAGATTGAAGATTGGATAGGAGGTATGGATTATGTTAGTATTGTAAGGTTGTGAAAGGAGTAGTTGATGAGGTAGAGAAAATGTAGAGAAAATATGGAGATAGTAGAATGTAGAAGTAGTAGTTGGAAGAAGTGTTGTAGTTGTCTTAGTTGTTGTAGATGTTGGCTTCTTGTTTGGCTTGATTACAAATGATCCAATCACCCCTATTTATACTAGTGGCACCTCCTTAACCAATGGTTAAGATTTTGCCACCACAACATTAATCTAAGGGTCATTATTCATCTTCTTGAGTTTTCTAAAACATTCCTATAATTCTAACCTTATCTAAATACATCTTATGGATAAGCATCCCTAGATATTTTTATACATCATTCTAGAATCCTTCTAGATAGGATATTTCTAGAATTCTATCTTGGACCTTCTTTAGTTTTTGGGCCTTCTCTAGTCTTGGGTTTTTATCTTATAGGCCCAATTTACATTTTAACTCTTTTTTCTTAGGAGCTTCTACATTCTTCTAGAATTTGCATCACACTTTAACACTCCTCCTTAATGCAAATTCGCAACTCCCATCATAGTGCGTAGTAGTTCAAATCTTGGTCGTGGTAATGCCTTCGTAAAGATATCTGCAATTTGGTCCTCTGTTGGACAGTACTCGAGTCGAATTTGTTTAGTTGTCTCTTCATCTCGAATGAAGTGATATTTAATGGCTATATTTTTTGTTTTTTGATGATGGACTGGATTTTTTGCTATTGCTATTGTGATTTGTTGTCGCAATAGATAATAGTCGGCCCGTCTTGTGGTTCACCCATTTCTTCAAGTATTCTTTGTAGCCATATTGCTTGACTTGTGGTTTCAGCAACTGCTACATACTCTGCTTCTGCTGTTGATTGTGCCACAGTTGCTTGCTTCTTTGATGCCCAAGATAAAATACCGGATCCTAGTGAGAAAGCATATCCTGACATACTCTTCATATCGTCCATTGATCCTGCCCAATCACTATCTGTGTAGTCAATCATCCTTGAGTTAGTCATAGTTTTGTACCATATGCCAAACTCCTTTGTGCCTTGTAGATATCTTAAAATTCTTTTTCCCATTCCATAATGAATCTGACTTGGCTTTTGCATGAATCTTGATAGAAGACTTGTAGCATACATAATGTCTGGTCGTGTGGCTGTGAGATAGAGGAGACTTCCAATTAAACTTCTGTATCGTGATGCATCTGCTTCTTGTGCTCCATCTTCTTTTTGTAGTTTCTCGTTTACCACCAATGGATTAGCGACAGGTTTACAACCATTCATCTTGAACTTCTTTAGTAAAGCTTCAATATATTTCTTTTGAGAGATAAATATACCTTCTTTTTGTTGGTTCACCTCTATACCGAGGAAATAGTTCATCAAGCCAAGGTCGGTCATTTCAAATGTCTTCATCATGTCTTCTTTAAATTCTTTCATCATCTCTATATTGTTTTGTATAGATAAGATAATCAACATATAAAGAGACAATGAGATGGCATTGTTTCCTTGATCAACGAAGTATTTATCAATCTTGTTATACCATGCTCGAGGAGCTTGCTTCAGGCCATATAATGCTTTTTTAAGTCTTAGTACTTTACCTTCATTTCCTTTGTTAATAAAGCCTTGTGGTTGTTCAACATAAATTTCTTCTTCAAGCACTCCATTTAGAAAGGCTGATTTGACATCTAGTTGATAGATGTTCCATCCTTTTTGTGCTGCAAGAGCTATTAAGACTCTAATTGTATCTAAGCGAGCAACTGGAGCAAATGTCTCATTGTAGTCTATTCTTGGTTGCTGTGAGTAGCCATTAGCAACTAATCTTTCCTTGTGCTTTTGTATAGTTCCATCAGGATTAAGCTTTGTTTTATATATCCATTTCACCCTTATGACATCTTTTCCATGAGGGCAATTTACGAGTTCCCAAGTGTTATTCTTCTCAATCATTTTAATCTCTTCTTCCATAGCCTTGACCCGTACTTCTTGCTTTGATGCTTCTTCATAACAGTTAGGTTCAATCATGGCCATATTGCAAGTTTCATATATGTCTACCAAAGGTCTTACTCTTCTTGGACTAGATTCAGGTGAAGAATCTTGTTGTTGTGGAGGTGGAGAAAGCGTACCTGAATTTTCTGCTTCTTCTTGAGTTTCTTCTTGAAACTGATGCATTGGAAGTAAAATGTTGCTTTTAACAACTTTTTCTTCTTCCCAATTCCAAGAAGCATTTTCATCACCTTCAACATCTCGACTGATGATGAGCTTTTTTGTTTGTAGGTTGTAGACTCGATAGTCTTTTGACTGTGTGCTATATCCCAAGAATATTCCTCATATAGTCTTGTCCTCAAGCTTGTGCCTCCTTTGATCAGGAACATGTATGTAGCAAATAGACCCAAATACTCGTAGGTGTTTAGCCGATGGCTTTCTCCCACTCCAAGCTTCAATAGGAGTCTTGTCTTGGACTGCCTTAGTTGGACATCTGTTTAGGATGTAAACTGCAGTGTAGACTGCTTCAGCCCAAAAAGTGTTAGGCATGTTTTTCTCTTTTAGCATTGATCTTGCCATCTCCATAACTATGCGATTCTTTCTCTCTGACACGTCATTTTGTTGTGGAGTATATGCAACTGTAAGTTATCGCTCTATGCCTTCATCTTTGTAGAATTTGTCAAACTCGTGAGATGTGTACTCCTTGCCACGATCACTTCTAAGTACTTTTATCTACTTTCCACTTTGCTTCTCAACAAGGGCCTTGAATTTCTTGAATATGTTGAAGACTTCTAACTTTGCCTTTAAGAAATAGACCCATGTCATTCTAGAGAAGGCATCAATGAAGAGGATGAAATACCTGTTGTTGTGATGTGAAGGCGTTCTCATTGGTCCGCAAACATCAGTATGTATCAACTCCAATAAGTCTTTTGCTCTCCATTCCTTGTCTGTTGAGAATGGTAATCGGTGTTGTTTTCCGAGGAGACATCCTTCGCATGATTCGTTATTCTCCTTCAAGCATGGAAGATCTCTCATCATGTTTTTCTGATATAAAAGCTTTAAGGCATGTGTGTTGAAGTGGCCAAATCTCTTATGCCAAATCCATGAGTCATCAACTTCTACCTTCATGGCAATATTAGTTCCAGGTTTGAAGCTTATAGGAAAGCTTATATTTCTCTTCTCCATTTTTACTTGGCCAATTTCTATCATTTTACTGTCATAAATTTTGCATTTATCTTTCTCAAAATGAAGTGAATATCCATTCTCCATCTTTTGGCCAATACTTAAAAGATTTTCTTTAAGATTTGAAACTAGTAAAACGTCCTTGATGAATTTCGTACCTTTCTTTGTCTCCACCATGATAGTTCCTTTGCATCGAGACTCCACTGTGGTGCCATTTCCTAGCCGAACTTTGACATTGACAGACTTATCAATGTCTTTGAAGATGCTTTGATCTTTCGCCATGTGATTGCTGCATCCACTATCCAAGTACCAAATTCCTTCTCCACTAGGAGATTCTTGATTGGCGTAGAATAAGAGTTTCTCCTGATTATCTTCTTCCACAAAGTTTGCTTGATGTTTATTTTTATTACGACAATACTTTTCTATGTGACCAAATTTCTTACAATAGTGGCATCGAGGTTTTCCATGATGCCAACAATCTTTTTCCAAGTGACTTGTCTTTTTACAGATGCCACATGGAGGATAATTTCCTTGATGAGTCATAGAGAAGTGATGGGAGTCGCGGTCCATACAAATTTGATTGCAATTTAGAAATGCAGTATAGCTAGGAAGTGACTCCTAGGTCGTCTCTCAAGGACCAAATGTGGTTCGAGTCTTAGGTCTAACACGAAGTGGGGGGGTTGTGAAAGGTTTATGCAAGGAAAATTAAATTAAATTAAAACTGAAAATTAAAAGCAACCAAACATACTTGAAAACATTGAAATAAATGGAGAAAGCATGACGACCGAACGGTCCCACAGATGACCGAACGATTCTACATTGAGACCAAACTATCTCTAAACCAAGTGAGGAAAATGGAAATGCAAGAAGGTAAAGAAACCAAATAAAATAGACAACATAGTGAATGGAAAAAGACAATTGAACACTGCAATAGATAAATATCTAAACACAATTAAAGCCATTAAAATGCAACACTAAATTAAGTGGATGAAAAACAACTCAACCTACTAATTAAACTAAGTGAAAACAAGAGAAACTAACAAGCCTATTTAATTTCTAGTAATTTATGTGAACCAAAGTGCAATTAACAAATAAATTAAAAAGTCCAATTGGCCAAAGAAAAACCTCATGGCCGTGCACTACTCACCACCAAGACCAAATCAATTTTTAAGCTTCAATGAACCACCAATTTTGTTGTCCTTTTGTCCTCATGTGCACCATGTCTCAAAAGAAATTAAAGTATGTTTTAAACAACCAATTGAAAACCTTTCCATCACTTCTCCATGCAGCAAATTCGGAATGCACACACCAAGACCACAAAAACCGAACCCACCAAGTGAATTCTACAAAAAATTGCTTCAAAGACCAATGTGCAAATGGAAGATACCTTGAGTGCTCCTACCAATGTGCCAAGTAAGCTAAACCAAATGAAAACAACTACAAAAACAATCCATTCCTCATGCAATTCATGGCAGCAACAATGCAAGGAAAAGACAAAAACTCAAAGTAGAAACATTCTTTTGGTCAAAAGAAGAATCATATGTGTTTGTCCAAAAATGGCAAAAACTTAAATGCACCTTCTCTCCTCCTTTCACCTCCATTTTCGGTTTTCTTTCTCCACCAACACACCATTCATGTTTTCTTCATCCCTACTACAGAAACATAAACCCAAGAGACCAAAGTTCAAATTCCAAATCAACACAAGAACAATAAACTCAAACATATGCTACTTCAACCCAACCAAATCTTCCATTTCTTCAAGCTTCTTTGCAAAAACGAAAATAATACTTAAGCCATCACTCCAGCTCTGTCCAGCCACCATAACAACACAAAAGCCTGGTCCCATCCTTGCTTCAAACATCAAAACCGAAAATCAAGAAGAAAGAGCCCAAACTACAACACCCACACATCAAGGTAAGCTCTTTTCAACCCAAAACTCACATGGAACTCCATTTTTATCATCCAACCAAATAAAATGAAAAGAAAAACGTGAGGAATAGCAGCAAAGGGAGAGGAAAACGAAATATAAAGTTACTCAAACCCAACATCTACCATGGAAATGCAAAGACAAGCTCCAAAGCTCAAGCTCCAAGCATCAAAAACAAGCAAACGGAAGTGGAAATGAATTGTTTTTCACTACCAACAAGCTAAGATAACCAAGAGTGAGTTAAGAAACAAAGAAAATCTGCATCTTGTTCATTGAAATGGCTCAAAACCGAAATCACCAAGACAAGCTCCTTCAAGGCATGTTCAAAACAAGAGAAACCCTAGAAGAAAGAAGAAAATCATGAGCTATGGGTCTCTAAGTGTGTGGTTCGGTATTCACACCCTATATGACCAAGAATTACAATTTGGTAGGGTCCACACACTACAAGTCAGCCCTAAAGAGATGCCACATGGCCCCACATTTGGTTTTTTACAAAAATGCCCCTAAAAGGGTCCAAAACACCTAATTCTTATTAAGGGCTTCTAGAAAACGAAATTACAACTTTAATAAGAATCTAAATGACTAAACGTTGAGCCTTTGAATGTGCCACGCCATATCCTAATGCTCCAGATGACGTTTCCACAACTTCCCTACAACCAGAAATGCGCTTAACCAGCTCAAAAATCAAAATTAGCACAATTACGAATTTCCGACCAAATTAAGCAGAATTATGAAAACGGGGAAATAACAGACAATTAAATACAATTCCCTATTTTATTTAAGTGCAATAAACTAAATATAGTTCAAGGAATAACGACTCATCAAGAAGCTTCTAGAATTTTCTTTATTTCTAGAAATTTCTCCTTTACTTTTATTTCCTTCACATTCTTTCTGAGACCGCAATTTTAGTTTTGATTGAAAGGCATTTTCAACCGAGTCTTCTTCATGCCTTTTCAATCTTTGTTCCTAAGCTTCAAGAGAGCCCATTAGTTGTGTTACTGAAAATGTAGCCAAATCTTTTGTTTGTTCAATCACAATTGCGATTGCATCATATTTTTGGTGAATAGAAATTAAAATTTTCTCAACGATCTTTTTGTCAAGAATATTTTCCGCATAGGCTCTCATCTGACTAACTATTTCTTTTATTCTAGAATAGTAGTCTTTGATGGTCTCAGATTCTTTCATTCTTAATAATTCAAACTCTCGTCTTAAAGAATGAAGTTTAATATTGTGTACCTCGTCACTTCCTTGAAACTCCTCTTGTATTGTGTTCCAAGCTTGCGTTGCATTGGTGGCACCAATTATCCTTGGAAAAATTGTGTCATCAACTGCTTGTTGAAGAACAAATAAAGCCCTTGAATCCTTCTGCTTGTTTTCCTTCAACTCCTTTTAAGTTGTAGTAAGAGTGGAGGTATCTTCTGGAATAGTGAATCCTTCTTCTATGATGTCCCAGAAATCTTGAGAGCGGAAGAATGTCATCATTTTGACACTCCAGAAATCATAATTTTCTCCTGTGAAAGTAGGTACTGAAATTGATGATGTTTGATTAGTAGTTGCCATGAGTTGAGAAAAGATTTTGGAGGTAGTACAAAATGGAGTTATAGTTTTGTTTAAGATAGTTGAAAATTTTATCAACGCCCAGTAGGTGACCGAACCTGGCTCTGATACCACTGTTAGTATTGTAAGGTTGTGAAAGGAGTAGTTGATGAGGTAGAGAAAATGTATAGAAAATATGGAGATAGTAGAATGTAGAAGTAGTAGTTGGAAGAAGTGTTGTAGTTGTCTTAGTTGTTATAGATGTTGGCTTCTTATTTGGCTTGATTACAAATGATTCAATCACCCCTATTTATACTAGTGGCACCTCCTTAACCAATGGTTAGGATTTTACCAGAACAACATTAATCTAAGGGTCATTATTCATCTTCTAGAGTTTTCTAAAACATTCCTATAATTCTAACCTTATCTAAATACATATTATGGATAAGCATCCCTAGATATTTTTATACATCATTCTAGAATCCTTCTAGATAGGATATTTCTAGAATTCTATCTTGGACATTCTTTAGTTTTTGGGCCTTCTCTAGTCTTGGGCTTTTATCTTATAGGCCCAATTTACATTCTAACTCTTTTTTCTTAGGAACTTCTACATTCTTCTAGAATTTACATTACACTTTAACAGATTCTCTAGGTGGTGATTAATGAGGGGGCTCTTGGTGTTGCCCATCTTCAGAACAAACTTGAACAACAAACACTATTATAAGAGCGTTTAGAGGATTCTCCTTAGATGTTGTTTGAAAGGACCATCTGATTATTATTTTTTACTTCTTAGCAGGAGGCTCAACTATAGTTACATCTTTTGAGACAGAAGGACACCTTAACAAATTGCTGGAGCTCTTGATCATGAGTCCATCATTAGAGTTGTTTGACTCTTCAGGACGTTCCTTGTTAGAAGAAGGTAGCTTAATTAATCTTCTTCGCCTTATTTTCCTTTGACGCTGCTGGTCGAGGTCACTTAGTGAGTACTCTACTCTTAGATGTTATCATTTTTTGAGCAATAGTGGTGGATTGATCACTAGACGAGGTTGCCACATATGTTGTAGTAGACATTTGAGCTTTGTTTGCCTTTTCTTTTTCAAGGAGTATATCTGCATCATAGTCTCATATAATCTGACTATTATATAACTCTAGCTTTGTTGAGATCATCGTCTTGGAGAGACCTACAACCTTGAGTGTCTCCTTCTTTTCTAGATTCATGTGAAAAGGTGTCAGACTGTTCTTTCTGACATTGGCGACTTTATTGATGTTGAATGGAGGTACCTTGTTCAATTTCTTCACCTCCAGTGCATTTGTCTTACATTGCTGATGTTGAACTTCTGGCCTCGTGAAGCACCACTAAGTAGAATTTTGTTCCTAACTGGAGCAAGGACATCCAAAGACAAGGGATGTTCAACAACCCTTACTTAACAAGCAGTTTGTATACCAAGGAAGCGTAATAACAGTTGGTTACCATGTTGTCTAGGTTCTTTATTAACTGGATGAAATGAATGAATATGATATGTGGCAACTTGAATTGCAGCCCAGTCATTATGTGGTGGATAACATATCTACCTAACACAGTAACATGGTCTCTGGCGTTGTTCTTATGCAAAAATGTCTTAGAGCAAACTTCTTGAATAATCTTTGCATATGCACACGGCTCTTTGTAGATTAGTTACTTGTCAACATACTTTTTCTTGAAATTCACATCGTAGAAGGTACACTCAATTGTTCCTATGGTAGCATAAATCTCATCCCAGCCACAAAAGTAGCAATTATCAAACCTAGGACAATCGATTATAGAAGTGATGGTCTCAATGTTGATGACCACTTCCCAAACAATAACCTTTGAGAGAATGTCGTTGGGATGCATCTCAACATTCATCAAAACCTGTCTTCAGTTCTGACAATATGTGGGTGTCACTGAAAGCAGCTTGCGATGTCATAACGATGTGCATCTTGACAAACACAATAACCATATGTTCTGAGATCCTCGAGATCCAGCCGGTGCTTAAGATAGTGCCTTACAGGCTTTTCTTCGGTGGCATGAATAGTAGAGACACATGTTACAGTTTCATATACTTCTTCGATTGATATATCAACTTCTAGTGGTTGAAGGTTTTCTTTGGAGAAGGCTTTGGCAAATTTAGGGTTTTGGAGAAGCAAAAGCTTGAGAAAGAGTTTAGAGCAACTTAAGAGGCACGAAAGCGTTTGAGGTTTTTGACGGCTGAGTGTGAGAGATAAAAATACTTTGGGTGTTGCTCCCTCCACCTCCCCAAGTGGGTCCTGCACCTCCCCACTATTTTAATTTATTTAAAAAATATTCTACACATCCCCACTATTTTCTTTTATTCCAAAAATACCATACACCTACCCACTATCCTTAACCATTTTTCTCTTTCTCTCTCTACTATACATTAATGGAGCATTTACATGGTTCATTAATGGATCATTTACATGGTTCATTAATGGATCATTTACACGACTCAAATTTGAACTTCTGATATATTTTATTAAATAAGTTTGATTCAATCTTATTTTCGCTGTTGAATATATTACTTAATAAATAGTAAAATTTTGTCATAAATTTATAGAAAAATGTTTATATATGTGTGTTTTTTTTACATATAATATCTATAATTTTTAACATTATATTATGTTTTAACTCACCGACATGTTTGACTCAAATAACTTGAATAAAATATTTAATTTATTAAATAAATAATATAAAAATATTATTAAATACTTAAAATATAAAAAAATTATTTATTAAAGATTTAGAATTTATTTAGTTCTTTCATCATTATAAAGTTTGTATATAATAATAATAATAATATATCATTATTTACTATTAATATTATTATGTTTATTATTTTATATTTGCATCTAACTTTTAATTTTATAAAATGGAAATGGTAGAAGTACTAATATTGAAGTTTCTTCTGAATTTTATATTTGTAATATATCACAAATTCAAATCTGATCCATGTAAATGCTCCATTAATGTAGAAAGAGAAAGAGAAAGATTGTTAAGGATAGTGGGGAGGTGTAGGGTATTTTTGGAATAACAGAAAATAATAGAGAGGTGTAGAATATTTTTGAAATAAATTAAAATAGTGGGGAGATGCAGGACCCACTTGGGGAGATGGAGGGAGCAACACCCAAATACTTTCTTGGAATGGTAAACGTCAGTCATCTAAGCGCAATCATGTCATATTAAATGCCATACGTACGGTGTCATTTTTCTGGAATTTTAATCTAAAGGGTTTTGAAGGGCCAACTAGTTTGGGCTTAACACTAGACACAATATAATGCATGTATACAATGCCTTGCAATGCCAATAGACGATTTGATACATCAAGGCATGATGTAGGCTTGTAGATCCGTGAGTTCAGAGGTTGATAGAAGCAAAACACCAGAGACCATCCAATGGAACAGTACAAGCAGTGCAGTACCGTGACAGATCTGAAGTATTTGCAGAAATGGAGTTTGATGGATATAAGGAGGTGATTGGCAGCGGAATGTGTTTGCAGAATTGAGGGGGAATGGAGGCTAGCTTGAAGGAATGGTTCACAACTCAGACGGCTCCCTCAAGAGGAAGAAAGTTGCAATGGAGATCAAGCTGTGAAGTGACTCTTGGAGAAGGAATTTGCTATTCATTTCAGCAGAAATTCTTTACTATAGTCCAAAAGTAAAGATACAAACTATGCCAAGAGGTTTTATAGATGAACCTCTCGGCCTCATCAAGGAAAATGCCTAGATCCATAATTCACGGATCTGATGCCAAATAATCAACATGTGCTAAAGGTGTTTGGCTTCTAGAAAGCCTTATGAAACACGTGAAGAATGAGTTTTGTACATATTGAGGGAAGAATCACTAATACCGCCCCTTATGATGATAAGCACACCCCTCCTTATGTAGCAATGCCCACTTTACCCTTCCCCATGCTTTGGCAAATTTGTAACATCTTCTTGATCTCCAATTTCCCATCCAAAGATAGCAAAGAGTACTTGACCTTTTGGAGAATACTCTTCTTGAAGCTTTTTGGCCATTCCTCTTATGATAGGTTCTATGATGCTAGACCCTCTTATATCATCCCCTCCCTCTTGAGAAGGATTTGTCCTCAAATCCAAAGAATCTTCATCTTCACTTGCATAACCTGCAAAAGGCTTAAGATCAGATACATTGAAAGTAGCATGAACACCATATTCAGGAGGAAGATCAATTTGATAAGCATTAGGATTCCTCCTTAAAACTCTAAAAGGACCATCTCCTCTAGGATTAAGTTTGGATTTTCTTAGTTGAGGAAATCTTTCCTTTCTAAGATGAACCCAAACTAGATCACCTTCATTGAAGATCAACTCATTTTTGCCTTTATTATGTTGCTTGGCATATATCTCATTTTGTTGTTGAATTTGAACTCTAACCCTTTGATGTAATTCTTTGATAAACTTAGATTTAGATACCCCATCTTGATGAACAAAATAAATAGAATTTGGAAGGGGTATTAAATCCATAGGAGTTAAAGGGTTAAAGCCATATACAACCTCAAAAGGAGACATTTTAGTAGTTCCATGAACTACTCTATTGTAGGCAAACTCAACATGAGGAAGATACTCATCCCAAGATTTGTGATTTCCTTTAAGGACTACCCTAAGGAAAGTGGAAAGAGATCTATTGACTACTTCAGTTTGACCATCTGTTTGAGGATGGCAAGTAGTAGAAAAAGACAACTTAGTCCCTAATCTAGACCATAAGGTCCTCCAAAAGTGACTAAGAAATTTTGTATCTCTATCCGAAACTATTACTTTAGGTAGACCATGAAGTTTAACCACATCTCTAAAGAATAACTTTGCAATGTTGCTTGCATCATCTACTTTGTGGCAAGGTATAAAATGAGCCATTTTACTAAATCTATCTACCACCACAAAGATAGAATCAAAACCCCTAGAAGTTTTGGGAAGTCCTAACACAAAATCCATACTTATCTCTTCCCAAGGGGTTGATGCAACATGTAAAGGAGTGTAAAGTTCATGAGGCATTGATTTAGACTTAGATTCCAAACAAGTGATGCACTTAAAACAATGCTTTTGAACATCCCTTCTCATGTGAGGCCAAAAGAATTTTTCTTTCAACATTCCAAGAGTCTTTTCTACCCCAAAATGTCCCATTAAACCACCCTCATGTGTTTCTTTAACAAGGAGTTTTCTATGGGATCCTTGAGGGATGCAAATTTTCCCTTCTTTAAAAAGATACCCCTCTCTCACATAAAATCCTTCTTGAGATTTGTTAAGACATTCCTCATACTTATGGGAAAATTTAGGATCTTGTGAATACAACTCATTGATGTTATTAAATCCAAGAATGTGAGCTCCCAATGTGGCTAAGAGATTAATTTTTCTTGATAAAGCATCAGCCACTACATTGGATTCTCCTTTCTTGTATTTAATAACATAAGTGAATTGTTCAATGAATTTCAACCACTTAGCATGCCTCTTTTGCAACTTATGTTGACTCTTCAAATATTTAAGTGATTCATGATCACTATGAATGATAAACTCCTTGGCAACAAGATAATGTTCCCAAGTTTGAAGAACACTTACAAGTGCATAAAGTTCTTTGTCACAGGTGGGATAATTACAAGAAGCTCCATGAAGTTTTTCACTAAAATATGCAATTAGGTGTCCTTCTTGTAATAATACAGCACCTATGCCAAATCCTGAAGCATCACATTCTAGCTCAAAAGTTTTGGCAAAATTTGGCAAAGCTAGAATGGGTGCTTGTGTGAGCTTCTCTTTGAGTAGCTCAAAAGCTTTTTTTTGTTTTTCCCCCATTGGAATGTAACATCTTTTTTCACCAACTCATTGAGGGGTGAAGCAAGACTAGAGAAGTTAGGAACAAATCTTCTATAAAAACTTACCAAACCATGGAAGCTCCTTACTTCTCCTACATTCCTTGGGGGAGGCCAATCTTGTATGGCCTTTATTTTTTCTGGGTCCACATGAACCCCATTTTTGGTGACCACAAATCCAAGGAATATGACACTATCAACACAAAAAGTACACTTGTCAAAATTTGAAAACAATTTGTTGTTTCTAAGAATTGTTAAAACAACTCTCAAATGATTTTCATGACTTTGCAAATTTTGACTATATACCAAGATATCATCAAAATAAACAACTACAAACTTCCCAATGCAATCCCTTAGAACATGATTCATAAGTCTCATGAATGTACTTGGAGCATTTGTAAGACCAAAAGGCATTACTAGCCATCCATATAATCCAAACTTGGTCTTAAAGGCAGTTTTCCATTCATCACCCTCTTTGATTCTTATTTGGTGATATCCACTTTTAAGATCTATCTTTGACAATATTTGAGCTCCATGCAATTCATCCAACATATCATCAAGTCTAGGAATGGGATGTCTATATGTGATTGTGATGTTGTTGATAGCCCTACAATCACAACACATGCGCCACTTCCCATCCTTTTTTGGTACCAACAACACTGGTATAGCACATGGACTTAAACTTTTTTGAACTAAGCCTTTGTCAAGCAACTCTTGGACTTGTGACTCAATCTCCTTGGTTTCTTGGGGGTTTGTCCTATAGGCAGGCCCATTAGGAAGAATTGACCCTGGAATGAAATCAATTTGATGTTCTATTCCTCTTATGGGTGGGAGCCCTTTTGGAATTTCTTTTGGAAATAGATCATCAAATTCTTTCAAAATTTTTTGAATGGGTGGAGAAAGAGTTGAAGTTTTGGAATCACTAGATGTACATGTAAGTGTCCCTTGACAAAGAAGAAGGTATGAAGGTTGCTCAACTTGAAGTGTATTGATTAAAGTCTTTTTGTTTAAAAGGACTCCATGTTGAGTGACCTTGGGTGGCACACTTGTTTCACCACTCTCCTTTATTTTTTATTTTCTCTTTTGGGCATGTTCTTGCTTTCTTAAAGACTTCATTTGTGCTTGATCCTGAGCCACTTGGCTAGGAGTCAAAGGATGAAGCACAAATTTCTTGTCCTTTTGATGGATGGTTATGGTATTGGTTAGACCATGGTGAAGGGTTTGATGATCAAATTGCCATGGTCTCCCCAATAGCACATGACATGCTTCCATGGGAACTATATCACATAAAACTTCATCTTTGAAGTTCCCAATGGAAAATGCCAATTTCACTTTATTCTTGACTATTATATCCCCATCTTCATTTAGCCAATGAAGTTTGTAAGGTTTTGTATGGGGTATAACATCAAGCTTCAACTTCTCTACCAACCTTGTGCTACAACAATTGCAACAAGAACCACTATCAACAATGAGAGAACAATGATTTTCTTGAATTTTACATCTTGTATGAAAGATGTTCTCTCTTTGTGATAGATGTTCAAGACTTGGTTGGCTACTAAGTATTCTTCTCACCATGAGAAGTTGTCCATCATCAGCATAGATTTCTTCTTCTGTTTCTTCTTGCTCACTCTCACTTTTACTAGTTGGGGTGTCACTTTCACTACTATAAATGTCCTTGCCTTTCAAAATGATGTTTCTTTTTGTAGGACATTGAGTAGCTACATGACCCCTTCCTAGACATTTAAAGCACTTGATTTCACTTGTTCTTGTGTGTGAGGAGGACTCTTTCTTGTGTTTCTCTTCTATTTTGGCTAGAGGTTTAAATGACTCTTTTTCTTTAAAAACTTTCTTTTCAAAGATAGGTTGAACTTGAACTCTTTGAGAAGAGGATTTTCTCAAATTTTGTTGTTCTACCTTGATACACATTTGAATAAGATCATTCAAATCTCTATAAGGTAGAAGTTCAACCCTATCTCTAATGTCAAAATTAAGCCCACTTAAAAACCTAGCCAAAGTAGTTTCTGGACCTTCTACTATGCCTGCCCTCATCATATATAACTCCATCTTTTGTCTATATTCTTCAACTGTCATAGACCTTTGTTGTAGGAGGGAATGTGTCTCCTCCTAAGGGCAGATTTGAGATCATTCCAATAGTGGATGGGAGGGGCTTGATGTCTAAGCCTCTCTTGGACTAAGGCAGTCCACCAATACATTGCATACCCTTGAAAGCTTAGGGTAGCTAGAGAGACCTTTCTCTCCTCACTTACTTGGTGGCATTCAAACAATTGTTCCACCTTCATTTCCCAATCAAGATAAGCCTCTACATTGTCCTTCCCATGGGGTCTAGAAGTAGAAGGCTGATGAGGATTTCGCCTATGCCTTCTAGAAGTAGAAGGCTGATGAGGATAATAATCACCCATACTTAAAGATATCCCTCCCTCTTAAGAATTTTCACTTTGACTTCCCCTAGACTTATCTTTCCTTATCAATCTCAATTCATCTTGAATGACAGCATTTTGAAGCTCTCTATTGATTCTTTCTTGGTGCATTTCCTTTCTCATTTCAGTGAATTGATTGACTAAAGTTTGAAGAGTAAAATTTTCTTGTTGATTTTCACTATCACTAATCGTAGGAGAATGCCTTCTAGACATTATGGTAGACTTAAAGACAACAAAACACACAAAGCAAAGAGAAACAACCTAAACTCTAAATTCGGACCCCTAAGAGAGCTTCCTATTCGCACAAGATATAGGCTATCTAGTCGAGAATTGGAAAAGCAATTAAAGTGAGGTCTCCTAGGTGAGGCTTAGACTATGGATCTAAGACACACTCACCCTCTACCCAATTTTAGGTTGTGAGACTTCTTTGAGTCTAGTTAAAAATAAGGGAAGAGCACTTGTGAACTCTAGCACCTCACTTGCTTGGATTTGAAACTTTACAACCAAAGACTAATGAAAATTACAAAAGAAACTTGGTAAATCGGAAAGGAAATTAGAATAGGCTAAGGAAATAATGTGTGCAGCTTTGGTTGCTCTCAATGAAAATTGAATCTACTGGATTCACACCCATATCTCTCAGCTGCAAGGTGAACAATAAACAAAAAATTGAATTCTGCAGTTCGGAACTCTGCTGCAGTCTGCTGGTCGGACAATTCTGGTGCATAATTGGTCACGGCTTTCCTTATCCAATGGCCAACTTCAATCACTTTTCCTCAACAATTGAACTTCCTTTGATACTTCCACTTGTGGTAATCCCTTTGAGTTACAAATCTCCTATCCAGCAAACCAATTAGCCTCAGGAAATATCACCACAATTACTAGAAAATTCGCAGCCAAAAGACAGCAACACCAGGACTTGCGTCAAACAGTTGGTGTGCAGAGTATTTGAAAATTTGAAATCAAGAAATTAAGAGGGTATCAAACACGAAGGCACTTCAAATGGAGCCTAAGAATAGCTCTAGAACAGATTTAAAACACAATAAAAGACTAGCAATCAGAATTAAGCACGAATAAGCTATACAATAAAATTGGACCAAACTGTTTGATGAAAGGTCTCACTGAACTTGCATCAATTTGTCAGCAAATGTTCAATGTGCAAAACAGATTTTCGAAATCAAGATGCATTAGTCCTATTCTGCCTTTTAATATTTGACTAACTCTTTTTGAATTGTTCTTTTGATATTTTATGGACCAAAGGCTTTTGCTACATCCATTCTTATTAAATCAAACAGAAAATCAATGCAAGTATAGAAAAATGATGCATAGCTCTCGGCCACAACCAATTCTGCCCAGAAAATTGACCATTGCTATATACCAAATGCACAGTACTGCTTATATACTCATTCCAATGATTCAAACATGTTTCAATAGTGAATTAAGACTTGTTGAATCAAATTTGATGGATCAAAACTGCATATATCAGAATATGCCTAGTGCAGTACCAATTTTTCACTCAAATTCACAACTCCAATGGTCAAAATGCAAATTGGCCTTAATTCTGAATTGGAAACAGTACAGATGAGTTGAAAATGGTATTTGAAAGTTGCTCAAAACAGCAGAATCAACTTAAGAATGATTGGCAATGATCTAGTACCAATCCAATTCAAATTATGCAGAATTTTTTAGCAAGGATGATGTGCAGATCGGTTTACTGCACTTTGAATCTTGAAAAAGCAGTGGAAATCATAACACATTCATGTTCCACTTAGTTCAAACATTAACTCATGCAGTTGCTGTTCAATAGAACAGTACACAAAATGTACCAAATGAACAGTACCAATGCTGCAGCAGAAATTTTTTTTTTCTAAAAACAGAACCGAGATCTAGTGCATATCTGATTTGATTGGCCAATTTTAAACACCTGAGCTCAATTCTTGGTAGTTCACCGCTCTTAATCGGTGTAGCCACATCCCAAACACTTCAATTTTGGCAAAACTTGGTTGAAAAACCGGATGCAAAGACAGTAAAAGCAATTACACGGACATGACTTTAGACAAAACTGAAATGATGCTTAAATGAAGAAAATGACTCAACACAGCAATGATAAACCGAATAAAAATGAGTAATGACTCAAGCAAACACGCTGGTATCAAGAAGACTCAAACACACAGAAGCCTAAACACATCACAGATGCTGGAAACAGAGACAGAATTTCAGAAACACAACAAGACATAGCAGAATTTGATGACAGCATGGAAATGAAAGAAGGAGGCACTTATCTCACGGTTCAAGTTAGAACCTAAGCTCTGAATACCACTTGATACATCAAGGCATGATGTAGGCTTGTAGATCCGTGAGTTCAGAGGTTGATAGAAGCAAAACACTAGAGACCATCCAATGGAACAGTACAAGCAGTGCAGTACCGTGACAGATCTGGAGTATTTGCAGAAATGGAGTTTGATGGATATGAGGAGGTGATTGGCAGCTGAATGTGTTTGCAGAAGTGAGGGGGAATGGAGGCTAGCTTGAAGGAATGGTTCACAACTCAGACGGCTCCCTCAAGAGGAAGAAAGTTGCAATGGAGATCAAGCTTTGAAGTGACTCTTGGAGAAGGAATTTGCTATTCATTTCAGCAGAAATTCTTTACTATAATCCAAAAGTAAAGATACAAACAATGCCAAGAGGTTTTATAGATGAACCTCTCGGCCTCATCAAGGAAAATGCCTAGATCCATAATTCACGGATCTAATGCCAACTAATCAACATGTGCTAAAGGTGTTTGGCTTCTAGAAAGCCTTATGAAACACGTGAAGAATGAGTTCTGTATATATGGAGGGAAGAATCACTAATACCGCCCCTTATGATGATAAGCACACCCCTCCTTATGTAGCAATGTCCACTTTACCCTTCCCCATGCTTTGGCAAATTTGTAACATCTTCTTGATCTCCAATTTCCCATCCAAAGATAGCAAAGAGTACTTGACCTTTTGGAGAATACTCTTCTTGAAGCTTTTTGGCCATTCCTCTTGTGATAGGTCCTATGATGCTAGACCCTCTTGTATCACGATTTGTCTTAGACGATGTTATGATATGAGTCATCAGACTATATGTCTTGGATTTTTATATTAGACATATTGATTATCATTTAAGTGCAAAAGGAGTTTCTTGTAAAGCCAACACGTTATTACTACGGTTAAATATAAGAATTTTACTCTTGTCGACGTAGTAGTTTTTGGTTGATTCTTTCTTTCAGAAATCTTCTTTCTTTGTCATTTTCATCAGACGATATGAGTTGTTGAGCTCTCTCTCTTCTCCTTTAGGTATTCCATCATCTTGTTTAGATGCTTGTTTCCAATCTTCATATTTATGAGTTGCTGAGCTCTCTCTCTTCTCCTTTAGGTATTCCATCATCTTGTTTAGATGTTTGTTTCCAATCTTCATATTTAAAAAAAAAATGTCTAGCTCTGACATTTCATATGTTAGGCTTGTACTTGTTGTTTCTATATGTAAGGTTTTTCTCAGTCATGACGATGTATATGCTGTCATATTAACTATTTGTCAGAAAATCATGTTTGCCTTAAAATAAATGTTATTAATTTATAGACCATATGGCCTATCAATATCGTCTGACCAAGAGTTTGTGGCTAGGCACTCACACACACTATTTAAAAGTGTGGAGTCACTTTTCGTAATGTCTCATATGTCATCATGACATGATTCAAAAAAGATCATCATTCATTGTTTATAGTGGTTAAACCTTTTTCACCTTTTAAATGGAGGAGGAAGGTTGAGGTGTGCCCTTTCATTTTCCATTGCGACTTGGATCATATCCTTAAGTCCTGTTAGGAACTAACCCCTGAGGTTAGTTTTGGTACCAACTAAAATACAGGAAAAACACTAGAAATTGAGGGTTTGAATAATTTTTTCAAGTTCTTTTGCAAATCAATGATTGTCAATTATAGCAGGAGTTAGATGGTTTGCTACAACTGTTAAACGATTGTGTTTTCAAGAAAGTATTTTAAGAAATCGTTTCAAATATGGGAGATAATAACTTAGGTGTTTTTATATTGGTTCACTCAACCTAAGTTGTGTCTAGTCTCCCTTAAGAACTCTTGAGAGGTTTCCCTAATCTTATCCAAGATTACAACTGAGTACAAACCACTCCTAGTATACCCCGAGTATTCTAACCACTCCCAGTATTCCACTCTTGGCATACACCGAGTATTCTAAACCACTCCTGGTTCCCATAGTCAATCCTGACTAGTCCGAGTTTAATCACTCCTGGTATCCAAGTATTACAACCAATTATGGTTTACACTGAGTATTGTTAAGCACTCTTGGTTCCCCTAGTCAATCCTGACTAATTCATATAGCTCAATACAAGTGTTTCAATGCAAACATAATCAGTGTTTAATTACAAATGTCGATTTGAGTAACTCTCAAAGAGAGGATTAATAATACAATTTGTGAACTTATGAAATTCTTTCTCTTAGGTTGAAGAGCATCAGGCGATATAAGCTTTGAGGTAAGTAGAGCTTGTGTTTAATGATCTTTCTTGTGCATGTTCTCTTTATCAATCATTTTCTCTCTTTTATTTTCACCTTCTTTCACTTCAACAACTTCTTCTCATTTGTGGATTTTCTTTATATAGTCCTCCTTTTTGAGATATGATTGGTGGACATAGAGTTAACTTCTAGATAGACTTCATATCCTTTTAGGTAGCTGGTCAGACTCGGCTCTATGTTGTAGGGTGAGGAGCTTTATTAGTGTTTTCATTCACATATGGCTTGTACAACCTTTTATTGTTAAAGCTTTGAGGAAACATTCTAAGAATGTCTTCTTTTCTCTCAACTTCTTTCTATCCTCTGTGTAGCGCTATGAATAAAGCTTAGTATTGACATTACTTGCACAGATAACAAGAACAAAGCATGCAAGCAGAGAGACAAGTTTTCATACAACATTAAATGTTCTAAACGTTGATGATCATATGACATGTTGCTTGTTTAAAACATTTTGTCACATGTCATCACGTTTTGATAAAGGCATTATTCAAAGGCAAAACGTTTGGTATGTTACACTTAGATTATATGATCTTTTTTAAGCCTTTATTTCATAAGACTGTCTAAGCTCAAGTATATTGTTTAGTAATGCTTATCAAGGCGTGACGTTCAGATGCTTTATCATTTTGTTCAATTGCTATGGTGATTAGATACTCTGTTAGGAGTTCTTATAGTGTTTGGCAAGTTATTCTAATATCCTAGGTAGCTCGTTCTATCAAACACTTGATGGCTTTCCATGTTTGTATGTTGAATTTTAAGCATTAGTATTCAACTCAGTGTTTACGTAGATTATGTTTCTATTGTATTAGACACTATTTTCATTTAGACAAAATTTACTTCAAGCATTGTATACTTTATAAGCGTTTATCTTGTTCGATACCTTGGATATATTGTTATATCTGATAAACACATGTTTCATTTAGTATTATCCTTTTGTATATGCCTTCGTTAAACATTATATCTTATGATTAATATTTCTTTGAGTGTTGTTTGTTAAACTTCAAAACAGGAGTTGTTGGACAATCTAGTGTCTCTAGACGATTGTTTCAACACTTCTCCCCAAACGTTATCAGGTATACTAGAACTAATAAACATGACATTCATAATTTTTTTAGGAATTCTATTTTTTCTACTACTCAACTAGACTTAGACATTAAACATTACATATTCATTGTCTCTTTTTGATCTAATCCTTTAATATTTCTTATTTAATTGATTTTCTACTTGTCTTATAAATTAAAAACAAAACCATATATAACCACCACGAGTGAACATCAGAATTGTTACGAACACCAAAACACGTGTAACACCATAGATAGCAGGTAAATAACACCAAGATACTACAACCACCAAAATGTGTGACACTAGAAATCGCGAGTGAATACCGAAGATGCTGCAACCACCAAAAAGCATGTGATACCATAGAAACGCATATCCAACTTCCTCGCGAGAACAACATAGCCACCACCCTCAAATCTATAACACGATAACACTTTCATCGAACACGCGATCGAGCACCTTGGAAGCAGCCACCACAAATCCCTAATAGCACGTTCACATACGTAGATCTGCATGCTGGTCATCAACTAACAACATCTGCAACACTCCTAAAAACATGAAAATTAGACCAGGAATAATTTAGATTTAAGAAATGACAACAACAATCTTTGATGAGGAGATAACAACGAAAACGACGAAAAGAAAAGACGAAGAAAAAGACTATTGCGATTACACTGAGAGAAAGTATGAGGGATATAAAACTTAAAATGAGTGTTGGGAAGGAGCGTGAAGAAAAATAATTCTAATAATATTTTAAACTCTATTTAGTCTCATCTTACTTGTTTCCAATAATTACCTATTTCTTTTCAACAGTTCATGAATAATTTAACTTATTTATCCATATTCTTAAATAGTATAAAAAAATAACATCTTTTACTTTAAAGGACTAAAACCTACAAATAAAGCATTGTTTTATAACCTTGTTAATATAAGGGCACATAAGTCTTAAGTTTAATATATTCTAAATGCTTAGATAATTTAAACAATACAATTTGGCAAACGAATCTATAAAACTCATGTTTCAAAGAAGAAAGAAAACATATTTTGTCAAACATTATACACCACCGCCTATCATGAATCTCTTTTTGTTGAATTTGAGTGTTTCTGAAGCAATACTCACGTTTATTTTTATCTTGTGATCTGTTCTTTTAAACAATATATAATGACCACATTCACAGTTTTGGAATCAAACTGGCAGGTCAGATACAACTGGATTTTTCTAGTCTCAGTTCACACCTTTAATTAATAGATCATGCCTACTACGTAAGGAAAATGTTTTGTTACAATACAAGTACCATGACAATTTTAAAGAGTATTTTAATCATTAAAAAAAAGTTTAAACCCTTTTTTTGTCCCTAAGTTAAGTTTTGATGTTCAGTCTAGTCCCCGCTTTTAAAAATGTCAACCTTTAGTCCCTATGATATAAAAAATGTATCAAATCAGTCCTATCCGTTAACAAATCACAAGTTTTTCATTAAGTGATTTGTTGTTCATAACACATTCCGTTAACAAATCACAAAATATTGGATACCTAGGTATGAAAACTTATGATTTGTTGTTCATTAAGTGTTGTCATGAGGATTGATTTGATACATTTTTTATATCATAGGGACTAAAGGTTGACATTTTTAAAAACGGGGACTAAACTGAACATCAGAACTTAACTTAGGGACAAAAAAGGATTTAGACTTTAAAAAAATCAAGTTATTTGGAAAAGAAAAATAAAAATGAAAGGATAACATAATAGATGGAAAGTGTGTCAAATATATATATATATATATATATATATATATATATATATATATATATATATATATATATATATATATATATATATATATATATATATATATATATATATATATTCAATTTGTACACTGTTGAAATAATCTAATACAACATGGTGCATGAAGTTATAATCAAACACCACTTCTTTTTCTTAATCAGTTATCATAAAAGTTCATCACTTTTGTTTAATAATTTGGTTGACCTTGTGTGATAAAATGTATCCATTTAGATAAATAAAGATAGTTAATTGTACTATATAAACTTCTATTCCCTTCATTTTTCCATAGAAAATGCCGTGTTTCCATGGAGTCTGTGCATGCTATCTCTTCAGCTAATAATGCATGTTTATTCATTGGTTCCAGGTAATATCTTTTATTAAACTAATTATAAAATTATGTTTAATCAGACAGAGTTAGCTCTAGATCCAAAGTCTTTATTTTAAGTCTCCAAAAAACTTTCTCAAAACAATTTTTTTTAATATTAATATACTTTTACTAAATTAATGTATTTAAGAAAAAGATTTAAAAAAACTTTTTAATACCAATATATTTCTATCAAATTAACATACATTATTTTAACAATAAATAAAAAAAAATAATTCTTAAATTAGTTATCTTAAAAAATCAATTATCCTTAGTAATGAGAGATAAACTTATACTAGGTCGTCTGCAATTGTTTTTTGTTTTTGCCAGGTTTAATTATTGGGTTCAGCTGTGACAAAATGTGCTATATAAAGCTCTATTCCCATCATCTTTTTCTACAGAAAAGTGCTGTGTTGTTTCCATGGATTCTGTGCATGCTGTGTGTTCAGCTAATAATGCATGTTCATTCATAACTGGTACCTACTATAGCTTCAAGTTCTTTGAATTAGTATACTTTTTTTTTAAACTTATTTTGATTAATTATTCATTAGAGACTGATATTGTGAATCATTGCTAATTGTAGGGGGAAATCTCTCGCGCTCTAAACTTTCAACCAACAATATTTACTACACTAGTATGTCTCACATATCCTCATTTCTTGGATTATCTTTATTAATATTACTCTTTTTATAATAAAGAAAATTTGTTTAGAATAAACTACGCTGACATTTTTTAAGGAGTTTTTCATTTTTTTTTCTGTTTTTCAATATTTATAGTATTTTTTAAAACAAACTATGTTTTTTTTAAATTATGAAATGTTGTTGTATTATACTAAGAGTCGAACAACAAAAAATACACGTTTGAAATAAAGTTTTTAAACTTGTGATTTGATTGATTGAAGAGAGAATGTTGATAACAAAAGTTAATAAAAGAACTAGTATAGAAATACAAAAAGGAAAGTATCATATTTACAATCTAAAATGAGTCAAGCAACACAAGTATAATTTACCTTTTTTTTTAACAGCGCATAATTTGCTCTTATTACACTTTTTTTAGATGGGACGTATTTATAAGAAAATCATCGAATAACAATTAATTTTAAAAATAATTAATTATTATAGTGATTATTTTATATATTAAAAATTTTTAATATGTAAAATAACTTTTATTATAAATAAAAAAATTATAATTTAAGTGTCACTTTGAAAGATGATAAAGTGTCACTTTGATGTGCATCACCATACATACTCCGAATTGTATACTTTTATGGTACAGTTAAAAAGTAAAGGGCTTTACCTACTCTACTCCGAATTGTCTGTCAACCTTTGTGGGAAGGAGGTGTCTAAGTTAAAAGACTAGAAATATAATTTTACAAAAGAAAAGTTAAATTAAATTTAAAATAATTCAATTAATTTAAATATAATAAAAAATAAAATGCTAGTGTAATTAATATATTGATTATATATTTTAGTAAAATTGATAAATTCGAAGTTATTAATTGACGATAAAAAATGTTTTCTCCACCTTTAATATTAATTTTAATTTATTTAAAATAAATTTAATAATTTCGAATTTAATTTAATTAGCCCACAGGATTTCTCTCACAATCTACTCAAACGGATTTCCTCTCATATTTATCTATGTACTTAATTGTTTTATCTGTTTATTTTTATAATCTATTATTTTTAAAATTAAATTTCAATCATCTTTTGGAAATAAATTTAATAAAAAAATCAATGTTATACAATATAAAAATTTGTCATTCAAATGAAAATATAGTTTATAATCTAATTTTATTTTAAAAAATATTTATTTATTGTAAAATTTTAGTTGTATAAGAGCGAATATTTACGTATACGAAGACAAAATGCAGGTCATCAATCAAGCCCGAGATTTCATATATAAATAAATTATGTGATCTGGGCTGGACGATGGA
Organism: Vigna mungo; assembly: GCA_036885675.1. Classification (NCBI taxonomy): domain Eukaryota; kingdom Viridiplantae; phylum Streptophyta; class Magnoliopsida; order Fabales; family Fabaceae; genus Vigna; species Vigna mungo. The sequence goes on along the minus strand of CP144692.1, from coordinate 11,851,659 downwards.
GTTTTGAGCTTTTTCTGACAATAATAAAATGGCTAAAATGAATATATAAGAAACAGTCTGATATAATGTATAATTTTATTTATTTATTATCACTAATATTTCATCAAACATTTGATGCTTAGGTTGTTGTGACTCAAAAGCTTCTCAATACAAAAGAAAAACTCAAATAGAATATAATGTTTTGAGTTTCAAACAGTCAAGATTGAACAATCATTACAAACGGATTGAAGGAAAGAAACATGTCGGGAAAGCCATCTCAAGACCAGATCTTGATTCTGAAGCAGAGGATTCTAATGCCAAAACACTTTTGATCTTAATAAATAAATTTGTAGTTGCTTTCTTCATGTTTTGCAATCCTTACAGCGTTATTGCTCGAGTAAGTTCAATTTTTTTCAAATACGAAACACATTCTTTTTTGTGTATATATAATTATAAAATGAGACATTTTATCTTTGTTGGTCAGACATTTAGCACAGTTTCTGCATCTCTCTTGGTAGTGGAGAAGCTATCAGATATATCTCTGTTGTTTTTTATTGGGGTGTTACAGGTGAGACTCTAATTATAACTCACTTCTCCTTAAATAGCACTTATAAAAACTACGCTTTAACTTCATTAACAGCTTTTGAGTTCTCAAAATGTTTCAGGCTATGGTACCTCTCTTGTTTATGGATATTTACGTTAATGGTATCAATCAATTATCTGACCTTGAAATAGATAAGGTATGAAACTTTCAACTACAAATAAATATATATCTATATATGTATATATATAGACACATGTGTATCTCTACACACATATGTGTATGTAGAAAAATCATATATAGAAGGATTCTAATATAAAAATATCTAGAGTGTTTATCTATAAGAAATCTTTAGATAAGTTCACACAGTATCTAGAATAGTAAAATATTTTAGAAATCTTTAGAAAATGATTTATAGTCCTTAAATTAATGTTACCATTGGTTGAGGATGTACTATTGATATAAATAGAAATGATTAAATCATTTATAATTAAGCCAAGAAAAATTAGAAACAATCAATATTACAAAAAGTTTTTCTCTTTTTTCAAAATCTTTTAACCTCTCCCAAATTTTAAACACTTCCTTCCTTTATGTCTCTAAAATTTCCTCCCAACATAAGTAACTTATGCTATGGTTTGTCTTATTTAGCAGTTTGTTGCATGTTTTATTGCAGATAAACAAACCCTATCTTCCATTGGCTTCTGGGCAAATATCCTTCACCATTGGTGCCATTATTGTTGCATCAAGTTTAATTCTGGTGCCATATATATTTTTTTCACTTTTACGCTAATATTTTTTAGAAGTTCTTCGCTGACAAAGTATAAGGAGGATTTTTTTTTTTTTCATATTATCTTCTACAGAGTTTTGGGCTTGCCTGGACTGTAGGTTCTTGGCCATTGATTTGGAATGTTGTGTCGTGCTTTCTTCTTTGGACAGCTTATTCGATCAATGTGAGTTCTCTTCGATAGCATATAAACTTATTTTTGTCCCTTAAAATGTCAAGGCATAAGCATATGTAAGGGTTACGGAAGGTTAGAATACTTATAATAATATCCATAATAATAGAAAATATATTAGTAAGATGAAAAAAAAATGATTGTTTTTAGTTCATAAACAGTATTATAGACTACTAAACAATTTATGATAACCCATTTAAATTCCCATTGACAATGTTTAGATGGTGATAACACTGATTTAAAACTTTTCAGGGGCCTCTGTTGAGATGGAAAAGACATCCACTACTTGCGGCAATATGCGTTTGGGCTACTTGGGCAGTCGTATTTCCAATTACATTTTTCGCTCACATGCAGGTTGTCATATAATTAATTATACTCATTTCTCATGTCTTTAATTATATTCTCTAACAACATTTCTCATGTTTTTAATTAAAGAAAGATGAAAGGAAGCTAAATACATTTTTTCATTGTGTGTTCATGTAACAATGTCCAGACCTTTGTGTTGAAGAGGGCTACTATCTTTCCGAGAGCACTGGTTTTTGTTATTGTATTCATGAGCTTCTACTCTTTAGGTATTGCATTGTTCAAGGTAAAAGACTCTATTTTCTCAAAACAGACATTCTTTTCAACATCAAGCTTTTGGTTTACCATATGTATCCATTGTAAACCTTTTTATTGGATTCAACAGGATATACCTGATATCGACGGAGATCAAGCATATGGTATCCAATCTTTTGCAGCACGTTTCGGTCAAAAACGGGTATGTTTTCCTAGTAAAACATTTAGTTAAGTTGGTTGTTACTTTTTATTTTCTTTGGTTGTGTCTAACTCATCTTTACAGGTATTCTGGTTTTGTGTTTCTCTTTTTGAAATGGCTTTCGGAATTGCCCTCATGGCGGGAATAACGTCTTCTAGTCTTCTGGTTAAAATTGTCACGGTAATATGCTTCTTACATATATAAGTTTGAATCCTACATCTTCGTGGATTGTTACACACTTGCATAATTTTTCCACTTAATTAGATTTTTTTATTTATTTTTGCATATAAGTAGATCGTGGTACGTGTTAGAATATAAAACGAACGTCTAACAATATCTTTCCCAAACTATTCTTGTAATCCCCACATATCTTTCTAACTTAACTTTCTATGTCTCTATTTGGTTTGTTTCTCATTACCTGCATAAAAGCAAATACTTATAATTTATTTTTCCAATCAAATTATTCTCTCCTCTATTCTAAGTTTCTCATTTATTATCTAGCCACATTTTCGGACATTTCTCTCTACACCTCCAAATGTTTTTTCTTTCACCTTCAATTTTCCAAAATAGTCCTCAATAAGGTTACATTTCTCATGAAAAACAGGTGCATGAAACCTATAATCCAATTCGCATATTTTAATGGATTTTGAAATCCATTGAAGACTTAGACAGATTTCGAAATCCATTTAAACCTTTAACAGATTTCGAAATCCGTTTAGATCTTCAAAAGATTTCGAAACTCGTTGAAACCTTCGAAAAATCCTTCAATGGATTTCAAAATTCGTTGAAGCCTTTGAAAAACCCATTTTGAATTTCGTTGGAGCCTTCGAAAAATTCTTTAACTGATTTCGTAATTTGTTGAAGGAAAAATCTTTCAACAAATTTTGTAATTTGTTGAAGCCTTCAAAAAATCTTTCAACGGATTTTGAATCCATTGAAGTCTTCGAAAAATCATTCAACAGAGTTCGATGAGGCCTTCGAAAAATGGATTGTAAGGTTTTTTTTATTGTAAAGGGAGGAAAACTTTAAAAAGAGGTACTTTAAGTTACTTTTTTTAATTGAGGATAGTTTTGGAATTCATAAATAATTTATAGGTGTAGGGAGAAATCGTTGGAGATGCAGGGAGAAATGTCCCATATTTCTTACTCTCAATAGATTCTCCATTGACTTTTGCATTTGAATATATTATAGGAAAATGAAGTATTATAGGATAACTCTCAAGTCCACAAATTGTATTGAAAACTTATATTTCTTCCATCATCAATTTTCCATGAATTCTCCTTAAACCACTTTCCTTTTTCCTTTCCCCCCCCCCCCCCTTATTTGATACAAATCTCTCCACCATCATGACTCGTGTATTGTTTTTTCTCTCCCCCATATTCCTTCATGTCTCATTTTTTTATGTTATAATTTCTTTCCCTAATCTTTCCATTTCTTTTGTTAGTGTATTGTATGTGGTCAAAGACCCTTCGACTCTATTAACTACAAATGATTAGCTAACTAGACACTAACAGGATACCACCTACCGGATACTTGACATTGGGTGCCTTGTATCCATTATAACTAAGACGATGATAACCAATACTTTATGATGAATAAGTTGTCTATTGAATACCGAGGACTACACCCGCAAAAGGAGTAATTTCAATACTGCATAGCGGGTACCAATGGCCTAATACTAGATACTATGTTCCCCAAAACCAAAGGTTACATGTCATCTTTTGATAAGCGTGCTCCTCATTGAAGCAGGATATTGTTGTCGTTATCTGCTTCTACCTGTCGAAGACATTTCCACACTAAGTAACTTAGAAAAAAAATGGTTGCAGTTCGTCACACGTAAGTTGGACACTAGGCTTATGGGCCAACAGACACATAATTGAGGCCTATTCAGGTGAGAGCTTATGGTCAGTATAAACACCTCTATAAAATATTATTTTAATCATATTTTGACCGCATTTTTTGCATTAATCCAACTTCGACTAGAATCTTTGACCAAAGCACTAACTTCAGCATTAGAGAATATTCTACAAACATCCCAACAATCAGTATAAGACAAAGGAGGCTTAGAAGACAAGTACCGGGTAGTAGGTGTCAAAGTGGTACAACAAAATGCTTAGTGTGTACAACAAATCAAGAAGGGGTTGAATTGGTTTCTTATCGCAAATAATACATTTAATAATTTTCTCGTAAAATATAAATTTTATAATAACAATGTCAACAAATAAAAAAGAAAGGAAGAGAGAAAATTACATAGTTGATTTTTATACTTGTTTGGATAATACAGATCCTACATCCAGTCGTTAATCTCAAACGAGAATTAACGTTTCACTATCACAAACCAACAAACTGTTACAATTACAAAGAAAATAAAACAATTTAAGGTTAGAACACCTCTCTTGTTAACACAAGAGATAAAACTCACTTCCTATGAAACTCATAAGGGATGAAAACCTCCTCCAAATGTTTCACGAAGGATGAACACCTCCTATAAATCTTCACGAAGGATGAACACCTCCTTTGAATCTTCACAAAGGATGAACACCTCCTTTGAATTTTCACAAAGGATGATTGGTTTTCAGCTCATCAATATCAATAGCACTCAATCACAACTCATTCTCGCTCTATGTCAACACCAAGTTCTCAAAGCCAAAGCCCAAGCGATACAAAAACCCTAGAACACACTTATCAAAGCACACAACTAAACAAATAAGATTTTCGAAATAAACGTATTTTGTAATTTATAATTAGTACCAATCTAATTTGTAGAGATCTCACTCAAGGATACTCCGAAAATCCGTTGTCAGCTAACATGTGATAATTGATTATCCATTTATGGTAATCGATTATGCATTAAATGAATATACAATGGTAAAAAACTTGCTTAAAAAATTTCATAATTGTTCGTGATAATCAATTATAGCAAGTCATAATTGATTATTGATAATCGATTATTATAAGTTGATAATCGATTATCTTGAGTATAAAATGATGTTTCTTTTATTCAAAACGAATTTTAACGCAACCTAAGGCAAACAATACATAGAATGAAAGATAAACCACATCTTCTACATAAATATACTAAATTACAAAAGCTTTAACACAAGACAAGTCTTCATGAGGATATTCTTGCAATAAGAGCACTTGAGACTTGACTTTGAGACATCATCAAAACTTCTTCTCTTCAGCTTTATGCTAACGATAGGAGTTCGTGGAGTAGAAAAATATTTTGTAGGGTATGTTCGACTTTGTAAGAATATCAAGTATCCACTTTCACTTCGCTAATAGTGATAACTTAAAGAGATTGATATACTTTCATAAAATAAAAGAAAGAGATAAACTCAACCTCTAATGTGTATAGAACACATATAGTTATGCATTTATAAATAATAAAATACAAAGATATGGGTCTAAGTCTATTGCTTCTAACATTCCTCCTTAAGATGGAGCATATAAATCATATGTACAAAGTTTGTTACAATATAATCAATTATGCACTAGTGTAGTAGAGGACTTTTACACTGATTTTTTTCACTGTTATATTTCGATTCTAAAATAGATAATTTCTAGACAAAGTAAAAAAGGGAGGTTTAGGCTTTAGTTTCAGGAATAGGCTTCGATGAGTAAGACAATCAAAGCATAAAACAATTAAAAAATATTGAAAGCACTAGGCTTTAGTCAAACATGAACGAGAACAAGAGGGACAACAATATTGAGAGCGAGAGAAAAAGGGGACAAGACCAATCACTTGAATGCGAACCAACAACAACAATGTTGTTACATCCCAAAAGGAACAAACCAAGACAAACGTGTAATGTTGTGACGCCCCAACTCTAACAGATGACAATGACCATTAAAATGTAGCGGCAATGGTAAAACTAGAAAAAAAAATAGCATTAGGAAAATGAAGAGAAAAGTAAGAACAAAAGAAAAAGATATATAAAAGAGAAAAGAGAAGGAAGATGAACCATGATGAAAACAAAAACAAACCTCAAGAAAGGCAATAATGGAGGAAAACAAAATTCTAATGACGAAAGAGAAGAATAAAACAAAGGTTAAAATTGAAGCCTATGTAGGGAGGGTTAATACACACACATAGATATCCACAACGGTAATATATTGCTTGCTCTAGGCTAAGAGCTCACGAATTTGCTTTTGGTACCACTCCAAAAGGCCTCTTACCAATAGGGGTATCTCTTATATGTATATAAGCTCATCTTTATCTCTTATTTTATTTGATATGAGACTTTTGTTTGTATCTTAACAACCTATATTTTGTCATCTAGGTAAAGCCTTTTTAAAACGTGGTGACATTAATTAATAATTTATGCACAACTATAGGCATTATTTCTTTAAAGAACTGAAACTTATAGTTGTACAAATATTTTCAAAAAGTATCACTCCGTCATTATCTTGATTTTGGTTATTTAAAGAACTCATACTTATGCAATTAGGGTATATACTTCGATTATCTTTAAAAAGTTTGCTATAATTGTACAAATATTTTAAAAAATGTCATTATATCGTTATAAACTTTGTTTTTTCTTAAAAGCAGAGCATATCATGCAGCTTCAAATCCTATTTTTGCAGTCCATAATTGATTTAGAAAAAATAGTGATAGAACTAAGAAACTTAATCTTTATATATCCATATATGATATTTTCTCTAGTAAAATATAATCAATCTTAATTTGGTCTTTTCATAGAATAACTTAAATTAATATGAAAAACAATTTGATTATTATTTATATGTATAACACTGTGTCAGCTTTAGTTTTTGTTTGGTTCTTTAAAGAACTGAAGCCTATACTTGTGTGATTAGGATATAAGCTTCTATTATCCTTAAAATATTCATTATAATTGTATAAATATTTTAAAAAATGTGATTACATCATTATACACTTCGTTTCTCTTAAAAGTATAATATATTGTCACATCAAATCATATTTTTCACTAGTGATGGGACCTCCATAGTTGATTAAGTAAAAATATCTTCTAGTTGATTATATTTTCTCTAGTAAAATGTAGTCAATCTTAATATGGAGATCCTTTTCATAAAACAATTTAAATTAATATAAAAATAATTTAATTATCGTGTATAAATATAATTTGAGTGATATTTCTAAATTACAATTTTAAATATATGGGCAAAAAGTGAACATTCTGTCAAAAGGAAAGTAAGTTCAATTGATATATGAATAATATAATTTTTAGTGTGATTATTAATGTCAAAAAATTTCCACGAAAACCTTTAGTCCGTCCTCTCTCAACAACACCGCCGAGTGATGGCAAATTCTTCCTTACACCGTATGAATATTAAAATTTCTGTTTTGTAATCGAAAAGTTAAAAATGACTTCATTGTACAAACTTTCTTTCCATTTGTATGATACTCTGTGATCTATTTTCTCTCTGTACCTCTGCTCCTATTAGACTTTGCCAACTAAGGCCAGTACTGTGATGGTCTTTTAATTTTGATTCTCGTGATGCATTCATGAAGTTTTTGAAGTTCTTGTTTTAAATAAAGCTTGGCAATATGTTTTTTTAGGCTGAAAATTTGTAACTTAGAAGAGAATAATAAATATTAAACAATCGAAAAACAATCTTAAATGAAGAAATGTGCCCTGGGAATGTTTTCCTTATTGGATAGGCTATTACAACTTCCTAATCTTGATAGTAGTGTCTTGAAATTTATCAATGTTTTAGGGCTTGGGACATGCTGTTCTGGCTTGGATTCTCTGGTATCAAGCAAAATCTGTAGATTTGACTAGCAAAGCTTCCATCGGATCCTTCTTTATGTTGATCTGGAAGGTAATGTTTTAATATTTGTTTACCATTTAAGGAGATAAATATCTCGATTATTATTTGAAAGAAATAACCATCTTATTAATCTTGCCTTGTTTTGAAAAATAAGTGTTAGTTTGAATTTCTATTTCTTCTCAATTTCCAATTGAGATACAGAATCCAGGATAAATCAACTAGATTTGCCTTTTCTGGACATGAATTTCTATGATTATAGTTTGATCTTGTAATAAAAAAAAAACAGTAATGTGCAAATGCAAAGCGTGTCTCGAAGTGAATTTTGGTAAATTTTTTCTATATTTATTTTTAAATTTTTGCACTAAAATCTGTGTTCTTTTTTCATTGAAAGTGGGATATATCATATATTGATGTCTTTTTTGTTTTTGCAGTTATTGTACGTAGCATACTTTCTCATGCCGTTGATCAGATAAAGATGTGTGCAGGTTAAACAATGTTCATAACCACATCCAACGAAATAAATAAGAGTTGTTTGCATTTGAAAATTATTGAAATAATTAGTACAAAGATTTGTTCTCCCTCACTATGATTAGCTCTTGTATTAGTTTAGATTTTTCTTTAGTTTTAAGAAGACTTTATATGAACAAATTTGGTAAAGTTTGAAATTATAGCAGAATATGTATTTTTTTTTAAATTTCTCTTACATTTTAAATATATGGTTATTTATGCATTAATACAAGTTTCTTACTTCTCGAATACATTTTCTAGTTGAAATTAATTAAAAATATTAAATTTATCTACCCCTATCATTTTTAGTTGCTATTTGTTGTGCTTTTATCTGTGTTGGGCATTAGAAATACACTGTTATAGTATTTTAGTATTTATTTTGAAGACACAACAAACTAACAGAAAATAAAATCAAATAGATAATCTATATTTCTTTTTTTATTAAAGGTACCACAATAATTTTATGGTACTATAACTTATATTTAAATATAAAAATTGTGTTGGATTAAGTTAAAACACTTTAATTATATTTAAGTACAAACATAGACGTTATCCTTTGGTCAAACCATAAGTGGCACCAATCAGAGTTAAATAAAAGGAGAAAAAAAAAAGAACATGTACGTTTGCAATGCATCAATTTACTGACGATTTATGAAACGAGTGAAAATGGAAAGTTGTTTCCTTATGTCTCTTTGTATGCAATTCAATTGCAAAATAAAGGTATACCAAGATTTGACCACGAGTATATAGAGAGAATATTTTAAAAATAAAATTAGTTAATATTTGATGTTGCATTATATTTTATTAGACAGACTAATTAACATATCTGATTTAAGGAAACTTTGGAGTAATATTTTTATAGTTTATTATATTACTCCTTGCATTTCAAGTAAAGTTTTGTAAAAAGAAAGGTTTAATAATTTAGAATATTTCTTATTTAGATAAGGTATTATTAGGTCCTCTTTTTTTAAATATCTCAATTCAGTTTTTAATTCTGAAAAATTGAATTAATTGAAAATTTGTATTATCGTTAAATTAAATGAATGACGTTGAATGTGTGTGACAGAGTCAATTTACTTACCTGTATAACAGTTTCTGCCGGTTACTTGGATTAACTTGATTTTCAAATTAAATTTATTCAAATAAAATAAATAAAACGCATCGTTTTAATAAAAATCAATTAAGAAATGAAAATGTTGGGTTTTAATTTACTGAAAAACGTTTTAACAGAAAAAAGGGGAATATTATTTTTAATCTTCGCTTGGTGTGAAATTGGGGATTTTTGGGGAAATCTAGGGTTCTTTGTCAAGGAAAAATGTTACTGGAAACACCATTTGAATCACTCATCTGACAATCCTTCACGAAACAAAGTGCCAAATAATTCCATCACTGATCTCTTCAGAACAATTGCAATTACAACCCCGTCGTTCGCATCTTTGTTCTTTGCCTATTGTTAGGGCTCTATCCACCGCAAACTAGCAACGTTTTCATGATAAAACGTTAAATGTACTTTGAGACAGTTTCCGCGAGTTTCTCTCACCCGTTACACCAAATGTTGTTTCCCCTCTCCATATTCTTCTTGCTCTGTCATGATCTTGTTGGATTCGGGCCTTTTTGTGTGAATAAAACATACCCACTTGCGTTTATTGCCTGTGATTCTCAAATTCCTTGCCCAGCAGATCTGAGTCTCTGTAAAGATGTGTGCTTTTCTTATTCTCCCTTTTCCTTTTCTGATTGTGGGTGGGTTTATTCTTTGCTTTTCTTTAGTTTCCTTCTCATCTCGCTCTCTGAAGGATCAATTGAAGAAGAAACCCATGGAGGGTAGTGATTATGGTGGAAAATTTCGCAATGATCCTAATTTTAATGGCCTTAAAGCTACATCCAGTGCACCCAAACTATCCACCAAATCTGGCCCTACCTTAACAAACGATGATTGGACTGAACTCCTTAATGCATCTATAGTTACTCAGTCCATTGCTTCTGCTTCTGGGAGTAATCAGGGTAATGGGGTGCCTGCACCTCGTGTTTTGAGGCAAAACAGTGGTAGGAAGTTGAAGGGTTTGTTTTCAGCTTCGTCGCTCTCCTCAGCCACACATTTCATTTTGGATTCCAGTCTTCTAATTATTTAGGGTTTTATTGAAATTCCTTTTAATTTTTCAAATTTCCCCTTTCTTCTATAACGTTTCTCATAATCAATTAAAACGCACGTTTTCAATTATTAAATGATGTTCTATTTAAACATTACGTTTTGTATCATTTAATTTTAATCAAATTTATTTTTAAAATAAAAAAATCCAACTCAGTTCAACATACCTGCTATATACACTCTGACGTTAGTTAAGTCGGCGTACTACGGAGACTCAATTTTAATGCCATCCACCAAATTTAACGGTAAGCCCTTAATTGATTTAATTTTTCATATTCAAGGACTTAATTGAGACATTTTAAAAAACGAGGACCTAATTGAGAAAACCCTACATAAATAGGGACATTCTAAATGATTAAACCTAAAAGAAATTAAAGAATACATTAGTTTTCCTTATATTTAATGATTATATATATATATATATATATATATATATATATATATATATATATATATATATATATATGATGACATACCCCTTGCCATGACCTAGCACATTCATGAAGAGTTGGAGACATCTATGAAAGATAGGTCTAAACTTTTTCTCTTGGACCATCTTAAGTCATCATGAAGATTTAGTAGAGTAAAAATAATTTTAGGCCTTGTATTTTGGACCAAATAGTCTAGATTTTATTTGGACTTTGTATTTTGGACCAAGTAATCTAGATTTTATTTGGGATTGGTATTATGGGCCTAGTAGTGTAGGATTTCAATTGAGCCTTGTATTTTCGGCCAAGTAGAATAGAATTTTCACCAAACAAGTCAACAAAGGGTCAAGGCCCAAAGTTGACTATGCTTGGACCTCCAAAATTGGTGTGTTGACCAAGGGGTCAACATTTTGGCTAAGCTTGGAGAACAAGGGAGAATAATTTTGTCCTATGTGGAAGCTTTCCATTGGAGAGTTTTCCTCCTAGTTAGTGGCCATGTGTCACTCTAGCAATGGAGAGCTTTTCCATAGGTAGTGGCCACATGTCACTCTCTCATTTGAGAGGATTTTTGCCACTTGTCTCCCTCCTATTAAAGAGGATTTCTCCTTGCTCTCCAAGACAACCAAGGTGACTCTTTTAGGTTAAAGTTTTAGCCCATTTTGAGACACCTTAGCCTATAAATAGAGGTGTTCTCCATCATGTAATCACCTTTGATTTAGAGTAAAGTTATGCTGCCATTTTTGTGCCATACTACTCTTTTAAGGTCACCCTAGGCTAGAGCAACCCAAGTGGCCTCCTCTAGCCACCTTCCTCCAAGAGTTGGCACAACCTCTCTTAGAGAATCACCAAACACACTTTCCATCACTATTCAAACACCCAAAACCGTGACAGCCTCCACCTTATACCACCACCATTCCGTATTCCATCTAAAACCTTGAGCATCTTGTTCTTGTTGGCTTGGTTGCTTCTAGATTTGGCTTGTCTTAGCTAGAGCATTTTTGCCATCATTTGGTATCAAGAGCCTTGGTTCTTCAAAGAGATAAGTTTTTTGGTTTTGATCCTTTGTTATTTCCTTGTTGTTTATTGTTTTCCTTACTTGTCTTGTGTTGTTTTTTTCATCTATCATTTTTTTTGGCAGTAAACTGGGACGATTTTGAAACTTAAATGCATCTAACTCAGTTTCCCAAAAAATACGTAAAAATACTCAAAAGAAAGCCCTTTGAGTATAGTTTCAAACAAAAGAAAAATCAATTCATTTGGACTTCTGTAGAGAAAGTTTGAGTTAAACACTCAGCAAAGGTCAATGCTGCCAGAATTTTGTCATTAGCGTTTTCCAAGTTATGTTTTGTTAATTTTGGGTACTGTTTTGCCTTTTCTTTTTGAGTCATTCCTTACTGTTTTTTTGGGTCTTTTATTGATTTATATTTGGTGCATTTCATTGATTGAGTCATTTTATGTTTTTAATCCATCAATGTTTGTCTAGAGTCATGTGTAGTTCTTTTCTTGTCAATTTTCTCTAATAACTTTGAAAAATCATAAAAAGAATATTACTTAGTTTGCAAAACTGCACCGTATACAAACCATTTGAGGATCTTATCTTTGATGTTTTTGGTTCATACTTGCCATTAGATCATTGGCAAGCTCTTAAAAACAAAAATTCTCTATTGACGTTTCTAGTTTTCAACTCTATTTTGTGTTTCTTGTCTTTGTAACTTTTAAAATACATAAATCGCCACTGTTCCAAGTGTGTGGTGGTCTTATTTTGAACCTTAAAATAGAGGAAAAAAGAAGTGCTAAAAGCTTTTAAGCAAAAGACCTCAAAAGAGTACCAAAAGAGAGCCTAATAAGTGCTGAAAAATATTGTGTGCTTAGACCACTACCATTGTTTTTGTGCAATCTGTTTTGGAACGTGTTTTGCTCACTATTTTGGGTTTTTATATTCACTTTCCAGTGGCTAAAATTCTTGGCTATGATGTTAAAAAAAGTGGCCTTAGTGCCCCATTTGCTCAAAGTTGCCAAAAGACAAGAACTACCCACTTTTCTTCTGGTAGTTTTTGTTTTGTGAATCTATTCTAGCACCTTTCATTAGGATTCTTTTGAGTGATAACCTTTGTTTCTTAACCTTTAATTTCTTGCTTGTCTTCTTGGATTTCTTAGTTTTTTCATAATTAAATTCCTTTTGCAAAGCCTTTCTTGTTTTTGGACCTTTTTATTGCTTTTATCCCTTGTTTCTTCTTGCACAATTTTGGCTTCGGTTACTTTGTGTGGTGTAGGTTCTCTTTGTAAGGTGACCCAATATCTTAGAGGTAGTCTTCTAGGTGATGGAGACCCAAAGGAAGCTTGAAGTCTAGAGTGGTAGCCAAAAAGAAAGGAGAGAAACACCTTGGGAGATAGCTTTGATTTGGTTGTAATTTTTGGCTTTCTAATCTTTCTTTTTTTCTCTTGTAATTCACAGCCTTGTTAGGTGTCTTGGGAGAGTCTTCGGTGCTCAATCCCATCTCCTAAAAAGAACCTTTATTTCTTAGTAAATTTCGTTTTTAGTTGGTTGGTTGGAGGAACCAAAGTTCTTCAAACTTAATCATTAGGCCGCATAGCTAGTTTATTTGTTTTCTTTAATTGTGATAACTTAGTGTGTGTCAACTTTAATTTCAACTTAAGTTTCCTTTGAGAAATTTGGTTCAAGAGTGCCTAAGGTAAACTTTGCCTAGGAAAGGCTTGGTATTTAAGAAATCCATTGTGATTCACCTCCCTTTCCTGGAAGTGAACTTGGGTGTCTTTTGCCTCCTTAAATCTTTTAAGGAACTTTCTTTGAAATTTAAGTATTTTTTTGTTACATTGCATCTTTTTTTAAAACCTTTAAGGATGTCTAAGACTAATTCATATGAAATTGGAAGTGACTCTAGTAAGGTTATAAAACCCACTTTGAAAAATTTAGCAAAAGAGCTAAAGTCACTTAAAATTTGGCAAAGGCAAGAAACCCTTCTCAAAGAAAAAGAAAGAATTAAAAGAGAAGAGTATCTTGCTAAGTTGGAAGAAGAGCTTGAAATTCTTAATAAAAAAACAAGAAAAATTCCAAAAGGATTTAAGGAAGATAAAGAGAAGAAGAGAGGAAGACAAAAGAAGGAAGAAAGAACAAAGGGAGAAAGATGAGCATGAGAGAAGAGAGAAAGAACAAAGAGAGAGAGAGGAGCAAGTAAGAAGAGAGAAAAAGGAGGAAAGAAAAAGAGAGTATGAAGAGAAGAAGATAAAAGAATGGAATGAGAAAGAAAAGAGAGAAAAAGAAGAGGAAGAGTTACTAAAGCACCCTACCACTCCTACAGTTAAGGTTGAGACTAAGATGATGAGGGGAGTTTTCCAATCCTTGAACTTTTCTCAATACATCCAACCATCTTTCATAACTCATTTTTTACTTTGAAATTTCAACTTCTTTTTCACCTCCCACTATTTTTAACTCCTCAATTTTTTCCAAATCAAACTTTGAGTTGATGTTACCTCTTAGGATACAATTAACTCAAAGTAAACACAAACAATTTTGTGGAGTAGACTTTCAAAGCTTTAGTAAATTCTTTTAAAATTAGCATAAGGTCTTATTTAAATCATTCATCTAGATATATGTTGTTTGTGGCTCATAAGATTATTGGTTTTGAGTTTTATGACACTTGCATATGGATCTTTGATCCTGGTGGAAAAATACTCAAAATAACCAATAATAAGAAAAAGGTTTTTGTCATAAAAGAACAAGAAGATTTGAGGACAAATCCTTTTCAAGAGGGAGGGAATGATGGCATACCCCATGCCATGACCTAGCACATTCATGAAGAGTTGGAGACATCTATGAAATATAGGCCTAGACTCTTTCTCTTGGGCCATCTTAATTCATCATGAAGACTTAGTAGATAAGAATAATTTTGGGCCTTGTATTTTGGGTCAAGTAGTCTAGATTTTATTTGGGCTTTGTATTTTGAGCGAAGTAGTCTAGATTTTATTTGGAATTGGTATTATGGGCCTATTAGTGTAGGATTTCAATTCGGCCTTGTATTTTGGGCCAAGTAGAATAGGATTTTGACCAAACAAGTCAACAAAGGGTCAAGGCCCAAAGTTGACTATGCTTGGACCTCCAAAATGGGTGTGTTGACCAAGGGGTCAACATTTTGGCTAAGCTTGGAGAACAAGGGAGAATAATTTTGTCTTAGACATGTGGAAGCTTCCCATTGGAGAGTTTTCCTCCTAGTTAGTAGCCATGTGTCACTCTAGGAATGGAGAGTTTTTCCATAGGTAGTGGCCACATGTCACTATCTCATTTGAGAGGATTTTTTGCTACTTTTCTCCCTCCTATTGGAGAGGATTTCTCCTTGCTCTCCAAGACAACCAAGGTGGCTCTTTTAGGTTAAAGTTTCAGCCCATTTTGAGACACCTTAGCCTATAAATAGAGGTGACCACATAGAGAACACAACATGAGTGAGTCGGCCAAACCAAGCATGGGGTGACTACTTGAGTTCATACAAGGATTTCTTCAACCTACATGCTTTATTCCTTTTTTCAGTAGGCCTAAAGCATGGGGGAATTTCCATTCAAACAATCAAATATAGAAACGAAAACACCTGCACACACAGAACCACACGTTCTTGCTGTAGAAACCCTTTGAGAAACACCTTTCAAAGTCCAAGAGCTCCTCACTCTTCTTCTTGTTGCACACGAACAGGGAACAACACAATAAACAAGTGGAGAAACCTTTTCTGATCACAACAAATACACCTCAAAACTGGGAATAGGATTAGCCAATCAAGCTCTTAAATTTCCTCTCAGAAATCCTTCAAGTTTCTTCAAGATCTTTTCTTCTTGAATCTTGGAGCGTTTATGTAATCTATAAAACTTTCTCAGATCAAAGATGTCATATATGAAATTTTACAAATGATCAAAAGTTACAGAAACACAAGTAATGCGTCAATTTATAGTTTTCATCATATGAGACGCAAAGTAATCGATTACATTAGTAATGTAATTGGTTACATAAAAACCAGATGTAACGGTATTATAACTAACTCGACTCTTAATTGAATGCACAATTAATGTAATCGATTCACATTTAATGTTAGTCAAACATATTTAAAAATATGACCATTATGTCAGTTATGACTAGCATGAAATCAGTTTTCAAAGAATAACAGACTTAATTGATTACATAAAACGTGTAATCGATTAAGCTAAGCACTTAAACAGATTTTGAAAACTTTTTCTCTTCAAAAACTCATCACAACACATTTGAAAATGATACATGCAAAGACACTAGTTCTAATCGATTTAATAACTAATGTGATGGATTCAAACTTGTTGTGATCGATTCAAAACATAAACTATTTGATGAACTTAATTGATTACAGCAATACTGTAATCAATTATTTCATGCGGATTTGCTTTTGTGCTTGTGGTTTTCATCACACAAAAACATACAGTATGCATACAAACATATAAACTCATCATAATTAGTAATACGCAAAATTAACAGTATGTTAACATATGCATTTATCACAATAAGCATTTACATGTCCACATATGTATTTCATCACACAAAAACACATCTCTGTTGTGACATGACAACATCTATGTGTTGTTACTATCAATATGTTGTCTCATAAAAAACAAACACAACAGGGATTTGGTTCAACACTCATATTGTTCCCCCTATCAACAATCTCCCCCTTTTGTGATAATGCACATCCATGATCAATAAAACAACCATGATGTACAATGCACAATCAGAAATTGTTTCACATAGTTTCAAACAGAGACATAAAGACACATATATGTCATACACATTTAACTATCTCATTCAAGTCAATTATCTCTCCCCCTTTGGGCATTAGCAAAAAAGGAATTATTGCATACAGCATAATTGAAACACAGAGACATTGAATCACATAGAGATACATTAACATATGTATACAAGAAATATGATGTTCCCTCTATCAATAATGTGTAATTCACATGATTTCAATTTCTTCCTTTTTTAACATGTGAACATTCATGTATCAGAATACTAAGCTCCCCCCTATCAATATGAATTATTTCATATTTAAATATCAGAGTAGCATGATAGAGATATAATAGAGCATGTATCATAGACACAGTTCCAAGCAATGTATCAAAAGATATGACAAATATTAGAGCATTTCAGATACATCTTAAAGCTAAACAATTTAGTTTTATCATTCATAAACTTAAAACAGATTCACAACGAATTTCAAACAATGAGATTTATGATGAATGAACACATACATGATCAGACAAATTGGTTCAAAGTAAATGATTCAGCAATTAAGAAACTTCAAACCGGATTGACGAAAAACAATCAATTATTATTCTTCCTTAATCGATTCAGCTATGCAATGTATTGAGAAATTTCCAATTCAACTCGGTAATCAATCATCAGACCTGCATAAGCTTTTCTTCTCAACTAGGTTGAGTGTTAGTCCTCATACAATATAATTGTGAAATAAGCATTATTACTAATCAGGTATGAATATGCAATGTAATGATGTAACGTTGAATTATTCAATTGCAATCATACAAGTGATAAAATCAATTCATATATTTAATCACAGTTCACAAATTGTTTATCAAAAAGATAATTTCATTGATATTGAAAAGTGATTACAATCAAAACCAAAAGATATTTTATTAGCCACTAATTACATTTAAACAAAAACATTCAAAATAAACAAAGACAGATTCTAATTCAGATTTATATATTTCTACTTTATTTTTTCAAAACTGCATTGAAGTGTTACGAAGTCGACTGTATGCGCAAGCTACTCGACTTAGTTAGTTATGTTTTGAAATTTTGTTAATGCTTGTGATGTCTAATGACTATATTTTATATCTTTGACCAAGCATTAATTATTAGTCAGAGTGTATTAAATGTGTAATCAATTAAGTTGGTCTGATTGCTACTAATTCTTATACTTGTCTCTGTATAATCAACTCTATTAGTAGCATAGTCGACTTAAGAGCGTCAATTTTGTGAAAAACTATATATAGATCCAAATTTGATTTCTATAGAGAATTTTCTGATTTTAACAGAGTTAATTGATTCTTTTTCAGATTTGAAAAACGTGCTAAAGCTCCAAGAACTCATCAAGAATACTAAGGTGTTCATTCTTTGGTGGTTGCTTGTAGATCATCCTACACATTGAGGTGTTTGAAACGTGATTAACTTCTTCTCTCAATCTTGTGAAAATTGTGGTTGCCCTGTTGTGACTACAAGAAGAGAACGTGAGGTGTTCTAGACTTTGAGGATTGTTCAAAGTAGTGAGGACTACAGGAGAAGGGACATCTTGTTGCTGTCTTTATTTTGTATATGCCTTTATTTTGGTTAGAGGGTTAGAAAGGTGTTTTATATTTTAACGTGAAGGTCGCTATAGAAACCTTGTTGTAAAAACCCTGATCATTATAGTGCATTTGCTTCCAGGTTGATGATGACTTGGGCCCAAGCCCAATATCCTTAGTTTAGCATTTCTCTTATGCATTTGTAATATGTGTAAGGCATGTGGGACTTGTCCTATATAAAGGCATGCCCACACCTTTTGTAATTACTTTTGAGATATTAGATTAATCTTCTGTTGAGTGAGCTCCACATTTTAATCCTCCTTGAAAGTCAAGGCTGAAGAATCCAAGGGATTCCTCAGCCACCTTCCATTCACTTTACCAATTTTTCTTCATTTCCATATCAGATTTCTCTCTCTTCCATGCGCACCATTCACGAGCTGACACCTCCGCCACTTTGTCAGCCTGTGCTCTAAGACGTGTCAGCGTGTCTCCACCTCAGGCAGTGACACTGCCTCACCAAAACATTTCATTCACGCCTTCGTTCTCTGCGAGAGCATTTCTCTAGAGAACTCATCAGCGTCTCCTTCGTCCATCAAGCATCCTTACAGATCCACCATCGTCTAAGCCACTTCCACCGATTCAAACCCCATCTTCGAACCTTTTCAACGATCTAATCGGTGAATCCTTCATTTCCACCGAACAAATATGCAGATCTAGGGTTTCTACCACTAAATCCTTCGGTCTAGGGTTCGTTCCACCTTTTTCTCCGATTCAGTCTCTTTCTCACCGAATCCCAACCTTTTCCACCGATTAGAAACCTTCCTACCTCGAACCTTAACCTTTTCACCGATTGAACCACAAGCCCAGGGTTCGTATTCTTCGTCTTAAGATTTCCGTTGCGTTTTGACCTCCAAATCGTTATTTCCATTGTTTCTCGAGTTCGTCAGTCGCTCCGCCTCAGAACCATGGACCCTCGCTGGAGTGGACTGTATCAGTTGATGAGCTCCATTCCGAGACAGATCAGCGAGGAGTCCTAGGATCTGACGTGGATCGAGTTGAGCACCGAGAAGCAGCGGAAAACACAAGTTGGAAGTCGAAGACGTAGCGGAAGACAGGAGATGAGGACTACAAACCCTAGGTTTGGTGATTTGTTCGGTGGAAAGGCTAGGGTTAGGTGTTTGAAAGGTTTTAAACGGTGAAAAGAGAGATCTCACTGATTGAATCGGTGGAATGGAGGAAATCTCGGACTTAATCGGTGAAAAGGAAGGTTAGGGCGGAAATGGCGAAAACAATCAGTGATTACCTGGTGAGGAAATAGGAAATGGTTGGTGGACGGAGCTGGATCTATGGCTGGAGAACTCTCGAAGAGGAACCCTAGGCTCTGAGCTTCGAGAGAAGAAACTGAAATACGAAATGAAAAATATGGCTGGAATGAAGTGTGTCTCTGTGAGTGGAGTCTTGGAGTGAAAGATATTCACGTGGCAGCAGCAATGCGCGAGTGAGAAATGTGGTGGTTGAAGCAGATCAAGCCACGTGGAGGAGTGAGAAAGTGCTGATTATGGAAAATGAAAGAGTGGCAAAGTGAATGGAAGGTGGCTGAGAGAATCCCTTGGATTCTTCAGCCTTGACTTTTAAGGGGACTAAATTTGGAGTGCTCTCAACAGAAATTTAATCCAATATCTCAAAAGTAAGTACAAAAGGTGTGGGCATGCCTTTATATAGGACTACAAGTCCCACATGCCTTACACATATTACAAATGCATAAGAGAAATGTTGAACTAAGGAAATTGGGCTTGGGCCCAAGTCATCAACCCTTCCCCCTTGGAAAGGATTTGTCCTCAAATCTTGATGGTTATCCTGAGGACTTATTTTTGGTTGACTCCCTACAAACTCCTCCTGGGTCAAATGTAAATCTGCAATAAGCATCAAACATATCACTAATTAGTTTATTATGACCCAACAAAGCATGTAAAATATGTTTAGAAGAAGGTTTCTTATTTTTAAAATTTTCAAATTTATGTTTACAAAGAAACCTTTCTTCATTTGAAAAAGCTTTTTGGAAAGAGGTAATGACAACTTCTTGAAAAGAAAATGCAAATTCAATAACAAATGGAGAAAAAGGAAAAGATAGAAAACCTCCCCTTAAAATTTTGGGTCTTATTGTAAGAATAGGAGATGTTATCAATCTCTTCTCTTCCATTTTCTTCCTTTCAATTTCTTCCTTCTCTTTCTTTTGTAATCTCTCTTCCTCTCCTCTCTTTTCTTCATCTTCCTTTCTTTCTTTCTCTTTTTTTATTCTCTCTTTTTCTTACTATTCTTTTCTCTCTTGTTCTCTCTTCCTCTCTCTTTCTCTTCTCTTCTTACTCGTTCTTCCTCTTCTTTTCTCTCTTGTTCTCTTTTCCTCTCTTTTTCTCTTCTTCTTTCTTCTTCTTCTCTCTTTTGTTGCTCTCTTTCCCTTTTCTTATCCTTTAACTCTTGAAGTCTAGCCTCAAATTCTATTTCTCTCCGAAAGAAACCTTGATCTTTTAAACTCTCAAGAAATAATTTTCTCTCTTGAATACTATCTGTCATAAGTTTCAAGTTTCTTATAACCAAAGGAGGCACAAACTTTCTTCTCATGCATGATCTCAATTCATACCAATTTTCAATGGTGGAATTCCTACCTTCATGAACCCAATATTGCCTCTCATCCCACCACTCACGTGCATACTTTTCTAATCTAGAGATATATAAACTAAGAACACGAGACTCACACTCTCTAGAAAGAACAATTGTACTATAAGATTCAATTTTACATTGATTAAGAAGGACAAAATGCATTTGGTTAATTTCTTTTTCCCAAACTAGGTATGTTAAGATATTTGTATCTTTACCAAAGAATGAAATTTTTCTAGCTCTAGTACACAAATCCTCCTTAATGTATGAACCTTGATACTCATTATGAATCCTAGATGAACTATATGAACTAGAGGAACTATATGAATAACAAGACATCTTAACAAGACATCTTTGTTTTTAAAAGTTTTCTTAATCTAAAGAATTAAAAGCTTTCACTTTAGACAAATCCCAGGTAAGAGAGGTGAACCACAAGGGTTGCTTAAATACCAAATCTTGCCTTAGCCAGATGTGTCTTAAACTACTTACTAATTCATCTTTAAAATAAAATCACTCTTAAAATCAAAGGACACATGACTCTCACACAAACAAAGACAAAGACAATGTCGAACTCTAATGTGAAAAAGGTCACACCTACACGTGAAAATCAAACACATGCAAAGACAATCAAATTTTACTCCTAGTCTAGCTATGCAAAAAATGTAAAGAAAACAATAAAAGCTGCCAAGAGTTGGAAAGAACACTAAGAACTCTTCCAATCTACTTGGACTTGATAAATGGCCTTTTACAAATTAAAACTAAGACTACAGTGAGCTAACACAAGCCCAGTACAATTACAATCAAAACAAAAAAAAATCCTATGCTACGGTCTTTTGGTCCACTTGGCAGGAAAAATTCACGTGTTCCCAAATCTTGCTAGCAATTCTCGGCTTAAACAAGAGACTAGCTGATACAAACCTGCAAGCATAATTACATAAAGCTTTTGTCACTTACACTCTTTAGCCAAGCAAATTGCATACAAAAGATATATATGACAATAAGCACTTCCCTATTTTAGGCTTGCACACTTGGTGCAGCTAAAAGAGTTTTGTTATGTTCCAGACACGTGCCAGGAATAAAACCTTTAGTTCAATACTCCTAAGAGCAATGTTTCTGTTACTGCATAATCAATTCAACTCCTGTTCAAGCTAATAATCCCAACAATTCAGCTCTGCATACAAATCTCACACCAAATACGAATACGAATGGCAGTCCAACAAATACGAATATTCATGGACAATGAACCAGACTCAAATTATATATAATTCAAAACAAGAACAGAACTGGTTAAACATCAATCCATGATAGTCAAAAGTGATGGACTAAACTGGTTTATCCAAAGAACAAGAATGTTATGATACAGTGCAGACCCTAGTGATCTAATTCATTCAATCATGCAACTAAAATTGGAAATGAAATGCTTTAGTCACTATTGTAAAACTGAATGAGATATGGGCATTGAAAACAATATTAATGCAATCCAGAAATACTTACAAACCAATCAGAACAGTATTTGCAATTTCATAAATCATCTACCAAGTTCCAATAGGTCTTAGCAAATCCAATTCAGCATACAAATTGGCTAATCCTAGTCTGCACAAATATCATACCAGATTCCACACTTCAAGAAATGCTAAACAATGAGAATAGGACTAATTCAACCAAAAACAGAAACAATATAAGGTAAAAGACTCCCTTTAGTTCAACACTTCCACGTGAAGTTTTTCTCCCTCTGTTTGCTTAAGCTAGCTTCTGTTGATGTTCCAAAATGATCTCAGTGAGGGTTACTCAACGGCTTCACTACAGCAAGTGTTTGTGACTCCTCTTTATCCAGCACCACCTGTGCATGGCAATGAAGACAAAACTACGCAAAACTAGTTGGTTAGCACAACTCAGATTCAAAACTTGAGTAAAACACGCTCTCAACAAGGATATATTGGCTTTTAGATGCAGCCCACAAAGCTCACAACTCAGGGTACTCTCTAACAGTTTAAGACTCTCAAAGGGTGGGTTTAAAAGAATTTTCAGTCTAGGCCAAAGAATCCTGTGGATAACTTCCACCTAGGATGCTACCAATCACAATTACCTTCTTTTCATTTCCATAATCTAGAACAGAATCAAATTCTCAATCAGGTAAGGTTAAGGCTAAGGCTAAAGTGTTGGATAATCAACCACAAGGTTATGGAATGATAACACAGCAGAGTATCAGACTTAAGATCAGATTAAGAAAACAACTAAAAGCTTCAATTAAAATCAGCTGAATAAATTTACACGTGATGGACAAAACCAAGAAGGTCAATCAAGACAAGTAAGAAAATGGGTAGTAAACAAGGTGGCACAACAAAGTGATCTTAGGAATAGTGCTAGAGCAGATTTAAAAATGCAAGAAAAACAAACACAAGTCAGATTAAGTTCAAGTCAAAGGTGCTATGCAGATTTCGAACATATGTTGTACTAGTCCCATTAGCTTTTTACTTTGCATTTCAATTCTTTTGAATGGTTTACTTCTTTTACATGGACTCAAGCTTTTTGCTACAACATACAAATAGTGTTCAATGCACCATATGAATCTTCAAAAAACACAATGTAATTTTGCAGCAACTGATTTGAACTAGAAAGAGTGCTTAAAATAGATGAGTTGACTACTGAAAATGCACAAAACCATTTACAGTCATAGTAACTTTATACAAACATGTTTAATCGATGAATATAAACTTGTTTGAATCAATTTCCTGGACAGATTCAAGTTACATAACAGTTTGATGTATCCAGTTCATGTGCAACTCATATTAATCAACTCTAATATCCAAAATGGGAAACAACACTTCAAAACAGTGATTGAAATTGGCTCAAAACAGCAGAAGATACCACATGATATAGCAGACAGTTGGCAAGGATCTAAAGGTTCCAACCAGATTTAAAAAAAAAAATAAAATGACTCAACAAAGAAAGTGCAGATCGGCCAATTGCAGAATGGTTGCAAGTAGAGTGTTCCGAGAATGTATCCACAATAATTGCAAGCACATTTAAGTACTGCTACAGTGTATCTCGTACTGGCTCAAATGATGCATTCAAGCACAAATCCACTTTTAATTGTAAACGACACACAAAAATCATACTACTGCACAGATTTCTGAAATGAGTCTGAATTCTCAGATAATGCACCCGAGCTCACCAATATAGTGTCACTGCTCCAATGGTGTTCATACAATTCAGAACAAATAAATCAAATCAGCAGATTCAACTCGAATTGAAGACAGAAAAACAAACATACATGACTTTGACATAACAAAAATGATTTAGAAATCAAAATACTCAATCAAACAAGTTGAACCGAATTAAAATGATGAAAATGGACTCAAAATAAAGACTCAAAGCACAACAAACTCAAGAACACACAAAATCAGGAATCCTGATCACAGATAAGCATAGATGAAGCTTAATCGAAACACAACATGATGAAGACAATAAAGGAATGATGAACAACGCGAAAAAAAATGAACACAGAAAGCAAAGAATCAAAACACAAAATGAACAATAAGACAAGACACGAATCAAAAACAACACAAAACTGAAACTCAGAACAGAGAAGTGAATCAACTCAAGACAGGAACAAACCGAGAGAAGTGATACAAGAAACTAATCTCTTGAAGCCCGAGGAAGAGAACCTATGCTCTGATTACCACATGATGAGCTCCATTCCGAGACAGATCGGCGAGGAGTCCTAGGATCTGACGTGGATTGAGCTGAGACACCGAGAAGCAGCGGAAAACACAAGTTGGAAGTCGAAGACGCATCGGAAGACAGGAGATGAGGACTATAACCCTAGGTTTGGTGATTTGTTCGGTGGAAAGGCTAGGGTTAGGCGTTTGGAAGGTTTTAAACGGTGAAAAGAGAGATCTCACCGATTAAATTAGTGAAATGGAGGAAATCTCGGACTTAATCGATGAAAAGGAAGGTTAGGGCGGAAATGGCGAAAACAATGAGAGGATAGGGTGTAATCGGTGATTACTTGGTGAGGAAATAGGACATGGTTGGTGCACGGAGCTGGATCTATGGCTGGAGAACTCTCGAAGAGGAACCCTAGGCTCTGAGCTTCGAGAGAAGAAACTGAAATGCGAAATGAAAAATATGGCTGGAATGAAGTGTGTCTCTGCGAGTGGAATCTTGGAGTGAAAGATATTCACGTGGCAGCAGCGATGCGCGAGTGAGAAATGTGGTGGCTGAAGCAGATCAAGCCACGTGGAGGAGTGAGAAAGTGCTGATTATGGAAAATGAAAGATTGGCAAAGTGAATGGAAGGTGGCTGAGAGAATCCCTTGGATTCTTCAGCCTTGACTTTCAAGAGGACTAAATTTGGAGTGCTTTCAACAGAAATTTAATCCAATATCTCAAAAGTAAGTACAAAAGTGTGGGCATGCCTTTATATAAGAGTACAAGTCCCACATGCCTTACACATATTACAAATGCATAAGAGAAATGCTAAACTAAGGAAATTGGGCTTGGGCCCAAGTCATCACGGGTACAAGAAGGACACTATATGTAGGCAGTTTGGCCAACCAGTATAAAAACCTGTGTTTGAATTCTCTATCCCTGCACTTTTATTTTCAAACTCCACTTTACTTTTCACGTAGTCAACTATTTCCGCTGCACTTGAAATATCTTTTTCCTTGAGATTCAAGAAACTTTTGAAAGTTCATTCTTTTACGAAAAAGATTTTAAAAAGACTTTGATTTTTGTGTTTCACCAATTCACCCTCCTCCTGGTGTTGAAACTAAGCCATTCTATTTTCAACAATATGCATACAAAGATATAAACTTATCATAATCAGTAGTATGAAGAATTAACAATATATTAACATATGAATTTATCACAATAAGCATGTACATATCCACATATGTATTTGATCACACAGAAACACATTTTTGTTGTGACATGACAACATCTATGTGTTTTTACTATCAATGCGTTGTCATAATAAAAAACAAACACAATAGGGATTTCGTTCAGCACTCATATCTCTCCCCATCAACAATATCCAACTTCATCACCAAGGAACGAAGTTTTTTATAATTCTTGTTGCAAAAATGGGTGGGGACCAAAGGCAAAATAAGTGCGTACCTACTGCTAATGTTTTGAACGGCAAGGACAACACAGCTGGTGACATTAATTATTGTGTGGAAATATATTTTTTTACAAATTAATGCACATAGAAGTCATCTTAAGGCAATGATGACCACATTTATATCCAACTCCATGACTTAGGAACCAAGTTTTATATCACTCTTGCTGCAAAAATAGGTGGGGACCAAAGGCCAAATAATCGGGGACGTACGGATAATGTTTTCCATAATGAGATCAACAAAGCCCGTGACATCAATTTTTAAGTGGAAAAATATTTTTTTACAAATTAATGCACAAAGAAGTCATCTTAAAGGAAAGATTGCCACATTTATATCCAAGTCCATCACCAAAAAACCAAGTTTTTTGTAATTCTTGCAACAAAAACGGGTGGGGACCAAAGGCCAAAAAAGTGAGGATATACGCCTATGTGTTGCACAACAAAGTCAACACAGCTCATGACATGAATTTTAAGTGGAAAAATATTGTTTTACAAATTAATGCATAAAGAATTCAGCTTAAAGCAATGATGACCACATTTATATCCAACTTCATCACTAACAAATCAAATTTTTCATAACTCTTGCTACAAAATTAGATGGTGATACAAATTTTGGATAGTCATCTAGTAGTAATATTTTTTGGATTCTTCAGTATTGCTCGTGCAATTGCCACCCATTGCTTCTACCCTCTAGATATTTGAATCCCTAACTTAAAAATTATGATTTAAAGTTTAAAAGAAAGCTTCATTGGAATTGGGTGTATGAATCACTTTACAGTAACATTCTTGGCAATATTTCATATGTTCAAACATTCACATCACTGTATACTTGGTTCAATTCCTTAAATCAAGTTCTAAATAGATATGTTAAATTATTAATTCCTTAATTAATTTAACATATAATTTGCATTAAAATCCAATGCTTAAGAATGACAAGAAGAAAATATGTTGAAGAATTTTTCCAATGTTTCTTTGTTTAGAACTCCGTGTTTTCTTTCTCGAACTAAAAACTAATACAAAATTTAATAATTCGCTTAGTGAACAATTATGCGTGCATTCAGCGAAAACTCAACTACTCATCCCTTAATTGACCCAATTCACTCAACGAGTTGTACTGGTGCGCTGAGCGAATGACTTTCCTTGTAGTTGAGCGCATGATAACTAACTTATCAGAAACTGCTGACAGCACTCCAATGATGTATAAGATTCTTGTTCAAAGGACTACACAACTTTCCTACTCACTATTACAACTTTTCTATAAGGAAAACACATTGTTTCATGAATAAACACAACTTTGAACTAATTAATAAGTATGAAAACAAGTATTTTTCACACTTATGACACAAACTAATATTGCTCAGACTAATGCATACATATTACATAACATTGTACGATTTCTTAAAAACTAGTACAAATTCTGAATTTTGGGCATATGGGTGCAAAAGTGTTTAAGTGACGTGAGTTTATTAATTCTGTAATTTCCTTCCTGCAAACTACTAGTGAAGTTGTAAGCATTTGCCAGTTCTGTTGCAACTATAACTTCTCCTCTATTGCATCCCCGTCTTTGCCATATGCAATATTGCCTTGGATGATGTCATTAAACAGTAGAGGCTCTTGGCTCACCAGACCCATCTGGTGTCTTAGCCATTTAATTTGCATGCTTTTGATTTCTTTTTCATTCAGTGTAATGTGACCTGAGTCTATATTATAAAACCTCAATAATAGTCAGATCACTATTGATTTTTCACTCCCACTTTCCCCAACCAGTGCAACTATCTATTTACTTTATCAGTATAGTCAATTAATTTAATAGTTTAAGAAGAACAATCAACCTAATCTATCAGAATGGATGCACAACTAAGAGTTACCCTGCCACTACGAATAGTCAAGTAAAGATCTCTGAATACTTGAACATCGGGTCTCATAAGATACTTGAAACTAACATTTTTTTTTAATTCAATCTCTCCCTTCACTTCTTCCAATGTCATCCAGAGTCATCACTTGGGTCAATTTGTGACTTTCGTTCAAGAATAACAAATACAGAAGCGACAACACTTTTTGATTTAGCATAATCAAGGACCAAAGAGCCAGATTGAGAGATTCCCATAACGGCCATGCTGAGTGCAAAAAGGACCTGAAAATCAAGAATCAATAAAATTAATACAAGAAAAATATATAAACCCTGTATGCATCCTTACTTCACTGTTAGTTCAAACCACCTATGAAGTTTGTCTTGTAGGAGTGTATAAAAACTAACTAAATAAAATAATATGGTTTCTACTTAAATATAAATATTCTCAAACTTTTTGGAAATATAATATAACCCCATATACCTTCTTCCTGCCATGACAAACTTCATTATGTTCACCAACTTCCTCCATTGCAACAATACCTACAGTATACCAAATAAGGTCCACAAAAATCAGAATAACACCCAAAAAACAGAACAACCCCAAAATGATAAAAAAAATTGAAAAACAAGTGAAATTCACCGAACAAGAACAAAAGATAACCCAAGAAAACAGCGGGAAGCTTCAAAACCCATGCCAATGGTGGTTTCAGCCTTCAACAGTACGGTACGTTCAGCCCGAACAATGGCGGAAACATGTTCAGTTAAAGGCAACGATTGGGTGAATAGTGGTTTATGAGTGAACAATGGTTTTTAGGTGAATGAGGTTTATGGGTGGTAAGAGACTCTCTCTCGCACCTCACAAATTAAATTTTTGAATCCCACCAAATGAAACCCGCAAAGAAGAAAAACCTTCAAACACCACCAAATTCATCTATTTCCAAGTTATTTTAATTTTTTTTAAGTTGTCCACATGAACCAATGATATGTCAACACGTGTTGAAGTTAAAAGATTATCAAATTTTTAAGTTAAAATATTATTATTCTTAATTAATAAATTGATGCCTATTATATAAGGAAAATGTTTTGTTACATTAGAAGTACTACTTAGACAATTTTAACGATTATTTTAATCATTAAAATATTAACTTGTATATTTAAAAAGATAAATAGAAATGAAAGGATAAAATAATGATTTAATTAATTCGGAGGTCCCTATTTGTGCAGTTTTGAGTCAAATAGGTTCATGTATTTTGAAATACTTCAATTTGGTTCCTAATTATGAAAAATTGAAGCAATAAAGTTTGTGCCGTTAAATTCTGTGGGCGGCGTCAAAATTGTTGCCTGATGACTAGGTGAGGTGGCATTTGAAAACACGTGGCACATATTTTTGTAACCTTTTACAATTCCTAGCACAGCCACACTCAAACCGCACTACCACCAATCCGCCATCGTAGAGCCACCCCAACCTGCACACAGAATCGCAGAAACAAAACCCTAGCTGTTGCGACTACCACGCTCATCACCATCAACACGCAAGCTTCTTCATCTGGCAACCATGGCAGCCCAAAGTGTTGTCACCGCCA
The DNA here is from genome assembly GCA_036885675.1 of Vigna mungo. Taxonomy (NCBI): domain Eukaryota; kingdom Viridiplantae; phylum Streptophyta; class Magnoliopsida; order Fabales; family Fabaceae; genus Vigna; species Vigna mungo. The sequence continues at coordinate 11,822,054 of CP144692.1, read as the reverse complement.
ACCTCGTCGACAACCGTCCTCTCCAACACATCATCAACGCCCAAGCTGCCATCGCAAAACCACCAGTAAAACCTTCATCTTCTCCAGTAAAACCACCACAGCACCGCCACATCACTCCGCCACCATGACCCAAAATCACGCAAGCTTCGAGCCTCACTCACATAGACCATCATCGCGAGGTCGCCATCAACACCTCGTCATCCTCCAAGCTCGCATCGGACCACCACCATGAGTAGCGCCGCTTCTTCATTCACGCGCAACCATGGCCATCTTCCATTGACGCTTCGTGCCATCATTCTCACCACATGCATTCAGAAAAACCAGAGGACCAACAACCATCACACACACAAAGACCCAATTCGAAGAAACCCTTCGAACTCTGAATCGTCATTCGCAAGAGGCCACCACCACAAGCTTTTGTCTACCACCTGCAAAGAGAGGAAAACCTAAGAAGACAACCAAACAACAAAGAGACCCAACAACCACCCTCCAGGAATCGCACCGCCATTAAGAAGAAACCCCAATCACAACCAAACCTGCAACCAGCCAAGCACCGTGAGTGACTACCTTATCTCCATCAGCGGAATTCCTTCTCTAAAATAGAGACTTCATGACGGCGCTAGTTTTTTTTCCCCAATCTGGCAAACCCTAATTTTGGGTGAGGAAAGGGATGACATGTGTCACGTACTTTTCAAATGAAATGCCACCTCACCTAGCCACCAGGCAACAATTTTGATGTCATCCACAAAATTTAACGGCACGAACTTTATTGCTTCAATTTTTCATAATTAGGGACCAAATTGAGGTACTTCAAAATACAGGAACCTACTTGACACAAAACTGCACAAATAAGGACCTCCGAATCTATTAAACCTAAAATAATAGATGGAAAGTATGTGTCAAAAATTTATTGGATGTAAAAATAATAATACTATTCATATATATATATATATATATATCAATTTGCACACTATTGAAATCAACTAATACTATAGAAGTATTTGAAATGAATTGATTTGATTATTGGATTACAATAGTATAAATATACAAATTGATAACTCAATTTGAAAGAGTTAAAAGGAAATAAACTCCACTAATTTAATATCAATTATTGTAATATCAATCATAATAATTGATATTTTAATATCAATTATTATAATATCAATCATTGATATCAATCATAATAATTGATATTTAAATATCAATTATTATAATATCAATCATAATAAATGATATTTAACACTGACAATTAAATAAAATAAAGGGAAAGTAAATATGCAAAAATTAGCTAATAAAGACTAATTATTACAATTTAAAACTAATTATTATAATTGATATCATCCCGCAAGTTGGACGATTTGGAAGAAAGATGCAACTTGGACAGTAATGAGTCAAACCGAGAATGAAGTAGAGGCTTTGTGAATATGTCAGCAAGTTGATCATCAGTAGACACAAAGGAAACCCGAAACTTGCCTTTTTGGACATTTTCACGAACAAACTGATAGGCTAAGGCTATATGTTTCATCCGAGAGTGAAAAATAGGATTAGCACTCAGAGTTGTGGCACCAAGATTGTCACAAAAAATAACTGGATTGGTTGTGGGCATGTGACCAAGGTCAGTGAACAAGGATAGGACCCATAGAAGTTCACTGGCTGTGTCAGCCAAGGCTTTGTATTCTGCTTCAGTTGAGGAACGAGCAACAGAGCGTTGTTTTCGGGAGCTCCAAGAAATGGGAGTGCTACCAAGATACAGCAAATAACCAGTGGTAGAGATATAATCATCCTTACCACCCGCCCAATCTGCATCGGAGTAAGCATGAAATGTTAGTGGAGCAGTTGCCGAGATGAAGATACCTTTGTTGCAAGAGCCCGCCAAATACAGAGCACCCATTTGAAGGCAGACCAATGCGTCGTTCTGGGGTGTTGCATGAACTGCGCAAGTTTGTTGGTGTTGAAGGTGATGTCCGGGCGAGTAAGACTTAAGTATTGAAGACTTCCCACGAGTGCGCGATACTCAGTTGGGCAAGGTAGGAGATCACCTGAATCCTTGAGTAATTGAGCACTGGCGGACAAGGGAGTGGATGCTGGTTTGGTGTTAGCCATGCCTGATTTATGGAGAAGATCGGTGATGTATTTCCTTTGTGAAAGAAATAGTCCTGTAGCGGAAGGAATTACTTCGACGCCTAAGAAATAGTTAAGACAACCAAGGTCTTTTAGTGAAAATTGAGCAACAAGGGTAGATATAAGGTTGGACAACTCTGTAGAGGAACTCCCAGTGAGAATGATGTCATCAACATATACTAATAAATATAGTGTGGAACCTAATTTTTGGTAGATGAAGATAGATGCATATGTAGTTGAATTGACAAAGCCAAGAGAGAGTAGAAACACTCGAAGCTCCGTATACCAGGCGCGAGGTGCTTGCTTTAGCCCATAGAGTGCCTTTTTGAGGCGGCAAACATGATCAAGGAAACTTTTGTTGACAAAACCAGGGGGCTGGAGCATGAAAATTTCCTCTTTGAGCGTCCCTTGAAGAAATGCATTGTTGACATCAAGTTGGCGAATGGACCTTCCTTGACGAACTGCAAGAGTGAGGACAATGCGAATGGTGACCGGTTTAACTACCGGACTGAATGTCTCTGTATAATCCGAACCAGGGCGTTGGTGAAAACCTTTGGCGACTAGGCGAGCCTTGTACCGATCAATCGAGCCATCCGGGTGTCTTTTGATTCGAAAAACACATTTGCAACCAACCAAATTTTGAGTAGAGGACCGACTGACAAGTTCCCAAGTGTTGTTGCGGTGTAAGGCATCAAACTCAGCTTGCATGGCTGAGCGCCAATCAGGGTCACGAAGAGCTTGGGTGATGGTGCTGGGCTCGAGTGGAGAAGAGGGTTAGACATGGAGGTTGAGCTTCTGGATGGGTTTGACAATGTTGCTTTTGGACCGGGTGATGATGCCTCCTCCATCAGTTTGGGGTATCCTGTTAAGGTTGACATTGGGTTGGGATGATGGCATGGAACATTGTGAGGATGGAGGTGATGAGGGGGATTCAGAGTGTTTAGTGGAGGGTTGGGTCGAAGTCGGGGAGTTGGGGAAAGATGAAGATGAAGGGGCAACCGAGATTTCCTCTGGTGGGTTTAGAGTGGTACTGACCATTGGTTGGTTTGTTGGATGGAGTATGGAAAGCTGAAGTGGGCCTTGTTGTTGCTCTACACTCGGACTGACTTAAGGTGCTAGGGAGCTACACGGGAATTCAGATTCAACGAACTTGACATAGCGAGAGGTGTAGATCCTTCCTGTGGTTGGATCGAGACATAAGTATGCATGTTGATCTGCCGAGTAACCTACAAAAACACACATAACAGACTTTGGTGCAAGTTTATGGTTAGCATATGGTTTAATCCAGGGAAAACACAAGCAACCAAAACACTTTAACTTATGATAATCCGGGCTAATTTTGAGTAATTTGGAATAAGGTGACTGGTACCCAAGAATTGGTTTTGGGAGACGATTTATGAGATAGGCGGCTGTTGTCATGGCATGAGGCCAATATGTGAGGGGCAAACCTGAGTGGTGGAGAAGAGAGAGACCAGTTTCGGCAATGTGCCGATTCCGGCGTTCGGAAATTCCATTGTGTTTAGGTGTAGGAGGTGGGGTGCTGTGATGACTTATTCCATGAGTGCTTAAAAACGGACCAAGACCAATATATTCACCACCATTATCCGTGTAAAGAATTTTGATGTTGCGATGAAAGAAATTTTCAACAAGCGACTTAAATTTGGGAAACAGAATTTGCACATCAGATTTACGTTTTATCGGATATAGCCAAATATAACGAGTAAAATGATCAACAAACATGCAATAGTAGCGAAGACCATCAATGGATAAAACAGGGGAAGTCCATACATCAGAGAAAATTATTTCCAAAGGATAAGATGATTTAAGAGTGGATTCATTGAAAGGAAGTTTATGACTTTTATTAATTTGACATGAGTTGCAATCTGATTGCTGGAATTTATTTGAACCCAAAGAAAAATGCTGTTGAATAAATGTGAAGATAGAAGAGGAGGGATGCCCAAGTCTATGGTGCCATGAAGCAGAGGAATCTGTGCGGACAGAGTGGACTGATGAAGAGTTGGCTGGCCAGAGATAGAGTCCATCCACACATGAGCCATTATGGGTTATTTGACCTGTCTGCAAGTTCTTAACATAAAAAGAGTTTGGCAAGAAAACAATAGCAGAGTTAGTTTGTTTGGTGAGTTGAGACACAGAAAGGATTTTTTGTTGCATGGAAGGAACACACAAAGTGTTGGAGAGGGATAAATCATTAAGTAAAAGTGTTCTAGAATGAGTGATGTTTAAACCTGAACCGTTGCCCATAAACAATGAGTCTGGACCCATGTACGGATGATGAAGCACTAGATTGACAAGATCATTGGTGACATGATGCGTCGCTCCACTATCAACCAAAAAATTATTTTGAGAAGTGTCAGCGGTTGCTGTATGAACCTGAACCTGTCTAGGGTTAGCAGAGGAGGAACAAGGAGGCATCGGGACACCAGGGTGTTGCTACTTGAAGGTGTGACACTGAGACAGAACATGGCCCTTGACATTGCACCATTGACACCGACCAAGAAACGATTTGTGATTGCTAGGGCGTGAGGATGATGATGCAGAAAATTGCCTAGATCGAGTTTTATCATAATGGTTGGGTCGAGTTTGTGCATTCAAGGCTGTCATGGGAGCAGGAACCTATCGTTGAGCAGCAACAAGGGAGAGTTCTTGAATGAGAAGCTTCTCGAGGAGGTCATCAAAAAGAATGGGAGTGTCCCTTGCATTAACGCCATCAATGAAAACTCTATAACCATCGTCGAGGCCACGCAAGACATGGTCAGTCATGTCTTCAATGGAGAAAGGAGAGCCAAGTGAGGCAAGGAGATATGCAGTTTGCTTCAGAGAATGCATGTAGGTGGTGATGGACTGGGTACCTTTGGACACCGTGTGGAGACGCTCCTTTAACTGCTTGAGGTGGCTACGAGATTCCTTGGCATAGGTGCGTTGGAGAAGAGTCCAAAGATAATGTGATGTCATTGTTTGAGACACCAGGGATGCCACTTCAGGGGAGAGAGTGGTGAGGAGAGCACCGTATATAAGACGGTCCTGTCGACGCCAGGTTTGATAAGCAGGATTCGGAGTTTGGGGTACACCGGTGGTCGAGATCGTCATCGGCGGCACAGGAAAGGATCCATCTGGATATTTGAGAAGATCATAGCCATCAAGAAGAGCTTCAACTTGAAGTTTCCAAGTGAGGTAATTTGAGGGTAGAAGCTTGGTGACACTGCTAAGGGTGCTGCAAGTGAATGGTTTTGATGACTCATGAGGGTTGCTAATAGATGAAAAGTTGTTGTTGGCCATGGGAGGCAAAAAGAAAGGAAGGAGCGACGTCCTGTGTTGAGGAAAAAGCAAACAAAAAAAACGAAGAGGATCGTTTTAGCCTGATACCATATGGAAAGTATTTGAAATGAATTGATTTGATTATTGGATTACAATAGTATAAATATACAAATTGATAACTCAATTTGAAAGAGTTAAAAGGAAATAAACTCCACTAATTTAATATCAATTATTGTAATATCAATCATAATAATTGATATTTTAATATAAATTATTATAATATCAATAATTGATATCAATCATAATAATTGATATTTTAATATCAATTATTATAAATATCAATAAGATATTTAACACTGAGAATTAAATTAAATAAAAGAAAAGTAAATATATAAATATTAGTTAATAAAGATTAATTATTACAATTTAAAATTAATTATTATAATTGATAAATACTACTTTGTGCATGAATTTATAATCAAACACCAGTTCTTATTTCTTAATTAGTTATCACAAAAATTCATCACTCCATAGTGATGAAAATAAGCTTATACTAGGGCCGGCTGCTGCAGTTTTTTTTTTTTAATAATTTGGTTGACCTTGTATGATCAAATCAGCAGAAAAATAATTTGGTTGACCTTGTAGAAAAATAATTCTTAATGTATCCATTTGTAGAAAAATAAACATTGTTGAGCGTACTATATTAACCTCTATTCCCTTCATCTCTTTTTCCATAGAAAGTAATGCATGTTCATCCCTTATCTGTGCTTATTTCTTAGTTATCTTAATCATTACTCCATAGTAATGAAATAAGCTTATACTAGGTCGTCTGCAATTGTTTTTGTTTTTGCTAAGTTTAATTATTGGATTCAGCTGTGACAAAATGTGCTATATAAAGCTCTATTCCCTTCATCTTTTTCTACAGAGAAGTGCTGTTGCTTCCATGGATTCTGTGCATGCTGTGTGTTCAGCTAATAATGCATGTTCATTCATAACTGGTACGTACTATAGCTTCAAGTTCTTTGAATTAGTATACTTTTTTTTAAAACTTATTTTGATTAATTATTCATTAGAGACTTATATTGTGAAGCATTGCTAATTGTAGGGGGAAATCTCTCGCGCTCTAAACTTTCAACAAACAATATTTACAACACACGTATGTCTCACATATCCTCATTTCTTGTATTACCTTTATTAATCTGTTAGATGGGATGTATTTATAGGAAAATCATCGAATAAAAATTAATTTAAAAAAAATAATTATTTTAGTGATTATTTTATATATTAAAAATTATTAATATGTAAAAGAACTTTTATTATAAAGAAAAAGTTGTAATTAATTTATAAATTAGAGTCTAAATTAGTCTTTAATATTATTTATAAAAGAATTAAAAACTAAATTAGTCTAATTTAATTTAAAATTAGAGATTAATTTAAAATTAATAATAATAAATAGTTAAAAGTAATTATATATTTTAAATTGTGTCATTCGGAATTTGAAAACTTATTCCAGAGAAAATATTTTGAGTTGTATCAAATTTATCATCAGAAGTATGTTTTCGAATTCTAAAATATATTCTTATTTTTAATGGTATTTATTTGGAGTTTTCTAATAGTAACTAAGATGCATAAAACCTATGGGATAAATAGCTAAATTTTAAAGAAAAATAATACTTTAATATACATAAACTTTTTATATTTATTTAGTACTATTTTTTTATTCTCTTCATTTTTAAAAAATACAAAAATTAAATTTTTTTTATAATTATTTTATTTTTATAATGTGTGTCTGGAAATTTGTATCATCTTAGGGTCAAAGATGATAAAGTGTCATTTTAATGTGTATCACCACACCAATTTAAAATATGATAAAGTATCACTTTTACAGTACACTTGAAAAGTAAAGGCTTTACCTACTCCGAAGTGTCTGTCAACCTTTGTGGATAGGAGGTTTCTAAGTTGAAAGGATATAAAGATGATTTTACAAAAGAAAAGTTAAATTAAATTTAAAATAATTCAATTAATTTAGATATAATAAAAAATAAAATGCTAGAATACTAATTTTATGTTAATTAATATCTTGATTATATATTTTAGTAAAATTGATAAATGCAAAGTTATTAAATTGACGATAAAAAATGTTTTCTCCACCTTTAATATTAATTTTAATTTATTTAAAAATTATTAATTTTGAATTTAATTTAATTAGCCCACAGGATTTCTCTCACAACCTACTCAAACGGATTTCCTCTCATATTTATCTATGTACTTAATTTTTTTATCTGTTTATTTTTATAATCTATTATTTTTAAAATTAAATTTCAATCACTTTTGGAAATAAGTTTAATAAAAAAATCAATGTTTTATTACCACATTATAAAACATTTGTCATTCAAATGGAAATATAGTTTATAATCTAATTTTTATGTTCAAAAATATTTATTTATTATAATTTTTAGTTGTATAAGAGTGAATATTTATGAGTACATTTAAAATACTATTTGTAACATGACATCAATCAAGCCCGACATTTCATATAAATATAAATTATGTGACCGCTTACAATCGAGCACGAACAATGTTTTGATCTGTAAAACAAAAATCCAATCTGCAAGTCGTATGTTATTCATATGGGTCACATTTTTTTTTTAGGGTTTATTACGCAGCTAGGACAAATATCTGCACTGTACTCTCGTCACTTTCACCACTGCACCTTCAAGTATTACCACCCAAGACCGATCTCTATCGCTGGATCAGTTTCTTGCATTATCACCAACCTTGCAACCTCCCACTAAGCACACCATGAAACACACTCACCACCACCACACTCACAGCACAATCCACTATACTCTCAAAGCACAATAAAACAATGAAACAGTCGGAGATAAAGAGGAAGAAGAGCTTATGTGTTTGCTGTTGATAGATCATTAATAGGTGAGTAAAATTTGAAAAATATTAACCTTAAAAATTAAATTTTACTAAATCTGGAATGGAAAGGTGCTAGGAGTAGTCCTTGGTGGTGTAGGCCCCCGCTTAAAAAATGCCTATAGATATATTAAAATCGATGAGTACCCGTTCTACAAATATTTTAAAAAATATATTTTATACATTTTTAAAATAAAATTACAAAATATACATATAATATAATATAAATTAAATTAAATATAAATTAAAATTTAATTTTTTAAACCTAACTTCCAATTTGCAATAACAAAATTACTAAGCATAGAACTCTAAGATTAGAAACTTTGAGAAACCATCAAAACACACTAGTGGAAAAACAACGTTTAACATCGATTATTTTGGGCTTTTAACGTCTCCTTCACAGTCGACGTCATTGTCGGTGACGTCAATGGGATGTCGGACATCCATATAATAGACGTCTATAATGACGTCAGTTAGTGCCATGTCCAACGTCAATAAACGTCAGTTTAGTGCCATGTCAGACGTCAATAAACGTCGGTATAGGCCTAACCCGATGTCTAAAGGCACTATATAGACATCGGACTACTCATTAACCGACGTCTAAGAGCACATAAAGACTTCGAACATGTCATTAACCTTCGTCTGATGTCACTATAGACGTCGGTGTAGGCATTAACCGACGTCTAATACAGTCGTTGTGTTTTAGTGCAGTTTTGTTTCTGTCTTTGGATAGCCCAGTAGCACACTCTTTCTTTGCTAGTTTCCCAAAAAAAAAAAGCTTGCGTCTTTTGAATTTCTCATGACATTTCAACCCAAAACCGAACCTGGGTCTTTGCTTAGTTCCATTTTCAACTGCAAGAGGGAAAAATTACGGTGAAACGATAACTAGGCAACGACGACCCAGGGTCGTTTTTGGGTCGAAACGCCACGAGAAATCCAAAAGACACCACTTTTTCTGGGAGTCAGCTAGCAAAGGAAGAATGTGGTATTGCGTTATCCCAAGAGAGGAACAAAGTTGCACTAAAACACAACACAAGAAAACAAATTTTAATCAGTTGAACCAGAAGATAATCGATGAAAGACTGAACAAAGTTTAAACGGTAACCATAAAAAAACACGCACCTGGGATGAAATGCCGCAAGAGAGAAAAAGGAGAGGAGGAAGACGATGATATCAGAAACTGCAATGCTGCGAAGGGTTTGCGGTTTATTTAAAATGAAATATGGCATTGGTTCCTCTAGAAACCAACGTCTATAGTCACCTCGACGTCGGTTATCAAACTAATTCGACGTCCAAGATAACATTTAAAGTGACTTTTTGAATGCCCATTAGACGTCGGTGTCCAGGGGAGCTGACGTCTAGGGCGCTGAACCGATTAACGTTTCATTTCCTGTCAGGGGGAGTAGACGACAGTTGTGAAGGGGCGTCGACGTCTATTATACTATAGACGTCGACGCTCTGCTATCGGACATCGACGTGCCTCGGAGTTTGATGAACATAATTAATTACAGGCCTATAGACGTCGTGTTCCATTAAAAAGTGACGTCTATTTTGTAGAAATTTTTGTCTTCCCGCCTTCCGGACATGCTATAGACATCGGTGATTGATTACGCGACGTCTAAGCGCCTGGGAATCAGGTGATGAGCATTAATTGCAGCCAAGTAGACATCGGCCCTCCACCACAACCGACATCAATGGCGCAGGAAAAGACTGTCTTCTCGCCTACCTCATTACATTGGACGTCGGTTTAGTTCAGAGCATACGTGCATTATATCATAAACGTCGCTTCCCCTTGAAACCGACGTCTAGGTTACCAACTTATTTACGGTAATGCCACCATGCACTCATATACGTCGGGCTACCCGCTAACCGACGTCCAATGGGTGACGTTAAACGCTGTTTTTCCACTAGTGACACTGCAAGACCAAGAATTCCAAAAATTCCTAAACCAGAAAAGAATATCATAAACTCCAAACTCACTCCAATATCAAGAAAAACCCCAATCCCAGGAACCCTAACCCTAAATAGCGAGAAACAACAATTGTAAATTCCCAATTTCAAAACTCTCAATCCTGAATAAGAACCCCCAATATTTCGCCACCACCTCTAAAGGAAAAATAAAGAAAACTCAATCTCAAAAGGTTTAATCTCACTAGAAGTCCCTATTTTTGTCCAAAATCTTAAATAAGTCCCTTTTCTTTTTGGCATATCAATTGGGTCCCTATTATTGTAAATTTGATTCAATTAGAGGCTTTCTGTTAAATTGACCTAACGACCGTTTAATATTTGATTACGTGACATGCAAAATTGAATTACTAATGACACGTGGCATTTTTATTGAGTTATTTTTATTGAGGGAAGGGCAAATGTGGAAACAATAAAAGGGCTGTCACCTTCTTCAACTTCAAAACCCGTTACTGTGCTGTTATAGTTGCATCCTTCTCCTAGGGTTTCGATTGCCATGCTATGAGTCTCCGCCACCATCACCCTCCGTCGCCGGCTGCCGGCGCTCCGGGCCGCGACGATGAGCCTTTCAACATTATTCCCTTGCACAACCTCCTCACGGACCACCCGTCGTTCCGCTTCCCCGAGGTCCGCGCGGCGGTGGCAACGCTGCGGGTAGTCGAGGACCTCCGACGACCTCCTCGACTGGCTTGCGCTCTTTTTTGGATTCTAGCGTGACAACGTTAGGAACCAGCGTGAGCATTTGGTTCTCAATCTCGCGAACGCTTAGATGCGCCTCACGCAGCCACCAGACAACATCGACACACTCGACTCCAGCGTGCTCCGGCGGTTCCGCAAGAAGTTGTTGAAATACTACGGGGCGTGGTGCCCTCGATTTCCGGTGAGAACGCGTTTTGACTATATTTTTCACTTGGAGTGGTTTGAGGTTTGTGCAAAGTTTGCTTGATGTGGGGATCCAGTATAGGTTGGTGTCTCGGGAGACAATTGGGCTAGGAGTGAGGATGGTGCTGAAGTGTGTTGTGGCTGCTGCCTAGATTGTTGTCTTTGGTGTGTTTTATGCCAGGATTTGGACGTAAAGGAACCAGGATAGGTGGTGGTCACCAGCAGCGAATGATCTGGTGGTGAATTTTCTGGAGGTTGTGGTTGTTTTCCTTATTCCGGAGCTTCTAACTATGGCTCTTTTTGTGCTTCCTTGGATTAGGAATTTTGTGGAGAAAATAAATTGGAAGATTTTCTACATGTTGTCATGGTGGTTTTAGACCAGGAACTTTGTGGGACGTGGTTTGAGGGAAGGTCTTGTGGACAATGTGAAGCATTTAGTTTTCTGGGTTGTGGTGTTGGCCACGAAATTTTTCTTTAGTTACTTTTTGCAGGTGAAACCCATGATTGCTCTGTCAAAGCATTGTCGGACCTGAAAAATGTTCGCTATGAATGGCATGAGTTTTTTCAAAACAGAGTTTTTTCATTATCTATCTATTCGAATCGAACAAAGAATGCGATATTCCCCCTTCAAACGAAAATCCCCAATTCTTTTTTGTGTTTCAATTGCATATCTCAATATTAAAGGTTAGAGCCCTTAAATTTATTTTATTGTTTCCACCTTTGCCCTTCACTCAATATGATATCACCTTTGCTCTTTAAAAATAATTCAAGAAAAATGCCACATGTCATTAGTAATTTAACTCAGCATGCCACGTAACGAAATATTAAAAGGCTGTGAGGTGAATTTAAGAGGAGGATATGTGACACAATGGTATTTTTGCAAGTTATTATACATCCCATTTAAATTACTCAAAAGATTATTTGGAAAATAAGAAAGGAAACATGAAATTTAGAACTAAAAAGAAGGGATGTTTAAACGATAATGGAGAAGCCCAATTGGAGCAGACTCAAGTAGTGCAAGATTGGAGACAAAAGGTACTTGTTTATGGACTAATACTATTTTTAGATCCCAAGTTGTTAAAACAATACAACTCTCTCGGTTCCTTAACAACTTTTGTCATCCTCCTCGTGACAAGATCTTGGAAAACAAAATGAGTAGGAAAGAAGGTTATAAAACACTATAAGTCATGGGTAAGTTTTTTAATGGAGATAAGATTATCGGAAAGGTTTGGAACATAAAGAACATCTTTAAGGTTGAGGGATGGCAAAAGGGAAACATTACCACATCTAATTATTAGGATATGAGTACCATTGGCAATAGTAATGTGGTTATAGAAAAGAAAAACATATGATGTTAAAAGAGATTAATGACAGGTCATATAGTCTGTGGCACCATAGTCAAGAACCTAAGAGTCCTTACGTAAAGTTTTAGAAACATTAAAAGATGAATTAAAGTTCTTACCAGTCACAACTAAAGAGAAAATACTAGAAGGTGACCCACTGATAGACTCTATTCGAGATTTCAAAATTCAATTTGAGCACATAGTGCATGTATCTCTATAGTTAGAAGCTTAACATTGCTTAGTGGAGTTGTCATGCTCCAAAGTGGCAGCAATGGCAATTTTGATATGTCAAAAGCTCCAACAAAAAAGCTCGATAATGACTCTAATAAGAACTCCAACGAGGGTCTGACAACAACTCCGGTGATAGTTCCATTAAAGGTTCGGCCAGGTCCAGTAAAGGTATAGCAAGGCTCCGACAAAGGTCTAGCGAGACTATGACGACGTCTCTAGAAAAGGTCTGATGACGACTCCGACAAATTTTTCATAAAAGTCTAGTGAAGGTTTGGCGAAAGTCAAACGATGACTCTGGTAAAAGTCTAGTAAAGGTCCAACAACAACTCATGTGGACAAAAAATTGGATGCAAGAACCACAAGTTGGGTGCACTTCAAGCAATCCCAATATTTAAAGGAAATGGGTGCACTTTAGGCAACCCTATAAGGAATTGTAATTGAGACGGTAAAGGAAAAATATGAAAGCAGGACTCCTTCGAGAGCTCTAATACCAACTAGAAAGAATTAATATAAAAGAAATAATATTTTTATTCAATTTATTCAAAACAATACATCCACTTTTATATAGAGAGAACTTAAACCCTAAAGTAATAATTACAAGAAATCTCTATAATCTTTTAATAACTTTTAGTAATTTAATATAATACCAGCAACTTTCAATATTGCATTTAATATCCAACTAAAAACAACTTGCAATGTTAGTCATGTTATTGACATCCAAGAGCTGTAAGATCTGGAGAAAGTCGCATGAGCTTTTTCGGAATCGTGAGAATGCACAAGGTGCATCTCTAGGACCATGACCATAAAGAAGCGTCAACTTTGTTGATAAAAGTCTTCATACAAGGTCTACTTCAAAGCAAAACAACTCAAACAAAGGAAACTAGAGCTTTGAAGTTTTAAATGAATAAGATGAAACTTTAGAGGTTGAATTAAAAGGCTTAACTAATTGAAAAAATATCTCAATGTCAATTTTTTTTAAATAGATTCTAACATGAAAATACTAAAGCAATAAGAGGTTACAGACAAAAGAAAGGAAAGCTTCATAAAAAAAGGATGAAAATAATCTTAAGATTAATTACCATGAATATAGAAGACTGAGCCTAAAAATTACTAAGCCCAAGATGAAAGAAAAACCTAAATTAAAAAAGAAAAGTATGATGACATTGGGAGAAGATTTTAGCTTAAATGTTTTTCATATGTTTTATTTTCAATTTTTATTTCATTTTTTTAGTATTAATAATTGAAAGTTCAATGTGTGTATATGTGTGTGGGTGTGTGCGGGTGTGGGTGGGTGTGGGTGTGTGTGTGTGTCTGTGTGTGTGGGTGTGTGTGTGCGGGTGTGTGTGGGTGTGTGTGTGTTTTACTTCATTTTTTTAGCATTAATAATTGAAGTTCAATGTGTGTATATGTGTGTGTGTGTGTGTGTGCGGGTGTGGGTGGGTGTGTGTGTGCAGGTGTGTGCAGGTGTGTGTGTGTGTGTGTGTGTGGGTGTGTGTGTGTGTGTGTGTGCGGGTGTGTGCGGGTGTGGGTGGGTGTGGGTGTGTGTGCGGGTGTGTGTGTGCGTGTGTGTGTGTATGTGTGTGTATGTGTGTGTACAAAATCTCTCTCACTTTCTCTTACAACTTTACCATTAAGCCATCTTATAACTCTTAAGGTGTGTTTGCTTATGTATTTATGGTGGAAAAATGTAATTATCGACAAGTAAAATTCATTAGTAATAACGAAATTTCGTCAATAAAACAAAATTACCATGAGAAATTGATGGTAAAAACATCCTTGATAAAATGTTTGTTAATAAATTTTATCGACAAATTGATTATCAAAACTCATCAATAATTTTTAATGATCATAAATCTGTTAATAATTAGTGACAAATTTTAGTCAATAACAATTATCCTTCGATAATTATATCATTATTTTGAAAATCAGTAATTATCTATTAATAATAAAAAAATTAATTTATCACTGAATTTTATTGACATTATCCATTACCAATTACCACCAAAATATATGTTGGTAATAAAAATTCTAAAACTTGTCATTTAGATCCGCTTTAGTAACTATTATTTTTTTCATTTGTAAAATTGTCAGTAATTATGAAATTCCTGGTAATGTATTATTTTTACCTAATTTTAGTTACATTGAATTCTATATTTTTAGAGCTTTAAAATGGACATATGTTTTCTATATTTTGAAGTCTAATTATTTCCTATAACTTTTAGAACTTAAAGCACATTTGTTGAATTTTTGTATATATAACTTTAAGCCTAATTACCTCATTTAAACCTACTTTTACTTTAGATTTGGATGCATATATAGCCTAAATGTGCTCAATTTTTTACACCAAAATCATTTGCTTAATTGTCAATTTTGAGAAATCATCTCTTCATCTCATTTTCTCTCTTTCTCTCAAATTCCATTTTGACTCTTCCACTTCTTCACCTGTTTCTATTAATTTTTTTGTCTTCTTCATCCATGGAGAACTAATTCTTGAGAATCAATTCGCAAAATTAAAATCAAACAAGTCAAATTGAGTTTTCCACCATTGAAACTCCAATTTTGTTCTTGCCTTCCCTAGATTTAAGTGTGCACTTTATGATTACAATTTGCATCTCCGAGTATGAAAATAAACATATGAATCGATTTAATATTGATTTAATAATTATATATAGATTAAATTGAATGATTGTTTTTATTTTATTCATATAACTAATTTAATTTTTTCGATTAATTGTTCAATTTTGGATTTGAATCTTTAGAAAATTATGATAAGATGAATTGTTTACTTATCGAATTTGTGAATTGACCTTGTCATCTTCTTGATTTTTTTCCCTTAATCTTTTGCTTCAAATTTTACATTTTTGAATCCCACACATGTATAATTTGTAGAGAAAAAAAAAAACTAAAGTTTGAATACAATATATATGCTTCTTTTGAGAATGAACCTAGATTGTGCCCTATATTGTAAAATTTGGAGAAAACTTAGAATCTTTTGGATTTCAAGAACGAAATTAAATATCCTTTATTAAGGGAAATATCACGAGTATTGGGATTATATGTATTTTTTACCTTGTCTCGATTAACGATGTACTTTTTGTTAAGGGACTTAAGTATAATCTACTAAGCATATGTCAATTGAGTGACAATGCATACATTGTCTCCTTCAACAAGAATAAATGTTCAATATCAATGTTTGATGGATAAATTGTCTTTTCGACCAAATGAGACAACAATCTCCATGAGATAGATTTAATAAATCTTAGCAAACAAAAAATGACTTATCTATTTTCCAAAGAAGATGAAAGATGATCTTGGCACAACACTTTTGCTTATTTAAATCTAAAATATATTTAAAAGTTTTTAAGAAAAACCTTGTAAGAGGATTGTCCAATATTTCATGGAAAACTCATCCTCTTTGTGAAACATATAAGAGAGGAAGATAGTTAAAAAGTTCTTTTAGCTCAAATAAATTGTCCTTGTATTACTAGACCTCCATAATCTTGCATATGCATCTTGACCCACGAGAACTTTTTGTCTTGGTGGAAACAATATTGTTTGATCATTGTATATGACTATTCAAGATTTACATGAATATTCTTCTTAGCACACAATAATGAGTCTTTAAGGGTCTCTGAGGTATTTTGTAAAATAATAAAAATAAAAGAGTTTTGTATCTCTAGCAGTAGAAGTGAACACAATATTAAGCTTAAAAATAGAGAGTTTAAAATGTTATGTGAATATGACGACATACACCATGATCGTTTTCGTTTTCAATCAAATCAAATAAATATACTACTTAATTCAAAAGTAGACCGTCTAATGAAAGAGTTTATATTGTCTAGTATACAAAAGGTAAAAAAAATATGAGTATAGATGGAGTTATTCAACCCAAATTCGTCTATTAACACATTCAATGAGAATCTTAGTAAAGCATATTTGAGGGCATTTACAAAAGCACATTAGAAAGTTTAGTAAAGTAAAAAGGGAATTTTTGTTGTAGATAATGCTAACACTAGTGGAAAAATGTTGTTTAACGCAGTTAATTTGGGCTTATAACCTTACTTAATCAACCAACGTCTATAAGGGTAATGTCCATGGGACGTCGGAAATCCTCCCAACCGACGTAAATATAAACGTCAGTTAACGATATCCACCGACGTCCATTTAGACGTCTACTTATACCCACACCGACGTCTAATTTATCTATATAGACGTCCACCTACGTATAAAACCGACGTTTACATGAATATATAGATGTTTAAAATGACACTGACCGACGTCTATGTTCCTTATAAACGTCGGACTTGGCACTAACCGACGTCTAAGAAAGGCGTTGTGTTTTAGTGCAGTTTTGATCCAGACTTTCGGTAGCATTGGGCAACATCCTCCTCTCGCTAGTTTCCCCACAAAAAAAGCTTGCGTCTTTTGAATCTCCTATGACATTTCAACCCAAAACCGAACCTGGGTCCATGACTACTTCCCATTATTCAACCGCAAAAAAAAAATAATTATGGTGACACGAGAACTAAATAAGGACCCAAGTTCCATTTTGCGTCGAGAAGCCATAGAAAACTCAAAAGTCGCCACTCTTCTTGTGAGGAAACTAGCAAAGGGAGAATGTTGTACTATGTTACCCAAAGAAAGGATCAAAATTGCACTAAAACACAACACAAAGAAAGCAAATTTTAATCAATTGAACGACAAGATAATCTATGAAAGACGAAACAAAGTTTAAACGGTGAGCATAAAAAAAAACCACGCACTTGGGATGCAAGAGATAAAAAGGAGAGGAGGAAGACGGGAAACAACAATAGAATGCCGAAAAGAGAGAAAAAGAAGAGGTGTGGCAAGAGAAAAATGAGAAGAGGAAGACGATCGATATCAGAAACTGAATTCCGCGAAGAGTTGCGGTGTATTTAAAATGGAATTGGGCATCGGTTATTCTAAAGTAGCCGACGTCTATAGACGTCGGTTATCATACTAATGTGACATCCATGTGAACATTTAAAACTGAATTTTTGAATTCCCATGAGACGTCGGTTTCTGTCAAGGGGAACCGACGTCTATAGAACTGAACCGATTGACGTTTGATATCCTATCAGGGATGTTCACGACAGTTGGTGTGGGGCTCCGACGTCTATAATAACATACACGTCGGGGCCCTAAATAGCCGACGTTTGAGGCCCTCGAGATTTGTAAAAATAATTATTACATATATAATAGACGTCGGGCACCCGAAAAGTCGACGTTAACATTGAATATTTTTGCCATTTCCCACCTAACAGACGTCGGATTTGGTCTACCCGACGTCGAAGCGCCTGAGAATTAGGTGAAATGCATTAAATGCAGCTCAGTAGACGTCGGAGAGCTGCAGTGCTGACGTCTTGAAATTAATAGATGTTGGCTTGCGGATAAAACCGACGTCTCGTTTACCAGCTATTTACGATAATGCCACCGTCCGCTCCTATACGTCGGATTACACGCAAACCGACGTCTAATGGGTGACATTAAACAGCGTTTTTTCACTAGTGTAAAATAATGAGAATAAAAGAATGAAAGAAACATATTAATTTTCTAGTTCATTCATTATAACATCCAATTTTTTACCTATTTTTATGTGTCTATTGGCATGAATAAATAAACTTTTTCCTAGTTCTAATCTTGTTTTATCCTTAAGTTTAGTGTATTTTGTATTGTTTTGTATTTTGGTTGTTTTATGCTTATTCTAATATCTTTGTTTATAAGTGTAAAATAATTGAATAGGAAGGATTTGTTGTGGAGGACAACAAGTTGAAACTCAAGAGAGCATGTGTTTGGACAAGAATTGATCAATTTGGAGCAAATACCACTACTACAGAATTGATCATAGATAACGCCTAATAGATAACGCTTTTTTAAATAAGCGCTATCTATAAGTATGCAGAATAATAGATAGTGCTTATTTAAAAAAGCGTTTTCTATTGTCATGGGTATAAATAGCGCTTATTTAAAAAAAACGCTATCTACGAAATTTTAATATTATGTTTTTAATTCATAATTTAAAATATAGATGAATAGACAACGTTTAACAAAAAAACGCTATGTATTTACGCTGTGTATTTGGCGTTTAAAACTTTTAGAAAAAGCTTTTCAGTCCCCTTCTTCCCTCTGCGTGCTTCTTTTCTTCTTCATTTTTTTGTTTCTCCTTCGTGTTTCATTTTCGTATTCCTCGTTTGGTTTAGCGCTTGGTTTCGCTCGTTCGATTTAGGACCTTCATTCGTATTCCTGTCATTGTTTAGGACAAACCCTAACGGAGAATGACATTCCTCTGGTGATGCCTTGGATTTCGGTGATGTGTTGCCGCTCAGTTGGAAGATTCTTCTCGGTTTGAAAAGGAGGACGATCGTGTGTGAATCTGTTGTCGCAGATACATTTGGTTTTGTTTCTTCTTCCTTCATCACTTTGTATCTTTCTTAGGTTTATTCTATATTTGATATTCCGCCGTACAACCTTAGTGGACAACACTTGGTGTCTTGTAAAGAGGTTTCTTCATAATTACAGTCTCTTTTGGGTAACGTTGATGGGCAATCGCAATGTAGTCGCAGGAGTGAAAATGTAATGTAGGAACAGATAGTGCCTGCTGAAAATGTAAGTCCACATTTTCTTGTTGTGCTTGATTTTGTTAAGGATTTGGCTTTTAGAGCATTTGTAAAGTACAAAGTGCACTCACAATTAACTAGTGAATCAGTGCTTAAGAATTGTCATGAAACTAAATATGTGTTATTAAAACTTTTGATTGCAATCTTAATTGATTTTTTCATTAAAAATTATTATTATTGCACTATCCTATGAAGTTCTTATCCTTGCATTAGAGGAGCTGAATCTGTTTGTTAAATATTATTGTGAGATTTATGGATTGTGTGTTTGTATTGTAGTCTGTTGGTGTTACTTCTGAACGTCAAGATTAAAGACAGATTGTTGCTGTGAATGTAGAGGTGCCTGGGAGGACGTGCCTTTAAGGATATCTAAGATGGAGAAATTGCTTAAAACTCTATTACGGAGGGAGGATTGCGTCTTGGATCCCCACCATTTAGCTAAATTGAATAGGATTCCTGCTTCGGATGTTGCTATTGGTTACAGGACCAATATGGAAACTCTGATACTTCAATCATTGAAAAGCAAATGGAAGATAGGTTGACTAAGAAAAATGTGGATCATCATGGAATGGATGGAAAGGTAGAGAAAGTTCATGATGATAACTATGTGATAGATGTAAAAATGATTACTTTTCTTGATAACATGAGTTTGTTATCTGTAAATAAGCAGTAGATGAGTGTGAATTAGTTGGATATCTCTTTTCATTAGTTTTCTATAAAGAAAACAAACTAGTGCACTATTTTATTTAAAAGTATTCTTATTATCTCTTTACATTATTTTAGTGTAAAGAAAGAAAAACCAGTGCAACTTTCTACATGTTCTAATGGTAGTTGCTGCATTTTTTTATCTGCTATTCTGTCATGGGAATTTGTGTGGCTTCAATTCAAACCTCATCATATTGCTTCTGGAGCTGCATATCTTGCTACCAAAGTTTTTTGAACATTGATCTCACTGCATATCAGAACATCTGGCAAGAGTTTCAAACAACACCAACCATTCTTCAAGGTACTCTGCACCTACTTCACTGTTCTAATTTTGATCAAGAAACATTATTAGATTTAATGT
Source organism: Vigna mungo (assembly GCA_036885675.1). Lineage (NCBI taxonomy): Eukaryota > Viridiplantae > Streptophyta > Magnoliopsida > Fabales > Fabaceae > Vigna > Vigna mungo. Next base: position 11,801,610 of record CP144692.1, on the reverse strand, counting down.
TCTATTTTGAAATGACAGGTTCAGGAATAAAAATTTTACTTTGCTATCTTCGTTTTCTTCAATTTATTTTACTCTCATTCTTAGCTCTTTTTTTTTTGTCACATTCTTCTATTTGTCCCTGTTGGTCTAACGTCAATGTTAGTAAGTAATAGGAAAATGTTTCTTTGACACCCTCTTTTGACACAAATTTGACACAACCCACGTGTCAAATTTGTATTGGATGTTTTAACTTCATTAATAAAACCCTTTTAAAAAAGTGGAGAAGGGTAATATTGGAATGATGCTTTTATGAAATTTTGATTTTCGCGGTTTCATTTTTCTTCTTCTTCACTTTCGTTCTTCCCATTCGTCTTCTTCACTTTCGTTCTTCGCATTCCTCTCCCATTCGCCTCTCTCCATTTTTCATTCGCTTATGGAATCCCTTGGTCTCTTTCCATTCGGCTGATCATTTCATCCAAACGTATCATTGTGTACCGGTAAGCTCTCTTTCGCGTTTCTCGTTTTGGTTGTCTATGGCTTTGTGCCTCTGTTTCGAGTGTTTGCTCTATATCGCATTGTGTGGCTTGTGGAGGCGTAGTTTATTTTTGTTTTATTTATTCTTTTTGTGTTTTATGAACCCTAATCCACCATTGATGTATTTGTATGAAATATTTGCAGTTGCAATGGCGTCCGGAAACCGAAAGGTGAGTAAAAGTTGTGTTATTATATAAAGTTGGTTTTTTTTTGTTAAGTATTAAAATTTTTTGTTTTAATGTTTTGTAGTGGCAGGTTCGAATCTCTCTTGATTCATCAATCATTGTTACTATGAATGGGTTACTAAGAGATGTCCATGTTGAACGAATTTCGATGACTCCATTTCGTTGGTGTTTGGAGCTTCGTAAGGTTATGGAGATTAACTGTGAATTATTGAAGGTTATGGTGTGACTTTAAACCTGTAAGTTCTTATAACCCGTGACTTTAAACATATGTTGTTCTAAGTGATGTAGTTTGTGATAAGTGGTTTATTGTTTCAGACATGACTGTGGAGTTATCATGTTGAAAGCTATGGAAATTTGGGATGGAGAGGATAAATACAATGGGAAAAGCATGCCACAGTATACGAATGTAAGTTCGAATATGATTTTCATTCTTTGTTTGATGATTGGTTTGAATTTACAATTGCAATTTTTTTCCATTTCAGGAGGAATTGCTTGCAATTAGGAAGCGATATGTACGTGATTGGATCCTGGACGACGAGAACATAAGAATACTGGATGCGCTAGAGGTCTACGGATTGTTGTAGGATAGTTGTCCTGTGTACAAATGTAGTGAACATTGTAGTCAACATTGTAAGATACAATAATTTATATGAAGGCAGTGTATTTTAATGTATATGAACATATTGTACAAATTGATAGTGGTATAAGATTATTGATTTCAACCTTGTTTATGTGCACACAAATGATTGTTGATTGATGATTGATGTCCAGGTTTGTTTATGTGCAATGTATAAAAGTGCCTTACCATTTTATGCCAAGTACTGCAATCTGTGCAGCAAAATACACTGCTGTAATCGTTTACAAGGGTGTCATAATCGATTACGCGAGTCTGGTTTTAGTTTTGCACATCCTGTTGCACTGAAGGAACCACCAGTGGTAACCTAGGGGACCACTGGTTTTTTTCTGTATTTTTGAGGCCAAGTTCAGTGGTCTGTACTTGTACATGTTGTATAAGTGTGAGTGTATGGTTGGAGGTGATGTTTTGGAATCCCCATGATGGAGAAGGGGAGAAGGGGATCACCCAGGGTGATAAGATGCATCTTGGTCAAGTCCTGTATCATGTGGTAGATAACAGAGCCTTGTAATCGTTTACAAGGGTGTAGTAATCGATTACACGAGTCTGGTTTTAATTTTTCACATCTTGTTGCACTAAAGGAACCACCTGTGGGATGTTGAATGTTTCATGTCAAATTGTGTTGAATGTTTCTCGTATTATATGTGACAAAATCTTAAGTAGTTAAATAAAGTCGTACTTAATGGACACTTAAACACTAGATAATCACATAGAACGTTGAAAACACACTACTATTCACAAGTGGTCCTTCACGTGTTCACTGATGGCTCCTTCAATTCAACATGATGTGTAGAATCCAAATCAGACACGCGTAATCGTTTACAACCCCTTGTAAACGATTACAATGCAGTTTTTTTCACCAGACTTGGCAGAACTTCACTTAACACAATAATATCTCCATGAGAGGTCCCCACCTCCATCTTGGGGGACCAAAAACATTAAGATGCAGCCATTCCTCACTAAAGAACATCAAATTTCAACTAAAAGAACTGGACTTGGGTCAAAAAACACTGTTATTCACCAGTGGTCCTCCACGTGTTCACTGGTGGCTCCTTCAGTTCAACAAGATGTGCAGAATCCAAATTAGACACACATAATCGTTTACAACCCCTTGTAAACGATTACAATGTAGTTTTTTGCACCAGACTTGGCAGAACTTCACGTAACACAATAATTTCTCCATGGGAGGTGTCCACCTCCATCTTGGTGGACCCAAAACATTAAGATGCAGTCATTCCTCACTAAAGAACATCAAATTTCAACTAAAAGAACTGGACTTGGGTCAAAAAACACTTTTATTCACCAGTGGTCCTCCACGTGTTCACTGGTGGCTCCTTCAGTTCAACAAGATGTGCAGAATCCAAATCAGACACGCATAATTGTTTACAACCCCTTGTAAACGATTACAATGCAGTTTTTTCCACCAAACTTGGCAGAACTTCACTTAACACAATAATCTCTCCATGGGAGGTCCCCACCTCCATCTTGAGGCACCCAAAACATTAAGATGCAGTCATTCCTCACTAAAGAACATCAAATTTCAACTAAAAGAACTGGACTTGGGTCAAAAAACACTGTTATTCATCAGTGGTCCTCCACGTGTTCACTGGTGGCTCCTTTAGTTTAACAGAATGTGTAGAATCCAAATCAGACACGCATAATCGTTTACAACCCCTTGTAAACGATTGCAATGCAATTTTTTGCACCAGACTTGGCAGAACTTCACTTAACACAATAATTTCTCCATGGGAGGTCCCCACCTCCATCTTGGGGGACCCAAAACATTAAGATGCAGTCATTCCTTACTAAAGAACATCAAATTTCAACTAAAAGAACTGGACTTGGGTAAAAAAACACTGTTATTCACCAGTGGTCCTCCACGTGTTCACTAGTGGCTCTTTCAGTTCAACAGGATGTGCAGAATCCAAATCAGACATGCGTAATCGTTTACAACCCCTTGTAAACGATTACAATGCAGTTTTTGGCACCAGACTTGGCAGAACTTCAGCTGTGGTCCCTTATGTTTTCATTGGTGCCTCATTATGTTCAACATGTTGTTAATAATTGAAGTTATAACACAATAGTAAACGATTACGAAACACAATTTAGCACCATCATCTTTACCAATTCAGTCAAATTCATCATATCACAAACATGACTTCATTCTTGTCACACTAACATTATCACTTCCAAAAAATGGATTCTTCAAAATTTAAAATGTACACCAAATCAAAATATAAACCACTTCAATTACATAAATACATGCAACCAAACATTCATCTACTATATATTGCAAGAAATAGGTTTAATTACAACATCAAGTTCTTGTCCTATTCAAAATACCATACAATAATCACTAATTTTTCTTTCTAGGTCCTACATTTCCTGTGTATGGTGTCCTCAAGGCTTGGCTCTTATAATGCATTCTTCTTCCCATCCTCACATAGGTCTTCAATTGTGGTTCGGTGTTGCACATTCCATCCGGTGTGTTATGTGACATTCCACCATGTTCGGTCTGAGAAAACCCACCCGGTTCGTTCTTCGACGTTCCACAAGGGGAAAGAAATGCACTGTCACTGAATGGTTGTGGACGTCCACCACTTTGGGATCCATCGTCTTGCCTTCTACCTCTTCTTCTGGCCTTCTCTTCCTCTAACTGTGCCTCCACGACATTGACATTCCTTCTAAGTTCTTCAAGTGCACATTCTTGCTCCTCTATAGTGCGCATCAAACATACATCGAAATGAGTGACAATTGTTCATCCGTCAAGTGTTCGTTCAAAGTGCAAACATACATCGTTGAAAAATAATGACGAACCGTCAACTGCTCAATCAAAACAAAACAAATGTAAACACAAAAGGAAATAAGAAAAAAAAAACCCAAAAGGGGTCGAAGAACCCACAAACAAACCAAAAACGCAATACCCTAACCACAACATCAACGAAAACCTACAACAAAAGGGTCAAATAACGCATTTACCTTGCTCCAACGAAGTTGCTGTCCGGGACTTCCCATTTCCACCAAACCGCGACAACGGAGAACCAAAAACGTCAGAGAGAACGTCCACAAAGGGGGAGAACGAAATGTAAGAGAGAGCGAAATCTGATAGAGAACCTACGAAATGAGAGAGAAAGAGAGAGAGAGAGAGAGAGAGCGAAATCTGAAATCTGAGAGAGAACCTAATGAAACACGGACCAAGGGTATATTTGGAATAAAAAAAATTTAAATCCTCTTCATTTTTTCGGCCAGCTTTTCTGGAAAAAAAAACCAACCAATTACACCTTGACACCTGTCAGTATCAAAAGCGTGTCAAATAATGTGTGTCATGGAATCCTAAGTAATATTATATTATTATATGATTTGTTAATGTGCAATGCATGTCAGACGTAATTAGGTGAGAGACCATTATATATCATGAAGTTATTGATAATCATAACTCACAAAATTAACAAAAACCAAATATATTTAAAAAAACTTAAAATTAATCATAATCATAATCATATTTTATATTTGTTTTTTACTTTAATCTTTATATATTTTTATTCAATGAAGTCTTAATATTTTTTTAAAACAAAATTTATTTGACCATTCTCTTAAATTAACACTAACACTGTTTTAACATAGGTGTCACATGTTAAAAATCATAATAAATAAATTTAGACAAAATTTAAATTAATATAAATGGTTAAGTGTATGGCTGCTGCTAGATAAAAAATAAATAGTAAAAAACTAACAATATCACTGCATATTTTACACAGAACACTGAAAATAGAATTCTTGGTAGCATTGTCAATGTAGGAAAATCCTTATTTTTCTTTTCAAGTGATGTTTGACTTCTTTTTTCAATGTTTATCAGGTTTATTTACATTACTAAATTACGTTTCTCTCTTATTACAATATTGATTAAATATTTTTTCTCGGTCTAATTGAATTAAAATTATATATTATATTTGAGGATAAATATAGTCTTATAAAATCAAATAGGTTTTAGATTACACATTTTATTATTTTCATTCGTTACTAACGTAATTGTTGTAAAATTCAATGATTTTGAACATTGTTTATATATTGAAAAAAATGAAAAGAAAAATAACTTTAAGTAATACGGAAAATAACCAAAAGTTATTTTTTTAAACACTTTAAAATAAGTGAAAAAAGAATACAAACTTGAGAAGATGCTTGAACTTGAACAAAAGTATGAGTAGCATCAATGTTGGTAACAACAACATTGTGGATACCGTCATACAAATTGGCAAACACAAATAAAGATTTAATTTAAAGTAAAAAGAAAAAAAAATAGATGTGCAAATAGGCAAACACAAAAAATCAAATCATAGTGAAAAGAAAAACCCATGGACTAACCCTGACCCATAGGACTTTAGGGGCTTTTGGTCCTGTGAACTTTTTCAATAAAAATTATTTTTGGCCCTGTGGGCTTTTTTAGCCCTAATCCACATGGGTTAGGGTTAGGGCCTATCAAATGGGTTAACTTGACAGCTCTAGATATATGAAAGAAATTATCACATATTGTGAAGGAGGGACAATTTCAACTTATGTAAGTTATCTTCATTGTGATAATTAATTTGTAGTAAAAATTTAATTGGCTAATTTTATATTATTTTTCTTTCTTGAAGATGTCAACAATATCGTGACAATCAAATCATTGAAGTTAGGGAAGATTGGTGTTTACATGTAATTAATAAATGCTTACAGGTTATATTATGGTGATGTACATGTTTATAGGTATAGATAAGATATATATGTTATGATTGTATATATTGTGTTATAAAGCAATGTTATGTCATGACATGTACTAAACAACTTAACAATTATATTTTGATTGTACTATTAGTTTTATTCATACATTAAAGTAATGAACATTCTTTTTAAGACCTTTCTCTTTGTCATATTTTTCTTAATATTTTTATAATTTTTGTATATAATAGAATTATAGATATTGCTAGTTTGTACATAATAGAACCAATATTTTATATTGTCTTTCGAAAAAATATTTTATATATTTCGAAATATTTTATTAAAAAATTATTTTATTTTTTTTTAAAAAATTAGATCAATAGATAGCGTATATTTAAAAAAGCTCTATCTGACAATAGATAGCACTTTTTTAAATAAGCGCTATTTATTAATATCTGACAATAGATAACGCTTTTTTAAATAAGCGCTATCTATTGTGAGACACCAATAGATAGCGTTTTTTTTAGAAGCGCTATCTATTAATAGATAGCGCTGATATAAATAACGCTTTTTAAGCGCTATTTATAATAAAAAAAACATTATCTATACACTTTTTTGTAGTAGTGTACTCACGCTGAACGACACCAAAATTGTGCCTAACAATACAAAGTTAGAAAACAACCAGTATTGTAGAGGAGCCTCGTGTTGAACAACACAAAAGTGGCGTTGAACACCACCTGCCCCAACAAGCATTGACGTTGAGCAATGTAAAATGACATTGAGTGATGGTTTGATGGATAAACTTGTCATTTCTATCCTATATCTATTAGAAGAGTTATGATACTTTTATTATTTTAGATATCTTTATTAATTTTGAAGATGAAAGAATTTTTCTACAATTATGAACTTCATCATATTGCATAATATGTTATTTCTTTTTTTTTTTTTGAGTTATCCAATACAATGAATTAAACACTGAAATTGATAAGTGAAATATATTTTTAAGTTATGATGATACATTTAAATATTTTCCATGATCCTTTTCAATATATGCAATACATAGGTTACCTTTCTTTTTTTAATTTTTTACAAAAAAAAAAGAGTTATAAAATGCATTGAAGGCTACGACTTTGTTAATAAGGAAAGATTAATCTGAAAGTTGAATGACTATACTTATCGTATCATAACTTATGTTAGACAAAAAATATTTGTGTATGATAATTCACCTAAATTCATCTTATAAAATTTCTCCGCTCTCTTGAAAATAGAATGAAATGCTCATTTTTTTTTATAATGATCATTTTTTTTATAACTCATTAATTTATTTAATAAATTTATTATTATTTTGATAATAAAACTAAAAATTGTCAGGTTATAAAAGTCTTATAGTAAAAGTGTTATAGTAAAAGTCTTGTATTAAAATTACGTTAAACTAATCACGAAAATTACGCTTGAATCTTCTTAATAAAAAATCATTTTAATTGATTAACTAATACTCTAAGAAAACTTATACATTTTATTTCTTAGAACAAAACCAACATAGTATGCAAATTAATTACAATTTATTTTTCTTGAACAAATGGAACATGTTTAAGTAAGTAATGAAGTGTTATTCAGTATTTCAGCACAATAAATACTTTCTACATATTGTACTTAAAATAATAAAAGTTCGTAGAATCACAAGTTTAAAGTTGCTGACGTAGTGCAGCCAACTCACATTATTTTCTAAAAATATAATTTTCAATGAAAATTTTAAAAACATAATTTTGAATGAAAATTTTAAAAATATAATTTTTAATGAAAATGAGATGTGAAAAGAGAAAAAGGAAAAGTGTGTTGCTGCTCAGTGGTTGGTTTAACACATAACATAAACCCCGCTGTTGATTTCACCATTTCCATTTTGTATCCTTCCACAACCCAAATGCATGCCCTTCATCGTTCCTCCGTGCTATTTTCTTCGAATTTCTGAGGCATTCCTCTTTCTCTTACACTCATACATATTGTCAGTCTTCTTTTCGTTATCATCAATTGTGCTTTCTTTTCTTTGTTCTATCCTTTATCACTTCATTCGTCAATTACGACTTTATGCATCTGTTTTTCTTATCAACTTATCGCCCCGAGCTTGCATGTTGTTGGTATTTTGATTCTACTAATTAGCTTTGCTATGCGGTAATTCAATTGTTCCCCATTTTGGGTATTGCCCCTTTGTGTTCTTAATGTTGTTAGTGGCGTGTTAGTGTTTGTTGTGTTTCAGTTCTACATTTTATTAAAAATAATTTAATTTTTGAAATGCAATTAAGCAAGGTTAACCGGAGAGTCAAATGAGGGTGGTACAAGAAGAGGGTATGAAATGGAGTGTTTGAATAAGATGAAAGCAGAAGGAGTAGGAGAAAAGGATGGGAAGTCAATTACGTGTTTCTGTTTTATTTTATTTTTCTTTTAGTTTTGGATATAAATTTTGAAACTTAATTGATCTTGGACGGCAAATTAATTGCTGAGTAGTATGAAATTATTTTAAAGAAACAGGTTTTGAAACCTATAGGTGAGAAGGAACTCAAATACGCCCTAACATTTCTGTTTATTTATTTTAGGAACTGGTATTTGGAGAAAGAATTCTGGGTGAATTGCAAGTTTGAATTGTTTAGCTTCTAGTTTTCCTCCGTACATTTACCAACATATCCCAACTTTGAAGTTTATACCAAAAAAATCAAAATGGCCACTTGTGTATCAACAATTGTTGCACCTTCTAATACTAGAAATTCAGCAAGGGTGTTTACTGTTGGAGGAAGAAATCTGAGGGTGAATTACCCTGGGAGAGCTCGTTGCATGAAAATGTATGACCGCAGGAATGGATTTTCTGGTGGCATCCCGGTGTCGGGTTTACTTGAAGTTAAGTGTTCAGCCAATTCTGACGGGGTCAGTCCATATAATAGCCAGGGACCTTTTCTTGATTTACATCCTGAGGTGTCAATGCTTAGAGGAGAAGGGAGCAGTACAGTTAACAGCCCAAGAAAGGATAGCTCACGTGAAGATGTATCTGAGAGCCTAGGAGCTATGTCTATTCAAAGTGATTACAATGAAGCAAAGATCAAAGTTATAGGTGTTGGAGGAGGTGGGTCTAACGCAGTCAATCGCATGATAGAGAGTTCGATGCATGGTGTGGAGTTTTGGATTGTTAATACTGATGTTCAAGCCATGAGAATGTCACCTGTCTATCCTGAGAACCGTTTGCAAATTGGTCATGAGCTTACGCGAGGTCTTGGCGCTGGTGGTAACCCCGAGACCGGAATGAATGCTGCTAAAGAAAGCAGAGAGTCTATAGAAGAGGCGGTCTATGGAGCCGATATGGTCTTTGTTACAGTAGGTTCAGCTACTTTTCTTTTATTTTATTTTTTTCCAATTATAGCTTCTGCAAATTGAAATTGTAATTGTGTATGAATTATCTTTTTAATACTGGTCTAACTGTTACATGATAAAGTCAAAATATTAGTGTCAAGGACCAATCCTCCTTATTCCTTGATAAGTGGAGGCTCATTAGAGATTTTCATATCTGATGATACTTAATTGAGTTAAAAGTTGACAGCTAGAATTCGATCCCTAAGCAGTTTGTCATAGCCGAACTGATCCTCCTAAAACCTTAATATGTTAAATGAAAACAGATGATTTTTATATCTAACATGTTTGTAAGCTAGTAGCTCAAAATATAATATAACCAAGATAGTTAAAGGCAAAAAGGGCATAAAATTTTATTATTCTTATGATGTTGAATTTAATTTTACTTGGTACACTATAATATCAAGTAAAAGCTTGGTTGTTTGGGAAATTTGTTTCAAAAGGATAGGGGTGGGGGTTTATTAGAAGTATTTACTATTCTAGTTTTTAATGATTAGCAACCTGTGGTTCTTGATATATACAGTTTGAAATCTTAAAGTATGTGGAATTTTCAAATTTGGAACAGTCTTGCTCGTAGTTCCTAAAATTCTTCTTTATTCGTGTATTTCACTGAGTTTAGAAATCGAAATTAATTTTTACAGGCTGGAATGGGTGGGGGAACTGGCACAGGTGGAGCTCCAATTATTGCCGGTATAGCAAAGTCAATGGGTGTACTGACGGTTGGTATTGTCACCACCCCTTTCTCATTTGAAGGAAGAAGGAGAGCTATTCAAGCCCAAGAAGGAATTACAGCCTTGAGAGATAATGTGGACACACTTATAGTTATTCCAAATGACAAGCTACTAACAGCAGTTTCTCAGTCTACCCCTGTAAGTGAAGCATTCAATTTGGCTGATGATATTCTTCGACAGGGTGTTCGCGGCATATCTGATATTATTACGGTATGAAATATTGTTAGCTATCTTTGAACACTAACACTTGCATTGCTATTTTCCTTCAAACTTTTTGTTCCTATAAAAATTGGATTGTAAAGAAGTAAAAGCAAAAGGGTGAATGAAAAGGGTACGTTGCAACCTTATAGTTTGTTGTGCTGACATATGTTTTGCACTCTCGAGGGCTTGAATATGACATCGGACACAGATAAGATACAAGGTCATGAGAAATATGATAAATTTTAAAAATCACGGTTATGTCCACTACGCAACTATAATACATCTAAAGTTAACATAAAATACTTGTCTTAAATCATTGTTATAAAATCATACACAGGTCAGTGTACACAATAAAATTGTCCATTTTATCTAATTATTGTAATATTTTCAGCTGTGTTTGAATAGAAGTTTAAAAATATAAGTAAAATGCAGCTAGTAGTGTTCAAGTTCTCATCAAGTGTCTGAAATGGATACATGTTTAACATGAATATGACTTGACATGACTACTATTTTGAAGTATTTGTTTTCCTATTTATGACTACAGGGCACAAAGTTGTTTGACGGGTTGATTTAAAATTGTCAGAACTCAGACAATTATTTGTTTGAAACTTTTTCCGCATGAAATTATATCTTGATAAAACATAATCTGGCCATCCAACTGGTAGATTGTTCTGATTATATATTGGATCTTTTTGTTTGTGCTTAAAAAAAGTGATTGTAACAAAGAAGAAAACTGTTTGTTTAGAAGCAACTAAAAAATAATAGTGTTCTGCTTCTACTTTATAAAATAAGTTCACCCAAACTTATAAAAATTAGTAAAAAATGACTATTTTATTAAAAAATGTACTTTCTTCTAAAAACAATGTTTGAACATGCAGACCAATTACTCATTCGTTGCCCATGGTTTAAAATTGATTATATCTTTCTGCAAAATCATTAAAAATTATTCATGCATGTTCAATCATTAAAAAATGTTTGAACATGCAGACCAATTATTCATTCATTGCCCATGGTTTAAAATGGATTATATCTTTCTGTAAAATCTTTAAAAATTCATTTCCTTACTAAATTATTGCAGATACCAGGGTTAGTGAATGTAGATTTTGCTGATGTTCGAGCTATCATGGCCAATGCTGGTTCTTCACTAATGGGGATAGGAACTGCAACTGGTATGTATGGAAATTGCAATGTAGGCTCCTAGTCTTGAACTTCTATTTGAATCATAATCATGCAAAGATTGGATCTGTAGGAGTTCTTGATCCTTTGTTTTTCTTGCAAAAAGATTGCGTAATAACATGAAGCTTCACATGTGCAATGGTCGTGTTAGCTTTTCAGCATGCATGCCAAAAGGAAAGGATTTATACAAATGATGTTATTTGAGGCATAAAAGTCATTATTAGCTGTAGCAGTTATCCTTTAGTTGGATACCATCATACCCTAACTCATCCCATCAGAAGGTAATTAAATGTCCGTGTCCATTACCCACAAGTATCATTAAAGATATCCATTTAATATTTGGTATTCGTCACAGATTTTACCTACAAATATCTGTGGGTACAGATTTTTTTGTCTTTCCTCATGCAAACACTAGTGTAATATTACTAACCTATATAAATTAAGAAAATAAACCAGGTAATAATTCTGTTAAGTAAACCCCTATTAGAAGTTAGTTACAATAGGTTAATAGTTACCTGAGTCAGTTATATTAGTTAGTTATGTGAGATGGTTTGGTTAATGCACCTGCACCTTGCCAATAAATAAATACGAGCATTAATGGGGAAGGATATATCTTGTCATTTGTAAGAGAATTGGGGCCTCTTGGGCATTGGTTGGGCAGATCCCCGAAGTTCTGCATGTTAAACAGATTTCCTTCTGCAATACTTTTGTTAAGTAATTTTTCTCTACCTGTTCCTTACATATTTCTAAGGTTTCTTCCTCATTTATATAACTATTTTATTTCACAGTATATTCTATGATAATGCAAGTATATTCTGAAGATATGTTAAGTACTCTGAATGTATCCCATCCTAACATTATGCTGTAATGGTTGATTGAATACAATTTTTGACCTTTTCTACACCACTTTCTGTTTTTCTTTTTGTAATATTAAAGTGGAACGGCATTGTGTTTCGATTTAGCCCCCTTTCTGTCATTTTACTGCCCACGAATAGAGTACATTCTAATATTTTGCTACCTATCTTGTTGAAATTATTATGTGGCTTCTTTTGTGTTTAAGGAAAATCAAGGGCAAGAGATGCTGCGTTAAATGCCATCCAGTCACCTTTGCTGGATATTGGTATAGAGAGGGCAACTGGAATTGTTTGGAACATAACTGGGGGAACTGATCTGACCTTGTTTGAGGTAGATAGCTATTCCTTTGTCTCCCAATATTTGTTTCCATTACCCATAAATTAAAATGCCCCTCCCCTTCCTTTTTATTACTTTTATTTTTATTCTTATTGTTGTTGGCATACATTTTTCCTTTGCTCCTTTGGAATTTATATCATTTAGGACTTGGAGCTTCATGATGCTCAAAATGTAAATACATTTTTCCTGACAGTGCCTAATTCATAGGGATGTTGTGCTGCATAATTTATTGTGATATGTAAAGGTTACCGTTGATATAATATTTGGTTGAGAGCAAAATCTTGTGCTTATAAATGGGATTTTAAAAGACAATCCACCTATCTTGTTACTGTAATTACATATTCTTTTTTTCCATTGACTGTTTTTTGAACTTGGATTTTTAATTGAGCTAATACTTGTTACATGGCCTTCATGATGTGCTATCTATTGAATTCACCATGCTCTTGCAGGCTGCTATCCGTATGGTAACCTTTTGTATGCTATGGCTTTTAATGTAATGATTTACAGGTAAACGCAGCAGCAGAGGTTATATATGATCTTGTGGACCCAACTGCTAATTTAATATTTGGAGCAGTAATAGATCCATCACTCACCGGTCAAGTAAGTAAAACTGTGTAAATCTGTAACATTAATAATGTGAAGTTGTAAATGATATGCGGTGATTCCACTAGAAACGAATTTCTTATGAACCACGAATTGAGAAGAGAAAGAAAATCAGGACTTTTATTGAATAGAATGAAAAGAACAAGAATTAGGAGAGCCTCTCTCCTCCAAGGGTTTCCCCTTCACAAAGAGCTAATGCAATCTACAAAATTAACATCCTTTCCTCTGATATCCTTCTCCTATTTATATCTAACACCTCAAAGTAACTAACTCATTACTATTCTAAATGTCTTAACTAATTTTGCTTCTCCTTATATCCCGACAATACACTCCTAAAATCAACCTTGTCTTCTAGGTTGGAGTGGTGGAAGCTTGATCTCATTCTCATCATCGTCACCATGATCTTCATCCACCCTTCCTGAAAGCATTGTGATACTTACCTGCCATGGGAAGGAAACCCACTGGTTACGGCATGCAAATTCAGGTCTAGAGGCTTGGGTGGTGGTTGGGATGAGCTGGATTTTGTACAACAGCCTCTGAACCTTCCTTCTGTCTTACTACCATATTGTTCCAATTTCAATTCATGCACCTTAGGATCCCTATAAGCTCTTCAATAGACTTTGTCCAGGCTCTTGGTCGTCCTTAGGGGCTGTAACCTGTAGTCTCCATAAACTAGGCAAGCTGGGTAAGATTTTATTAATATGGTCATAATTATCATAATATCTGCCAAGACACCTTAGCTCGTTCAGTTTGACTTGAAATTTGTTAAACATACTTTGTATGTTTTTGTTTGCTTCCATATTGTTAGGGGGTAAGAAGATTGAGTTTGTTTCCTTTACCTTTGTGGAACCCTCGTACTTTACTGTTGGAGTATTTGTCATCTTCTTAACACCTTTGAACACATGCACATTTGAGTATTCCTTCTCGGATACTGAACAAATTAGGGAGTTTCTAGCTTTGGAATTCAGCAAGTATCTCTGCTTCTAATTCACTACATCTTTTGGACAGACTCACCTTCATTGTCTATAGGAATGTAATGCAAATCATGGGTTGCTTCTGGTTGTCAAAAAGGTTGGAAGGATGGGAGGGGAGGGGTTGTTGGGGTGAGCCTTTGCTTCGTTCTCCACTGCAGCTAGGAGATTATCTTTATAAACTGGGGTCGTCTGACAGTAACTCACAAGAATTCTTTCATTTTTGTTTTCTTGTCATCTAAGTTTTGCTAGTTTGTTGGTTCTTCAAAATACTTCAAGCGAAAGAGGGGCTGTCTTTTTGTGCTAGATGCAAAGTTCAGTTGATTTACACTTAACAAACTCATTAGAGATACCAAGATTTTGTATTATAGTTGTCATCAAAACTGAGTTACTTGTTTGAAAGTGTAGGCTTGCGTCTAATCTTCTATGCCTTAACATGAATTAGTCACGATATATCTCTTCAATGCTTGTGCTGCACTCCGAGCCTTTATTACATATGAGATTGTATCATGATTGGTCTGTGTGAGAGGGTATTCTTGAGTTGCATCAGAGAGATCTTGAATGTCACTAGGAAAAATATCCCACGCCTTGTTCTAAACGCAAGAACACGTCTTCAAGGATTTGAGTATTTCTTAGACATTTGCTCAACTTGCTGCTATATAAAACAATACATAGCTAGAAGTGCAATTTCTGCCACTGGGATTTTGTTTTTTCATTTGAAACAACACTGACTTCCTCTTCCAAATGATCTTGGTATCCTTAACTAAGGAACTATAACTCCAAGGATGAAAATTAAGATAAGTAGTTTATCTAATTGAGTTTTGTTGTGGTAATAATGGGACAAGCAGAAAAGGAAGGGGCAAAATTAGTAGAGGCCATTCCAGAGACAGAGCCATTAACATGTTTGAGGAAAGAAGGAAAAACCCTAAGCTGTGAAGGGAGAGAGCCTCGAGCTCTAAGTGCAACAAACCTTGGGGACAAGAGCAGAAGTGTTCCTAGAAGACACCGATGAGATGAACAGTGGTGATGTGATTCCAACATCGGAAAGGCAGGGTGTGGGACTCGTGCACCTGGAGAAGAGTTGACATGGATCAGTGTGTGGTGCCACATTGTGCAGCTTTTAGTCACGCAACCATTGGGATTGAGTCATGCTCCTCGAGACATACCTAATTGCTAAACAAACAATGGTGGCAGACTGTGGCAGCCGGCAGCAGCCAACGGCTGGAGACAGTGGACTGAGGTGGCCCAACAACAGGGTTCCTGAGATACCAACTTGAATTTGGATGTGATTAAAAAGCACTCAGGCCAAAGTTCAGCTGATATATATTTTATATATACGGAAAACGGAAGAATACATTATAAGGAAAAAATATATCCTATAACAATCAACCCTTAGACAAACGAAAAAGCAGTTGGACAAAAGCTGCACAATACAACACTCCTAATTCTAACAGATCCAAAGCAATGGATTTGCAATTCAACCAATTGGATCTGCCCCCACAAACGCTGCCAGCTTCCCCGCAGCCCAAAATTTGTGCTTCCTCCATCTCTAACGTTTATTCTCCCTCCAACATCCATTAGGTTGGACCAATTAGTTAGGATCCAAGAATTGATAAGAAAAAGAAAGGAAGATTTTTATTGAATAGAATGAGAAGAACAAGAAATAGGAGAGCAGTCTCTCCTCTCTAAGGGTTTCCCCTTTACAAAGAGCTAATGCTCAGTCTACAAAATTAAAATGCTCTCCTCTCCTTGTCCTCCAATTTATATCTAACTAACATTTCTAGTAACTATCTCTTTAATATTCCAACTCTCTTAACTAAGTTCTCTTTTCCTTATATCCTAAAACAACTGTTCCACATACCCTACTCCTATGTAATTTGTATCATTAGAAGCACGTATATAACCATTGTTCCTCGATAAAAAAAAGTAGTTTGATGCAATGGTCGTGTACTAACCATCGTAATTCATAGCTAATAAAAAAAAAAGATTTTACTCTAAGTTTTCCTTTTAAGTGTATAGAGAGACTGATTAGCAATGAATTTGAATTTCTGAAATTGTAGTATAATCCTTCCATTATTTTGTGTTAATTTCAGTAAGTGAATGACAATTAGTTTTACAAAAATCACCCAACACTATTGACCATATAATACGATGATTGTGTTGAACAATGAAATTTGGTTTCATACAGGTCAGCATAACATTGATTGCAACTGGATTCAAGCGTCAAGAGGAGGGTGAAGGGAGGCCCCCGCAGGTATGGATCAACTGTTCCCCGCACCCTTATTCCTGTCATGCATACATCTAATTATGGTTTTCTTCCGATCACAGGCGACTCAACTCACTCAGGCAGATTCAAGCTTCGGCATTAATCGGAGATCCTCTTCTTTTAATGATGGTTTGTTTGAGATACCTGAATTCCTAAAGAAGAAAGGAGGTTCACGATATCCAAGGGCTTGATATTCTTCTTCCCAATGTCTTTAATCCCTTGCACTTCTTCACCCTTAGCTATACACAACACGAAAGTTAATTACTTTCCACTTCCCATGAATGCTTTTCTTGGCATATTTGAATGAGTTCATTAGCCTGTACAGAGAATGTTTCTTTAATGATGAGAGGTTCAACTTATATTTATCAACTGGTATAATTTCATCTCCAATGAAACATGTATAAATAAAATATCATGACAACCAAAACATATGTTATTGTACAAACATTAAAGATAAAGTTATCCAATGAAACATGTATAAATAAAATTTCATGACAACCAAAACATGTATTATTTTACAAACATTAATGATAAAGTTAGAAAATATTTTTTAAAAATTATACAAAAATATTAAAGTTAAAATTATTTCAAATGTTTTTTTATTTCCTTTGTATAGATTCTACAAAAATATTTTCTATAAATTAATAAAGATAATATATCATTTAAATGAAATCGTATAAAAAATAATTAAATTAATAATAATTCAAATTTAGACATATATATTTTATTTTTTAAACTTCAATCTAGATAAGATTCATGATATTAAATTATTATATTTTAATAATGAATTGTCTTTATATAATTATCGTAGTAAAATTTTACTTACATTAAAAAAATTAAAATCAAAATTTGTCAAAAAAACAAAAAATTTGTTGGTATGATTTTTTTTTCGATGGATTACTGATGAATGGAAATTCGTTTGTAATGCTTATTGACATAATTTTATATATGATGGTAATTATCGATTAAAAAATATATCGTTAAATATAATTATTGTAGGAAAAAATTCATCAATAAATTTGCTCATTGATCTGGTTCACCTTCTTTTTCTTCTCTCATTCTTTTTTCTTAGCTTTTAATTTTTCTTATCAATGTCTTCTTCATATCTAAACCAAATAAAAAATCATCTCGATTCCAAAACCAAAATCATAAACCCAATTTACGTACCCTAATTGTTTTAGAGACACTAAAATTGAGAAAATCCTCAATCTATTTTTCGAACAACCATATTTTCTTGATCTCATCCAATCAAGCAATTCCAGTCATGGGATTTTCTTCTTCCTTCCAAGTTTTGAAATGCACAAATGGTTAATCTAGGATTTGTTCTGCTTCTTCCTCACTCCCAAGTACCTCCTTGTGGATTTCGCAGCAGAGGCGTTCTCTTTTGTCACATGCAGTGGTTTTATGTGCTTGATGGAAGAAATAACTGTGAGCACCACTGTTTCGACTGGTTCTCTTGCGATTTGACATGATGTAACAGGTAGATCTAACGCTTGCGGTAATAGGGAGTTGTGGTTGTGACCAGTGTAACTTATAAAATAGAGTATTAAAGCTTATGTGTGTTTTAAAATAATAAGACTGAATATTTTAAAATTAAAATAATTCACTAATATATATATATATATATATAATTTTTTAAATTTGTATTATTACTTAAAACATAAATCATCTCTCTAAAATTATTCCTTTTAGTTTTTTCTCCCTTCTCTCTTGGAAATCTTACTTCTTAATCATCTGTTTGACGATCAGGAAGTTCCTATAAGATCAGAGTTGAGTAATCTCTACTTGTACCCGTTCAATTTTTTTGTTTAGAACAAGCAAATTTCTACCTTTTTTTTTTCTTTTATTTTTGTCTATGATCATGTAGAAAATTCTATTTTTGCAAGTATCAAAAGTGCTTCTTCCTTGATTTTTGGTCAATTTGAGGTTCTAAGGTTTGATTCTCATCACCAATTGGTGAGTTGTAGGCTTTTCTAGAGTTTCTTGTGATGGAAGCAACGGTTAGGAGTTCTTAGAACCATAGGAGTTCTTTTTATGGTAAGGGAAGCTAGTGAACTTTCTTGATGTTATTTTAATTAATGATTTTAATTAGGTTGTGTTGAGTTTGGTTAAAAATATAAGTCTATCCACCTTTGTGAGAATTGGAATTTGAATGCTTTAAAATAGTAAATTGATGCTTGGTGCAGTGATGGATCTGTTTGGATGTGCTTTTGATTGTGAATTTTATGTCTGTGAAGTTAGTTATGTTAATTGAATTGGAATTGGTGACAAAGAAAGGTTAGTCTTGGTTGTAGGTCATTTTGGTCTAAAAATGAAGGTTATAATGGGTGAGTTTTAGACAAACTGATCTAAGTGGAAAAATAATGTTTTAGTATCTGTGATACGGTCAATTGCATCTTAATTCTGTGGTGATTTAGGATAAAAATGTTTAAGAAATGTATAGTATACAATGGTGATGTTTTTGGATGGTTTTAAAGTGCAAATTGGGGGTCTTAAGTAGTGAAATTTTGATGTGACTGTTCTGAGGCAATTTGGAGTTGGGGTCTATCTTTGAGTTGTTAGGAAACAGGCTGGCTTCAATTTACACCAAGAGGGGGGAGGGGGGGTGAATTGGTGTTAGTTCAAAAACAAACATGTTCAACAAGCATGTTCTTTAGAAAAGTGCAGAAGATAATCAAAATCATTTTATCACACATTTCAATACAAGCATGTTCCAAACATATAACACATAATCAATCAAGGGAAATACATGCAAAACAACAAAACATGTTCAACAAAATCATTGTACAAATCAGTATAACATATCAGCTAAACATGTAATACTGAAACTTATGTACTGTTATTAAGTAATGTGTTGTCATAATCAAAAACCAATTTGATATAGAGTTTTGTGTTGTCAACAATCTCAAAAATCTCCCCCTTTTTTGATGATGCACAACCATGATTAATAACTAAAGCATGTTTGTACAGTTCCACAATTTAACAGAGTAAAAACAGATAACATAAACAATTCAAATAGTTCATTTAATCTGCATACACAACAAAAATATCATGAAGCAGATAAAGTATGATGTAGCAATTCTCCCCATATAGACTTGCTTTCATACACTCATGAAAACTCTCCCCCTTTGTGCATTAACAAAAAAGGAATGCTTAGATATTTATGCAGTTTTGAAAAACAGAGAAACATCAAACAAATATGCAGTTTCAAAATAGTAAGGATGCTCTCAAAATCACAAGTTCATCACAAAAAAAAAAACATATGTAAATTCCCCCTGAAATGTAGGTGTGTGATGAAACATTGTGTAAAGAAGTGATACTCCCCCTGTCATTATGCATGAATTTCAAAAACAGTTTAAGCACAAATCAATTATGCACAATGCAGAATATCACAAATCAAATACTAGTTTAAGCACATATTTGTATCATTGGTTCACAATTAACTCACATATACATGCAATGACACAAATATCAACAATCTCACAATATTATCTCAATTTAGATATAAAATCATGCAAAGCACAAAGATAATATCAGACTAGGAATGATTAAAGCAGTTAGTAAGGATAGAATAAAATTCCAAAATTGGAATTGTTAACCCAGTGCAAACGCAGTCGAATGCTTTAAATCATCAGTCGAATTGCATTGCTTTTCCAAAATGTTGAATTTAAAAAGTATATGTCCAAAGCAATGTTCTTCCTGCAAAACCTTTCAAACGCCTTCTCTAGATCAAGTACACTGGTTATGCAAGAACAAAAACAAATCATAATAGAAGTCAATGTATAAAGATGCATGACAGTTATAGCACAATTGACTTCATTCATAGCACAATTGAATCAACCAAACAGAGTATCAGATTTTATTTGACAGTTTAAATGAATCATTAAGCATATGGATTGATTCAAACTGCTAATATTATTTCCTTGATAGAAAAAGATATTACATTGATGGAGCAAAACAAGGAAATACAATCAAAACATTAAGCACATCAAAAGAATGACTTTATATGCCATTTTTCAAAATGAAAAAGACTAGTCTAGGACATAGCACAATTTTGTCAAAACACAACTCTATCCTTATATTTCTTTTGACTGGGATTTGAAAGATTAGCTAGACTCATGTTGAAATTGGTTCCCCATTTTATCATGTGATTCATACGTTTGCTGAGTAGCTTCCAGTGCTATACTCCATTTCTTCACCCATAAAGTTCCATCCATTAATTGTTTTCACAATTCCCAGTGCGACAGCAGAGTCAAGATCAAATGTGTTTGTTGGCCGCCACATGCACTTCTGCTCATTTGAAACATCTACATCTTGAATTTCCAATATTTTGCTTATAAAAACTGCATATGGAAGATATCGTGAGCACGATGAGGCAGCTTGTATCATATGATTCTTCACAACTTCTGACCAGTTGATAAGAATATTATTTTTTATTACATGAAGTAAGAAGATATCTTTACTTGTCATCCTGTCAGTTCTAGCTCTTCCTGGCATAATGATTTTAGCAAGAAGTACAACCAGTACTTTCTCTTCCTTCCTAAGACTCTCATGAGCATAAAAATGTTCAGTTGAGTACCTTCTAGGAAATCTCAGTCAGCCCTTGTATGCATTTCTCTTGTTGAAAGGAATAGTAGCTTGAGCCGAGAATGAGAATGATGATACACCTTCAGAAGGTAGATTTACACACATGTTCCACAGAAAATTATCTATTCCAATATTAACTCCCTTGACCTTGGAGCCAATCTTGTCGTCAATCACCTTCAGGTTGTGGTAAAACACTTTCACAAGATCAGGGTACCACCATCCCTTCATTTGTACAAGCAGTGACAGTCCTTGTCGATCAATCCAGTCAGGAAATAGGAACCCTTCCTTTTCAAATAGATTCAGGTTTATGTTCAAGGGAGAGATGATAAACTTGATAGATGCACTGAGGAATACATTCCTGGTGTCTTCATAGCTAATCCATCCGGTTGGATTTGACATTCTAGATTCAGGATTATTGATTTGAGAATTTCTTGAGGTGAGGCGACTAGAGGAAGCCATTCAAGAGTCTATGATTTTTTCTTACTCAGTCAATGAAACATAAAGAAGACGTTGTCTTTTTCCAATAAATGTTGTTTTTAATCAATTTGAAAAATCCTAGATCAGATTAAGACTCTTTCTAATCAAACTACCCAGTTGATTGAATTAATATTGGAGTCGACTCGGACTCATGAATTTTTTTTCACACAGATTCAATCAATCAAACAATTTAGCACACAATACAAACAATCATACAACAACATTCAATCAATATATGCATGATGCAGTAGGTAGATACAGATTTACCAGTTGTAGACACTCAAGGTTTTTGAAGTGTTTCATAGTTGACTTGTCCTTGAGAATAGTTCTATATCAGCTACATAACCTGCAAAACAGTTAAGTTTTGGTTGCTGGTACCCATTTAACTTTGGGTCCTTGATTTTCAGTTCTTGTTACTTGTTACTTTGGTATCCATACACATATTCCTTGAGGAACAACAACATGTCTATAATAACAATTTCTAACAGTATGACCAACACATATGCAGTAAAAACATGCATTTCTAGCAGGTTTTCTTAATTCATTAAGCTTTCTAGCATTGGTTCTGTTAGAGTATCCTTTAAATCCAATTCCCTGCCTATTATTGGTTCTGCTAGAAGAATTTAACACAACATCTAACTTGTCACTTGCTTGAGTAAACTTAGCTAGCTTGCTAGTCAAGTAATCAATCTTTTCAATATGCAAAGGACAATTTTCACAAGCTTTTTCAACAGTAACAATTTTAATTTCCATATTCTTCGCAGATAGCAAGGCTTTATCTAACTCTTTTTCTAATCTTTTATTATCAGTAACAAGGTTATCAATCCTATATCCATAATCTCTTTTTTGAGAGTTCAGTCGATTAACCTTTTATTCCAGTCGCATTGCTTCAGCATGAAGTTCTCTGAATGTCTCAATCAGCTGCTGATATTTCTATTCAATAGGCAGCTTCTCAAATACTTCATCACTATCATACTCAGTCTTTGTAGTTCCAGCCATGTGACATACGTTAGATTTTTCTTCTTGATCAGCATCCTCATCACTTGAGCTTTCAAATTATGAATTCTCCCAAGCAATGTGGGCTCATTTCTTTCTCATATTTCTGCTTTGAGGAAATCTTTTCTTCCCTTTCTGCTTTGGCTGTAACTCAGGACATTCAAGCTTTATGTGACCTTCTTTTCCACATTCATAGCACTGGACAATGTTTGTGATGCAGTCCACTCTGGCAAGGGTCCATGGATCTGATGCAGAGTGACTGACGAACTCGAGAAACAATAGAAATCATGATTTAGAGGTCAAGATGCAACGGAAATCTGAAGACGAAGAATATGAACCCTAGGCTTGTGGTTCAATCGGTGAAAAGGTTAGGGTAAGAGGTAGGAAGGTTTCTAATCGGTGGAAAAGGTTGGGATTCGGTGAGAAAGAGACTGAATCGGAGAAAAGGTGGCACGAACCCTAGACCGAAGGATTTAGTGGTAGAAACCCTAGATCTGCAGGTCTGTTCGGTGGAAATGAAGGATTCACCAATTAGATCGGTGAAAAAGATCGAAGATGTGGTTTGAATCGGTGGACGTGGCTTAGATAATGGTGGATCTGTGATGAGGCTTGAAGGACGGAGGAGACGCTGATGAGTTCTCTAGAGAGATGATCTCGCAGAGAACAAAGATATGAATGAAATGTTTTGGTGAGGCAACGTTACGGATATGAAGTGGAAGCACCCTGACACGTCTTAGAGCAAGGCTGACAAAGTGGCGGAGGTGTCCGCTCGTGAGTGGTGCACATGGAAGAGTGAGAAATCTGATATGCAAATGAAAGAATGCAAAGTGAATGGAAGGTGGCTGAGGAATCCCTTGGATTCTTCAGCCTTGGACTTTCAAGGGGCTAAATCTGGAGTTCTCTCAACAGAAATTTAATCCAATATCTCAAAAGTAATTACAAAAGGTGTGGGCATGCCTTTATATAAGACAAGTCCCACATGCCTTACACATATTACAAATGCATAAGAGAAATGCTAAACTAAGGAAATTGGGCTTGGGCCCAAGTCATCATCCCCTCCCCCTTGGAAAGGATTTGTCCTCAAATCTGATGGCTCACCGGCTCACCTGAGGACTTATTATTGTAGACTCCATAGAAGTTCCTCCTGGATCAAAGATTAATCTGCAATAAGCATCAAACATATCTTTAATTAGCTTTATTTGATCCAATATGATATATAGAGGGATTGGTCTAGAAGAAGGTTTCCTAACTTGGAAGATATCTCTAACTCAAGTCTTTGATTGCCATGTGTTAAAGATGACAACTTTTGAAAAGGTTGAATGGCAATTCCTTGGGAAGAAAAGGTAGAATTAGAACATTCAATAACAAATGGTAAGTAAAAAGATAGAAAACCTCCCATTAAAAGTTTGGATTCTATGGTAAAAATAGGAGATGTTGCCATCAATCTCTTCTCTTCCATTTTCTTCCTTCCCTTTCTTTTGTAATATCTCTTCCTGTTCTCTCTTTTCTTCCTCTTCCTTTCTTTCTCGTTCTCTCTTCCTCTCTTTGTCTCTTCTTTCTTCCTATTTTCTCTCTTCCTCTCTTTTTCTCTTCTTCTTTCTTCTTCTCGTTTTCTCTCTTTTCTTCTCTCTTGTCTCTCTATTCTCTCTTGTAGTGCTCTATGTTCTCTCTCAATGCTTCTTTTACTTCTCTTATTCAAGAAAGTCATAAGTTGATCTCTAAATTCTCTTTCTTGATGCCAAAATTCACTTATATTTGAAATGAATGATTTACCATTGTGAATTATTTGTCTCAGCAATTCTTTTCTTTGTTTCTTTTGTTCTTCTTTTATGGCTTTAATTTCACTTTGAATGAATGAGGTTTGCACCTCCCTACTAAGCCTGTCTTGATTCAAGCTCTCTTCCATATTCCAAATCTTTTTCATTATGATCTTAAGAGTATGTTGCTTCTCAAATTCACTAATCCTATGACTAGACATCCTTTGTTCTTAAAAGTTCTTCTAATTTAAAGAGTTTAAAGATTTCACACTTGACAAATTCCAGGTAAGAGAGGTGAACCACTAAGGTTGCTTAAATACTTTTAAAAGCAAGATTGTTTCACTTAAGTCTTGCCTTAGCCAGATTTGTCTTATGCTACTCACTAAATACCCTTTAAAGTAAAATTACTTTTAAAAGCAAAGTATACTTGACTCACACAACAAATACAATTGGACTCTAAGTGGACTATAATAAATCCTACGCCCCTAAGAGAAACACAAAATCACATACAAACAAGTAAGATAAAATTCTACTCCTAAGGTGAGGCTTGTAGCTTTGGCTAACAAGACACACTCACCTGTCTAAGCTTAAAATTTTAAAAAGAAAAACAATCAAGATGGTTGCCAAGATTTGAAAGAGCACCAAGGACTCTTCCAAACTTGGACTTTTTATAATGGCCCTTTTACAAAACAATGCTAAAGCTAACAGTGGGCTAAACATGAGCCCTTACCAATACAAACAAAACAAAAATAAGACAAAGTTAAAATCCTATGCTACGATGATCTTTGCTTCAGCCCACGAATGTTACACTCTTGATCACTGTTGCTACGCTCCACTTCTACGACCCAATTCACGTTCTCAATTATAGCTTCTGGGCCAAAAATCTCTGTTCAAAAGAGATGTTGCTACTAAGGCCTGGTCCAATCCTGCAAACACAAAAATTCACAGCTGCTGTCACGTATACCCTTAGCTTGAACAAATTGCACAAAGATTTATATGGCAATAAGCACTTCCCTGTCTTTTATCTCGTGCACATGATGTAGCTTATAGAATTGCTTTGTTCTCAAATTGCAACCTGCAGCCCAGAGAATTCCAACATCAATAATTCACTTATTACAAACAATTACAAATGATACAAGAGCAGTGCAATTAAACAGAACAGTTTAGCGTGGAAAACTCCCTTTAATTCAGATGGCTACTTCTAGCCTGCTTCCTATCACCAATTACTATGAATTCAATGCTATATTGCATGTTCTAATCACACCACAAACCAAATTAAACAAGAAATCATGAAATGCAATGCAATCAAAACTGAAATTGAAGTGCTGAAACCACTTTTTTTTAAAACTGATACAATGCAGTGGTAAAGGAATAACAAGTGGATGCACAATTGATTATGTCAAAACAGCTCAAGCAAACAACTCCTGTTCAACTAAAGTTTTGCTCAACGAATGATTCCATTAATTCAGCTCTGCACACATAACTCACACCTAAATCCAGCAAATACAAATGAGATTGAACATTAACCAGATTCAGATAGATGGAATGCAACACTGAAATAAGCTGATTAACAACCACCCAAACAATCAAATCCAGATCAAGCTAATGCAATTCAGGAATGATTTTTAAAATCATGAAATCAATTTTAATCCAAGCAAATCAGTTCATGCACAGCTAACACAACGAATTAGACAACATGCAAAGTATTCAATCAATCCAGGAATTCAACAACCATATTCAAAAACATTAATATCTCAATGATCTCAGCAACGATTTATAATCTAAATTCAGTGGTAGTTTGAAATGAATGCAATCACAGCTAATTAATCCAAATGATACAGATGCTCTAATCTAATTAATCCAATTCCCTTTTTCCTGCACAATGAACAGTCAAATGATTGAGCAAACAGTTAAGCAAAACTGATTCTCTCATACAAATTGTCCAAGGAATTGAGGCCAAAATCAGCCTCACAAGACTCACATCCCTCAAGGATTCACCCTAACAGTTTACACACTTAAGGGTAGGTTTTCAAGGATATTCCATTCAAGGCCAAAGAATTCTGTGGATAACTTCCACCTAGGATGCTACCAATCACAATTACCTTCTTTCAATATCCATAATCTAGAACAGAATCAGATTCTCAAACAGGGATGGTTAGGGCTAAGGCAAAGGTGATGGATAAACAACCACAAGATACTGAAGGGACAACACAACACACTAACATACTAGAGACCAGATTACTAAAGCAAAGAAAAGCACAATTAAGGAATGGCAGAACAGATTGCACAATGAATCAGACAAAACAAAGACTGTCAATCAAGACAAGCAATGAACAAAGCTATCAAGAACAGCTGGCACTCAAATTGATCCTATCAATAGTTCTAGATCAGATTTAAAAGCAATAAAAACGAATACAAGTTGCATAGATGGCAGTTGCTGATATAAATGATGCATCAGACTTTGAAATTGTAGATTGGCACTGGTTCACATGGCTCTTTTCAAGTAAATGCAATTGTTAAAACTGTAGTATGTGTTTCTTTTAATTCACTTTGAACCAACCTTTTACTGCCAATATATCACTAAAATTGATGCATTAATCAGGAGAAGAATGGCATACAAACTTCTACAACTCGTATCAGAAAGAAAATGTTGAATAATGGTGGTTAAAATGGCTAAATTTTGCTACAGTGTTTAGCATACCAATTTAATGCTTGGAGCAACTTTTGTTTACTAAAACTGATTGGTGCACGCTTACAGCAAAGGTTAAATGCTACCAAATCAAAATTTCAATAGTATAGTTGCTTTTGAACACTGAATTTAGCCAATTTTCAATCCAAATTCAATCATATGAATCAAAGACAGTCTGTGATGATATAAGAGGACTCCAAACAGCTTATACAATGTGAATTGACTCTAAGAGTGTGATGAAGATGTTCAGTAGTGATCTAATACTGAAACAGAATTAAAACTCAAAAACTGGACTCAAACAAAGAAAGACAGTTTGGCCAACTGCAGAATTGGTACTACTGGAATTTGCACAATTGTAACCAAGCTCATGCCTAACATGTCATTGCTCTTATGGTTTGCATTTGCTACCAGCTCAACTTTGCACCATAGCTTCGAATTTGAAACCAATGCATATTTAGATGTTGAGCTTCAAAGCAACATAATAAACCAAAGATTCCTAGTCAGTGAATGCATCCGAGCTCTCAATTGATATTGTCATAGCTCATTTGGAATGCAATTTGAACATACAAGTAAACCATTATAGTTCCAGATCAAAATTACATGAAGTTTATGGACAGAAAAAAAAGCAAGTTAACTTGACTTTGACATAACAGAAATGATTTAGAAATCAAAATACTCAATCAAACAAGTTGTACCGAATTAAAATGATGAAAATGGACTCAAAACACAGAATAACTACACCTACACAAATATTGGAACCTAAACGCCGAATAACAAACAACACAGACACTAAATCAAAACTTATCAAGACAGTGAATGAAATTGATGAACAACTCAGGAATGTAAGGAAACAACACGGAATCAAGAAAGAACAAACAAAACTAGAAGCAGACAGAAATGCGAATCAACTCAATACAAAACTAAAACTTAGAAAACAAGCACTCAAAACAGATTTACAACGCAACACACAGATTGAAACTTCAGAATAGGGTACAGATTGAGACCAAGCAACTGGAGAAATTCATGACAACTCAAGAAACTAATCATCACAAGAATAACTCAAACAAGAGAGAACAAGATACTTAGCTCAAGCGGAAGCAGCTCGAACCTTGCTTTGAATACCACATGATGCAGTCCACTCCGGCGAGGGTCCATGGATCTGATGCGGAGCGACTAACGAACTCGAGAAACAACGGAAATCACGATTTGGAGGTCAAGACGCAGTGGAAATCTGAAGATGAAGAATACGAACCCTAGGCTTGTGGTTCAATTGGTGAAAAGGTTAGGGTTCGAGGTAGGAAGGTTTCTAATCGGTGGAAAAGGTTGGGATTCGGTGAGAAAGAGACTGGATCGGAGAAAAGGTGGCACGAACCATAGACCGAAGGATTTAATGGTAGAAACCCTAGATCTGCAAGTCTGTTCAGTGGAAATGAAGGATTCACCGATTAGATCGGTGAAAAGGATTGAAGATGTGGTTTGAATTAGTGAACGTGGCTTAGATGATGGTGGATCTGTGATGAGGCTTGATGGACGGAGGAGACGCTGATGAGTTCTCTAGAGAGATGATCTCGTAGAGAAGGAAGATATGAATGAAATGTTTTGGTGAGGCAGCATTACGAATATGAAGTGGAAGCACCCTGACACGTCTTAGAGCAAGGCTGACAAAGTGGCGGAGGTGTCAGCTCGTGAGTGGTGCACATGGAAGAGTGAGAAATCTTCAGCCTTGGACTTTCAAGGGGACTAAATCTGGAGTTCTCTCAATAGATATTTAATCCAATATCTCAAAAGTAATTACAAAAGGTGTGGGCATGCCTTTATATAGGACAAGTCCCACATGCCTTACACATATTACAAATGCATAAGAGAAATGCTAAACTAAGGAAATTGGACTTAGGCCCAAGTCATCAGTTTGTTTTGAAGCTTTTCTTCTTGCTTTGACCTGCATGGTTAGACAGTTGACTATTATTTTGCATAAGTCGACTAAACTTTCTTCCCATGAGAGTCATCAGCTCTTTGTCATCCATCACTGCTTCTGTGAGATTATTACTTGCAGCTTTCAGAGCAATGGACTTCTTTTCTTCAATCTCCTCTTCATCCTTCAGTCTACCAAGTTCTAATTCATGTTCACGTAGCTTGCCAAACAAGGTAGCCATATTCATAGTTGTAAGATCTTTGGATTCAAAGATTGCACTAACTTTAGGTTGCTATCAAAATCTTAATGTTGATCTCTTCTTTCTCAAAGGCTTTGCCAAGAGCAATCAGGCGGTTTACAATATGAGTGAACCGTTTCTGGACATCATAGATGTTCTCACCAGCTTTCATTCTGAACAACTCATATTCTTGTATCAATGAATTCTTCCTGGCTCTCTTGACTTCATTCGTGCCTTCATGTGTTACCTCTAGAACATCCCACATTTCCTTTGCAGTCTTGCATTGGGATATCCTGAAAAATTCATCAATTGTTAGTGCAGAGGCAATAATATTTCTAGCTTTAACATCATACTGAGCTTTTGTATTTTCATCAGCAGTCCACTCAGTAAAAGGTTTTGAAACAGTTTCACTATTAACAGTTTTTGTAGGCACATATGGACCATTTAAAGTGGCATCAAAAATTCCTTTATCTTGCGATTCAAGAAAGATCTGCATGCGAATTTTCCAAAAAGGATAGTTTTCACCAGCAAACAGAGGTGGTCTGTTTGTTGAAGCACCTTCACCAAAAGTTTGAAAATTTGAAGCCATCCCCAGGTTTTACAGTCGAATAGAATAAAAACAAAGTCAACTTAATTTTCAAATATCTTATGAAAACCAGCTTTGGTGCCAATTGTTAGGAAACAGGTTGGCTTCAATTTACACTAAGAGGGGAGGGGGGTGAATTGGTGTTAGTTCAAAAAAAGAACATCTTTTCACAATGTTGGTATGAAAATTCAAAGCTTTTGATCTTTCCTTGAAATGCAAGCAATGAAAATTTCAATGCAGCGGAAAAACATAGTTGACTGCTCTAAATATAAAGTCGACTCAAATAAAGAGTGCATGGATAGAGAAAATCAAACACTAGTTTTTATATTGGTTCGGCCAACAATGCCTACATCCAGTGTCATTCCAACCTTGGAAGCAAATGCACTAATGGTTGCGGTTTTTACAACAAGGAATTTATAGAAGCACCACGCAAAAATATAAATCTCCTCTCTAACCCAAAACCAAATATAGCTGCACACAAAACCAGACTTTCAGCAAGAATCCCCTCTTCTGCAATCTGCACCCACGTCGAACAATCCTCAATGTGTCACCAGCACTCTTCACAAGATGCCAAGCCTATCACATCAGGCTTCACAGGTTGCCAAGCCTATCACAGCACACTTCCCAGGTTGCCAAGCCTTTAGTCAAATGCAACAGTCTTTACAAGATGTCAAGCCTTCAAGATCAAAACAGAATCACCTTCTCTGTGTAGATGTTGATCAAACAGTATGCGCAATTGGCTCCTCAATCTGAATCTCTCTCAAGAAAGATCACCACCGTCTTCTTGGAGAATTCTTGGAGCTTCCAAAACTTAGAAATAACTCTGAAACAGGACAATGAAAATGTTAGATCACTAAAGTCTTACAGAACAGATCATGCTCTGTTCTATTTATAGGTTTCCTGTCATTCTCAGTCGAATACCCTACTAATCCAGTCGACTGTATTAAAATAGTTATAACTGACAGTCAACATAGAGACTCCTCAGTCAACCAATTCAATGCACATTCATGACAGTTAACTTAGTCAATCAATCTTAACTAACTTTTGAAAAACTAGCCGTTGGAGCAAGTAAGTATAACAGAATTCCAAAAATAACAACAACACAGTCGAATAGGTGTTCCACCATGTCGACTGACACTTGAAAAACACTTTGAAATTCTTTTCAACTCAAAATCTCATCAAGCACATGTTCACAAAATCTGTACTAAAATTTTAGCTTAGTCGAATCCAATACCAGTATATTCGACTGAACCAGATCTTTGTCACAGCAAATATAAGTTCATAAAAGTGCTTGTGAGCTTTTCTTTAGAAATGTGCAGAAGATAATCAAAATCATTTTATCACACATTTCAATACAAGCATGTTCCAAACATATAACACATAATCAATTAAGGGAACATACATGCAAAACAACAAAACATGTTCAACAAAATCATTATACAAATCAGTATAGCAAATCAGCTGAACATGTAATACTGGAACTTATGTACTGTTATTAAGCAATGTGTTGTCATCTTCAAAAACTAGTTTGATATAGAGTTGTGTTGTCAACAATCTCAACATGAGTCTGTGACTTTTTTAGACTCCTATATTGCTCAAATATGAGCTATAACTTGTGGAATTCATGTTTAATCTCTAAAGTGAGGTTTTGGTAATTTTTGGATTGGAATCTTATGGTCAAAAAGTGTAAAATGTGTTTAGGTTGGTTTATATACTTTTGGTTAGGTCTATTTTAGTTTAGATACAATCTAGGAATGTTAGAAGTTAGGAAAGATATATAGAATAGGTCAAGAGTGGTTGAAGGGTGCAAATTCTATAGTTTCGGTGTTGTGGAATTATGCAGTCTTGTTGAGTGAGTTATCCGTTGAGCGAGTAAACTTCTAGTTAAGCGAGCGTAGTCGTTGAACGAGCAAAACTCACTATTTCTAGATTGGCAGAACGAGTCATGGTGGTTGAGTGAGTGGGCTGGCTGGCACTTTTAGCTAAGCGGAAATATCATAGTTTCAACTAAGTTTTTATATATTTTCTTAAAGTGTACTCAATGGGATGTTACAAGCAACAGTGGCTTGCGTTTTCGATGATGAAGGTGTGATGCTTATTCTGTAGTAAAAATGCATTTTTTTTTTGCATTCATCTATCTTTGTTCTACTTTGTTGGAGCTGCGGTTGAGAAGTATGGGTTACTCCTTCATTTTCCTTGGCTAATGTTTTCTTGAGTAATGCTTTGAAGCCCAAGAAATTCTAAGGGTTATACAACTTCAATATTTGAGTCACAAAATTGCCACTCTTTTATTGACGGATTTACAGACGATTTGTATAATTAGTAAATAAAATATGAATTATAAAAAATTTATCCACAAATATTTCTATCGAGAAATGAAATATATATTACCAACAGATTTATCGACGAAAAAATTCGTTGATAATGAATCTTTCGATAAAATTCGTCATTAATAATACGTTGGTAAAATCCATCGGTAAAATTTTTTTTAATAGATTTATGTCAATGGATAAAATTTCATCAATAATTTTATGATTTTATGTAATGTTATGAGAATCAGTTAGAAATTAAAAATAATTATAAAAAATTATCAAAGCAATATTCAGTATTATAAAAGTAACTAACAAATAAAACTAAAAATGATCAAATGTGTGTGATAAAATTGATTTGATACATGATTTAATTAAATCACGCTAAGGAAAACAAAGTATAATTAGTAGTATGATAAGATGAAAAGTCCTTTGGAGATTTGAAAAAAAATATAGATATCGAATTTGTTGAATAGTTGAGAGATAGTGAAAATTGTTTTAGCAAAATAAAAGTTATTCAAATTAAACAAAAATTATGGATCATAGATAAAAAAGAAAGTAAGTTTTTTATATTACTTAGTAAAGAAAAGATTTAAGTTATTGAAACTTTAAATTGAGAGAGAAACATTTTCTTTCAAAAAATAAATAATAAATAAAAATATTAAAAAAATAAAAATAATAAAAAATGTTAGATCTAAAAGCTAGTTGATGTGTAATCAAATTTTTTATAAAGACTAAGAATATAAAAAGACTAAGAATATATATATATATATATATATATATATATATATATATATATATATATATATATATATAACTATAGGTAGTTTTTTAGGCTATTTAGTAAATTATAGGTATATTAAATTTAAATGTAGACAACGAAAAAGAAGGGAATAGGGATGAGGTGGATATGTACATACAAATCTTGATCTTCATAACGAATTGGAGAAGTTGGGTATTACTGATACTCATACCCTCATAAAACAGAGACAAAATTCAGATAATACTCATATGGACATATTTATTTGTTTTCTCCAAAAATGAATAAACATTACTTGGGTTTCGTAGAATATATATATATATATATATATATATATATATATATATATATATATATATATATATATATATATATATATATATATATATATATATATATATAATATGTAACAAATTTTGTTATACTAGACGGTTTTCACAATTAAGTTTTATAAAAATGTTTATAATTAGATGACTGAGAAAGTAGACTTTAGATAACCTCAAACTTGTTATTGGAGACAATATCAAGTTTGATCTTCCAAACAAAGCCCATTGTGATGTCATTATACCCATCACAATTTTGATCTTCAATAAACTATATCCAATAAAAAAAATGAAAGAATTTGTTGTTGACTAGAAATTTTGTAATCATATGAAAGGAAAAGATGATGATCAATCAAGACCTTCAACACCTAAAAAAACCCTCTTTTACAAAATGTAGCTAGATATCAATATTTTTATTCCTTGTATGATAAATGTGAGTTTTTACAACTATGTGAGCTATTCTTGTCATAATATAGATAATGATAACCTAGTCGTGCATTCTCATAACCCTTAACTATAAAGCTTTCTTCATAACTTCAATAGTTGATAGTGTGTAACGAGCATAGCTGGAGAGGATATCAGAGAAGGAAACAGTGGGACCAAGGCAATGAAACACGTGGCAAATGATAAAGGAATAAGGTGTAGCACTTGACCCAAAATAACAAATTCCAAGATGGCTGATTTTTGGTGGTCCAAAAATTAAAATAAGTAGCACTGTATGGGATAGAGGAAAGGGGAAGAAAAACCCTGAGGTCATTCTCTTCTTCTAGAAACCTTCTCTATTATTGTTCTACCTTTCTGTTATACGTCTACTGATTGGAATATTTCTATTCCAGGTTATTGAAGCTTTGGGCGTGACTCAACTGTTACATTGGTGCTTTCATTGATTACCATGGCAGAGAATACACGTCTCAAAGAAATTTTAGTGAACATGTCCAAGCTTTTAGAAATGTTCGAAACAGATTGACAGGAAAATAAGACTCGCTTCGAGACCTTGGAAGTTACTGTTGATACTTTTCTGAAGCAGCAAATGAATGCGCCAAAAACTAGTTCTGCACCAGCAGTTTCCGCTCATCAACCTTTCCAGGTGCAGAATGTGAAGCTGGATTTTCCCCGCTTCGATGGCTCTGAAGTTCTATATTGGATTTTTAAGGCAGAACAATTTTTTGAGTAATATAAGACTCCGAATGCTCAGCACCTCACGATTGCTGCAATTCATATGGAAAAAGAGGTAGTTCCTTGGTTTCAAATGACCGATAGGTCTACTCCTTTTCAATCTTGGATTGACTTTACTCGTGCTTTAGAACTCGAATATGGTCCCTCTCTGTATGAATGTACTCGCTCTCAGCTCTTCAAAATATCACAAGTTGGATCTACACATGATTATTATACTCACTTCACTACTCTTGAAAATTGAGTGCAAGGAGTTCTAGTGGCGCTCTGATGGATTGTTTTATTTGGGGCCTTAAACTGGATATTCAACGTGATGTCTTAGCTCAATATCCAACTACATTAATCTGTTGTGTGCCATTGGCCAAGTTATTCGAAGAAAAATACTTCCCGAAACCCATGTCTCTTCATAGTAATTTTCCTTCTCGACACCACAACATAGGCTTCAAACCACCTTTCACCTCCTCCCAGTCCATCAAATCCACTAGCCCGCCACCTTTACTTCCAAGCCCTACTCATTCCAATTTTCCAAAACAAGGAAATATCAAAAGAATTCCCCAACTGAAATGCAGATCCGAAGGGAGAAAGGTTTATGCTATACTTGTGATGAGAATTCACCCCCACTCATCGATGTTCTAATAAGCACTATTTGTTGTTACAAATGGATGATGAAGAGACGTCCGAGTTGGCCCCTGAGCCTTCTCATGAACCAGAACAATTGAATCAGAATCATCATTTCTCATATAATGCTTTAAAAGGGTCATTTGGCTTGGGTACTATGAAGTTTACAGGTACAATTAACGGCATGGTGGTTCAGATTTTGGTTGATAGTGGTAGCTCCGATAATTTTTTGCAACCAAGGATTGCTAATTATTTGAAACTTCCAATAGAACCTGCTCCTAATTTCCAAGTTTTGGTGGGAAACGGTAATTCTTTTGTTGCGGAAGGATTGGTGAAACAACTAGAGGTGAAGATTTAAGGTCATTTGCTAAATTTTCCTGTGTATCTCTTACCAATTTCGGGTGCTAATTTGGTTCTTGAAGCTACATGGCTTGCTACATTGGGTCCTCATATTTTGGATTACAGCAAGCTTACATTGAAAATTTACATAGATGATCACTTCATCACTTTACATGGTGAACAGTCGCAATTGCCGGGTCCTGCTCAATTTAATCACCTGAGAAGGATGCATAATACAGATGCTATCGATGAGGTTTACTTTGTAGGACAAGCAAAAAGAACTGCCTCAGGATCCATGGCTTGATTTACTTGTTGATATCCCACCTGAACTTGTTATGTTGTTGTAGAATTATAGTAATATTTTTGTTGTCCCTATAGAATTACCTCCTTCAAGATCTCATAATCATGTCATCCCATTGACAGAGGGTGCAAAGCCAGTGAAGGTGAGGCCTTATAGATACCCTCACAGTTAAAAATAACAAATAGAGTCTATAATGAAAGACATGCTCGCAGCAGGCATTATAGCTCCTAGTACCAGCCCATTTTCTTCACCCATTATATTGGTGGAAAAGAAAGATGGAACATGGGGGTTTTGGACAAATTATAGGGCCTTAAATGCAATAACAATTAAGGATAACTTTCCAATTCCCATAGTTTATGAACTCATTGATGAATTATATGGTTCTACTTATTTTTCCAAGCTTGATCTACGATCTGGATACCACCAAATCCTAGTTGTTGTTGAGGATCGCCATAAAATGGGTTTTAGAACCCACCATGGCCATTATGAATGGTTGGTTATCCCATATTTGGGCTTACTAATGCCCCTGTCACATTTCAAAGCCTCATGAATGAGGTTTTCAATGAGTTTCTCAAAAATTTTGTCTTGGTATTATTCGATGATATTTTAGTATATAGTTCTTCTATGGAAGAACATATCCTACATCTTGAATTGGTCCTCCAATTGCTGCAACAACACTAGCTATATGCCAACCTGTCTAAATGTTCATTTGGGTTAACACAAGTTGATTATCTTGGACATACGGTTTCAAGACAAGGAGTTACAATGGATAAAGACAAAGTCCAAGCGGTTTTACAATGGCCCATACCTGCTAATATTAAACAATTGCGAGGATTCCTTGGACTAACTGGTTATTGTAGAAAGTTTATCAAGTCCTATGTTGTAATTGCTACCCCGTTGACTAATTTTGCTTAAGAATGATGGTTTTCTATGGGGAGAGGATGCTAATGAAGTTTTCTCCAGGCTTGAGAAGGCTATTACAGAAGCACCCATTTTGGCCTTACCAGATTTTTCGAAACCATTCACTCTTGAAATAAATGCCTTGAGGGTGGGTATTGGTGTTGTCTTAAGTCAACAACAACACCCTATTGCTTATTTTTCCAAAACATTTAATGCTAGGATGCAACGACAGTCAGCTTATGCCAGAGAATTTTTGCTATCACTGAAGCAATAGCTAAATTCCGACATTATCTTTTTGGCCATAAGTTTATTATAAAGACTGATCAAAAAAGTTTTCGATCACTTACTACCCAAGTTGTTCATACACCGGAACAACAACATTGGTCACACAAGGTGATTGGTTATGATTTCACCATTGAGTATAAACCTGGAGAAAAGAATGTGGCTGCTGATTCTCTTTCTAGATCCTTTATGATGGCTTTATCTAATCCGAAACTGCAATTGCTTTCATAATTTAAGGATGCTATTACACAAGACAATCAATTGCGAGAAATTTTGCAACTTTGTTTACAGAACAAGGCTCCAAATCCTCATTATTCAATTTGTGATCACTTACTTTATTGGAAAGGTAGATTGGCGTTACCAAAGGGCCATAACCTGGTGAGTAAAATTTTGCATGAGTTTCGTAATACCTTGTTGGGTAGGCATTCGGATTCACTAGAACATTGTAGAGAATTGCAGCACAATTTTACTGGCATGATATGCAGAAAGATATTAAGCAATTTGTGCAAAATTGTTTAATTTGTCAACAGGCTAAGCATGATACTACACTACCCTACAGGCTGCTAGAACCCTTGCCAATTCCGGATCAAATATGGGAAGATGTGGCTATGAATTTCATCACTGGCCTTCCTTCTTCTAATGGGTACACTATCATTATGGTGGTCATTGATAGGCTTTCTATGTATGCTCATTTGGCTAGTTTAAATTTTGACTTTGATAGTAAGCAAGGTTTTGAGTTGTTTATGAGGACCATAATAAAGTTACGTGGTTTTCCTAAAACCATAGTTTCGGATATAGATAAGGTGTTCACTAGCCAATTTTGGCAACAACTGTTTAAGTTGAGTGGTACTACTTTGAAATTAAGCACGACGTACCATCCTCAAATTGATGGTCAATCAGAGCCTTTGAATAAATGGATTGAAATGTATTTAAGGTGCTTTACTTGTGAGAATCCTACGATGTGGTCTAAATTGTTGCCATGGGCAGAATTTTGGTTCAATTATTCCTTCCATCACAGTACGGGCATGACACCATTCAAAGCTGTTTATAGGAGAGGTCCACCTCATCTGATTAAGTATATAGTCAGCAATCAGGACCCCCTAGTGTTCAAGAGCAACTCATACAAGGGATGCCACCCTTAGTCGCTTGAAAATGCATTTATAGAAGGCGCAACAACACATGAAGAAATATGTTGATGAAACACGAAAGCCATTTCAGTTGGCAATTGGTGATATGGTATTGGTAAAATTGCAGCCATATAGACAACACTGAGTGTCCTTACGAAAGAATCAGAAGCTCGGCCTTAAATACTTTGGGCCATTTCCTGTCATTGAGAAAATTGGTGTAGTAGCTTACAAACTTCTTTTGCTTCTTCTGCACGCATTCACCTAGTTTTCCATTGTTCTCAGCTGAAAGTGTATATAGGAGATCATATTCAGCCATATATGTTGTTGCCTATTACCAATTCAGAGTTGGGACCAGTCTTAAAATAAGTAGCACTGTATAGGACAGGGGCAAGGGGAAGAAAAAATGTGAGATCATTCTCTTCTTCTAGAAACCTTCTCTGTTATTGTTCTACCTTTCTGTTATACGTTTTCTGATTGGAATATTGCTATTCCTGGTTATTGAAGTTCTGGGCATGACTCAACTGTTACATAGTGTCACTAATTTTTGTTGATTGGATTTCCTACAAATTGATGTACCATACATAACAAAGACATATCCCGTGAGAGACTTATTGTTGTCCAAACACCTGGTGTAGTCTATGATAAAAATGGTAAGTTTTAGAAAATGAGGGTTTTAATAATGATTTAAAAATGCTTTTGAATATTTTTGCAATACTTTTTTTTTCAAGTAAATGGTTTTGGGTGTCATTTAAAGGTTTTAAATCTTGTTCTCAATTTAATATACTCAACTTCTTACTTAGCCCAATCACATCATAAGAGTCATATGTGTTAAGGTTTAAGTGTGATAGGTGCAAGTTGTCCATGAAGGGATTAAGTGCATGTGGTTTTCTTTTCTTAAACATATGTAATGCAATCACAAATGATATATCAAGTATAAGATCAGTAAATATGCATACATATATGAGAATAAACACAAACATGTTCTTCAAGATATCATTCATAATGAAGAATGGAACATGTAACACATAATAATACATGTGTTATTAATAATGTGTTGTCATCATAAAAAACCAGAACACTGTGAGATTAAGGTTTAGCTAAACAAATGTTTCCCTTATCAACAATCTCAACACAATTAATGAAAGAAACATATATAAATTAGAACAAATTCAAATACATGAGAGTTATAAGGTTACATCTTCCTTAACAACAAATGAGGTTTAGTTCTCCATCATCATGGAGAAACTAGGAGTACAATGGAATGAAAGAGATAGAAAAACCCTAAAAAGAGAAGGGGAGAGCTCCCAAATCCCCATTCAAAGGGGCGAAAAGTGTGTTTGTGTGCTTAAGCCATCAAGAGATACACACCCTAGGGCGAGCAATTCCTTAAATAGATAAAAAACAAGGTCCAAGCCCACGTCCCTGGTGCTCAGCGCCCTAAGTGGGGCACCTAGGCGTGTTGCGGCACATGAAGATCGGCGCTCAACACCCTGGAAGGAGCAACCAGGCAAGTTTGTGCGAGACTGGTGCTTAGGGCCCCTAAAAGGGCGCTAAGCCTTGATTGGCTGATGACCAGGGCCCCTGACTCGGGGCCCTCGGGCTACTTTAATGCACTACATCTTTTTCTCTTTTTCTACAGATCTGCTTGCTTCTTGAGTTCTGAATCCTTGATCCTTTTGCTCCTGTTCCAAAACATACCAATAACCTACAAAATTATAGGAATTTAATGATAAAATCATTAAGTATAACCTCTACTCACTTATTTACAAAACTAAACTAAAAACATGAGCTTAAGCAAGTTTTTAAATCAAAGAGATTTGATTTAGTATAAAAATTCCATCACAGATAACGATATATTTAACCGTTATCAGTTACGTGTTTAGTGAGAAAAGAAGAAATATTAATTTATGATTTTAGATGTAGGACCGTGTGGTGTAGTGGAGAGAGAGAAATACCTTCTTGCATGAAAAATGAAAAGAAAAAGAAGAAGAAGAGTTAGAAAGAGTGTTTAAATTGGTCTTTGGAATGTAATTCAGGAAGAAGCGAGATGAAGGGAAGTGATGAAAGTTGTGCGTGGGTCCCTATTTGGAAAAGAAATAAGAGTTTAGAATTTAAGAATTTGTAGATAGAGTTATAGTTGGTTGTAGAAGAAGTGAAATAGGGAGTGTTAGTGGTAAAGGAAAATAAAGGTTGGTTCTTTTTACCTTGTGGTGGTCGTGGGTTCAATGAAGAGGGATGAGAGAAATTTACATAATTTCTCACGTTCTAGACTTTGCATGAAAGAGGGAGTTGTGTTTCTTTTGCAATGTAAATTGATATGGGTCCCGCGGTGTCAATGGAGAGAAATAAGGAAAAATAATTTTTTGTGCTTCTCATATTTTCGTGCTCTAGGGTAGTAGCTTGGAAGGTTTTGTTTTGTTATTAAATATGGTAATGTATGTTAAGGGGAGAGGGTCCCAAAAGGGGTTTGTTTTAAGATGAAGCAACATGTTTAATGGTTGCCTTACGTAACCTTCCCGTGAAGACTGAGGCATGTATTTTGATTTGTATTATAGTGGAAGGGACCTACGTAGGTCCCATTGGTGGAGGGAAAAGGGTGAGAAAATTAGAAAAGGAGTTGGTTAGCTTTGTTGAATTGTTTTACCGAAAGTATATGGATGTTATTTGATGAAGCCGTGAAGGTTATTTTATTAACTCATTAGGAGGCATGTTCTGTGTTGATGAACATAAACTAATCAGTGATGAATGTTGGCAGGTTGGTAGACCAGGTAGAGTTCTTTTAGAGATCTTTGTAAATCAAATTGATTTTTGTTGTTAGTATAAATAATGGAAGCGGATAGCGATGATGATTATTATGGTGTAATAGAACCTTGTGTCGATGAGTTAATGGTTATTATTGAGATTAAGTGTGAAATGAATTATGATTGTGTCATAAGCATTGTAAGTGATTGAAAGATGCATATTATTGAAAATGTGTATGGATTTGTTATGTGAATGTGAAACTATGTTATTTCCTTGAATTATGGTCGATTATGTGTGAGCTTTTCGTACTATGTTACGTTAAGAATGTTATAGTCTCTAGTAGAGACAGAGATTCGAGTGTCACCTCCTTCTACGCGAGGAGATGAATGTCTCATCCAAATGGCTTTGGCTCGTGCTGAGTATAGTGCACCAGTGTGCGTAATATCGGTGCTTTTACTCGTTAGTCCTTGAGAAGTCGGGGAGATAGGTCGAAAGTTGCGATTAAAGACAACTCGAATTGTCCTATTAGTGAGAACATGTTTCCTGTTAGTGAGAATAGGTCATGATGATGGAGTAAAAGGAAACAACATTGGGTCATGAATTGTGTGGTTGTGATGTTAATGATGTGATGAAATATGTTTATGAATATATTATTATGTGTTTAAATAATTGTTGAATATTGTGTGCTATGATATTTCTGGTTGCTCACCCTTACTTGTTGTTGTTGTGATTTCCATCTAGGACGATTGTACTTGTACTGGAGTAAATGGTATTACAGATAAAATCGGATCGAAGTAACTGACGAGAGTTGAGATCTTTTATTTCGGGGACGATTATTTATAATATTTTAAAAATTTTCAGACTTAGTATTTTTATATAAAAGTGTTACTCTAAAGATTTCAGGCCATGATTAAAATTATGTCTAACTTCTACAGTTTAATCGAATAAAATTTGATCATCTTTAATGAATATTGTACAAAAATATTATGTTTTGAAAAAGAATTTTACACCATAATAACTCGAAAATCGAGATATTACACTAACGTTTTCAAAATTAATAAAGGTTTTGGTTGTTATCAAATTTTATTATGTGTGATTACGTAATATTTTTTTAATTTTTTTCAATTGTAATTTGGTATATAATAAAAATTTATACTAATATAATTTAGTTACTTACATTTAATATGTTCTTTTAATATTGAATATTGTTTATAATATTGTTTTTATTTTTGTAACTTTTTTTACCAATACTAATTAATTAATATTAAAACAATGATTAAGTGAGATACAAGAATATATTATCACATGGAGATAGAGATGGAACAAAAGTTTCATTTCCGTATAATATAAGGATGGAGATGAATTTTACTTTAAATATAAAAACGAGGTCTCGTTTTTGCCTCTTTTTTGTTGTGATCTTATTTCCTATTGGAAGATAAATAAATTAGTATATTATGTGACTGAGTTA
This sequence comes from Vigna mungo, assembly GCA_036885675.1. Taxonomy (NCBI): domain Eukaryota; kingdom Viridiplantae; phylum Streptophyta; class Magnoliopsida; order Fabales; family Fabaceae; genus Vigna; species Vigna mungo. The sequence goes on along the minus strand of CP144692.1, from coordinate 11,759,467 downwards.
CATGTTATTTAGTTTTCTTTTCATTCCATAATTCACTCTCTTTCTAGTTTTATTTAAAATAACTATATTTTACTTAAAAGCTTATATTTTATATTTTTTTTATCAATTTTGATATTATAATTTCTGTAACATCCCAAAAATACAATATAAAACCATATAATAGAATTGTCACAAATAACAATATTATAGTTCACTTAAAGAAAAAGGAGGATATGTTTATGGCCGAACGACCTTACAACAGTACATCAGAATTTAAAACTTTTACAAAAGTCTAGACCGATCGGTCTTACAAAATAAGACTTAAGATTTCGAATTAAATAATTCTTCACTAGACTTCGGGATTCTCGTCGTCCAGCGCTTGTTCCAACGAACATTCTTCAACTTCTGCTCACACCAACAAGGTGATCATTGTAAGGACAAGAACGACCTAACGAAAAACATGACAAGAAGAAAATAAGGGTAAGCTAGTGTAATTTAATTTATCAGGTTAACATTCCATTCACACAACATATAATACAATCATACATATATGGGAATCATATAATCATGTTCTAACCAACCACTTTACACTGACTGTCCGGACTGTATGAATATGTAGCTTGTGGTCGTTCGTGCACCCGGGTGGTGTAGTAACTGGAAACCCATCAGCTGCCACCCGAAGTTAACCCGTTATACCTCATATAAGGATCCCCCCTTAGACTAGGGCCTCCTGCCATTCTCACCACATGACTTACCCATCTCTATTTGAGAACTGGTAATCATTAGAATTTCAGGATGAAAGCCGTGAATTTCACTATCCATATTCATACTTTACCAAATTCTAAAACCAGATATTGAGGCATTCCTCCTTGGAATTCTCTTTCATACAACTTGAAATATCCATATCCTTCCTCATCCAATACATACATAAGTAAAATTAAACCAAACAGTAAGTCAATCATCATAGTCGAATACAACCGAACGAAAGAGCACAACATAATTCTATGAACTAGACCGAACGAAAGATCACTCCCTACATGGATACATGATTGAATGTCCCTGAAGCCGAACATCTGAACAATCAAGTTCTAAAGCTAAACCGAACACTCGAATATTAGACTGAACACATATGACCTATAACAAATACTATTGTCTTAGACCAATTCCTATTGACTTAATCGGAACACTAAGAGTTTAGGCCGAACACTATTGGCTTAAACCGAATACTATTACTTTAAACCGAACGCTAATGGTTTGGACCGAACACTATTGATATACCTGAATATTTGATAAATAAATACTTACTCACATTAGTCGAACATCCTAAGAAACCAAATGATATTTCAAGACCGAGTATTTTAAGGAACAGAATGCTAGTACAAGACCGAACACATCAAAGACCGAGTGCTAGTCCAATAACCGAGCACTTTAAAGACTGAGTGCTAGTCCAATGACCAAGCACTTTAAAGACCGAGTGTTAGTCCAATGACCGAGCACTTTAGAGACCGAGTGCTACTAAGACAATACAGGATCGAGCGGTCCTTAATAGATAAGATCTATAATAGTCCTAACACAAATAAGATCATGACTAAGACTAAACCAAACTCTATTTTCAATCAGGTATTAACATAAGACCGATCGGTCATTGACTGCAATCCCCTACAAAAGAGAATTCAGTTAAGACCGAACATACTAGGGAATAACTGAACGCTCAACATTAACCAATAGAAGATCAATTGGTCATCAACTGAAATCTCCAATGGAAGAGAATTCAGTCAAGAACATACATACTAAAGGAAAACTGAATGGTCCTAAATGACCCTCGGTCACAATTACATACTTCTGCAGAATTTAGCAAAGTTAAGAATAACCCTATTTCTACCCAGTTCTTGATAACTTACCAAACATTAATTTATTCAAACAAACATGCAATATCATCAAATCAACCAATTCATCAAACATCATCATTCAAACATGCAACATCCAAAACAACGAATCATAATTAAATTACAAGCTTCCCTTACCTCGACTCCAAGTATTTCTACCCTTCCACGACCGTCTTAAGTCAAACGCAACTTCTAAGGGGTACTACAACTTCTGATCCCGTGCACCAACTTGTTCGGTGTAAAAGAAAACTCTTGACACCAGAAAAACTCAGACATGGTCTGTTTGATGATAAGAAGTAAAGAGGATGAGAATTTGAGAACAGGAGACTAAGGAATTTTAGAGAGAAGTTAGGGAGGAGGAGAAAATGAAATTCTGAAGGTTGGAGAAGAAGGGTGCATGCAGAAGAAGTTGATGGGGAAGTGCATGCCTATAGAGAAGTATACTAAACGACATACAAAAGAATGGATAGAAAATACAAGCGGAAAAGATAGGAAGAGGGAACTTATGACTCGAAGATGCGTCACTTGAAGTATGCTCCAAGATAAGCATCAAGGAAGGACCGCCACTTGCTTGAGCAAGATAAGGTTTGCCCAAAGAGGGACTTTGGAGACAGAGAACTATCTCAAAAGAGGATTGCAAAAGTGCAAATCAACTCAAGTAATCAATTGATTCAAGGTGTGTACAAAGAGTCCCCCTAGGTTGCTATATATAGTTTCTGGAGCGACTTGGATGAAGAGATTTAAGAGATGTGGGACTTGAATGCCAAGGTCTAACAAGCAGCGTCCCTAAGCCTTTCTTAGCCCCCACATTGCTTAATTCTCTCATTCCAAGAGGCTTTATAAGCTTCCTAGCTCTCATAGAGTTCAAAAGCTAAGACAGCATTCTCTGGAGAGGTATTGATAGAGCCTGTGCTAACGCCTTGATTCTGCAACTTAAATTCGATTTCTTCGTTCACAGGAAGTTTACTTGTAGCAAGCGGAACGTAAGCGCTTACAGCCAAGTCAGCTCAGTATTTCAAGAAAGAGAGAAAGATGGAGTCTCCCGCGGGAAAGAAGCGCGGGACTGACTTTGATTGCTCGTTAGAAGAAGGAACGGAGTAGCTCTCCCGATAGTACGTATTCTTTTTCTAGTCCTTGCGCTACAAGCTAAGATGCCTACTTACTCTTCTTTTCTTTTAAGACCAAGTCATGGGAAGTCCCACATTGCTTGTGCTAATAGGAAAAGAATGATTTATAAGCGTTTATTCAACTAGAAGTAACAAAAAGAAATAAAAAGGCAAATACAAGCCTTTGAAACCTATTCTACTCTTTTTATGCTCTTTTGTCACTCTGAAAACTCTTCATTGTTGCCCCATCTATGATCATATCATCCCCCCAAGTTAGAGATGATTCGACCTTGAATCTTGAAAAACCTGTAACAAAGAGAGATTAGTGACTTATTTCATGTATAAACCAAAGAAACTCCTCCTGGATCAAATGTTAACCTGCAAAAAACATCAAACATTTTGTGAATGAATTGGTGTTTACCAAACAATGTATATAGAAAGGGAATATTTAAAGAATGGGTTTTTGAAATTGGGTTTATTTTTTTAGGGAAAACTAAAATCCCTTCTTTAGAAAAAACTTTTATTTTTGTCTTGAGTTAAGTGGAAAAAAGAATACAGTAACTCAAGATGTGGGTTGGAAATGGTGTGTGAAGAAATGGTAATAAGAGATGAGAAAGGTGGGATATTTTCACAAAAGGGTGGAGGAAAAGAAGAAAGCTTAATAATTGGAGAAAAGTGGAAGGATGGAAAAACTCCCCTAAATTTGCTTGAATCCTGTAGAATGATGGGAGTGGAAGGTTCCTTCAATAACACTTCTTGTGTATGTAGGACATTTTCCTTCTCCTTTTCTCTCACAAGTTCCTCTTTCTCTTTCTTTTCTCTCTCCTCTCTTGCTTTCCTCTCATTTTCTACTTGCCCTCTCCTCTCTTTTTGTCCTATCCTCTTGTACTCTCTCCTCTTGTTTATCTTGAATGTCCTTATTTAAACAAAGAAGCATGTCATTCTCTTTTTCTTTTCTTGATGAGGAAGAGGAGCTATAAGTGTGTGTAAGTGAGGAAGAGGTAGACTCATTAATGACAACTCCTTCTTCCCTAATGCACCATGCCCTAAACATTTAAAACACTTAATATGGCTAGGTCTAGAAGGAGATTTAGTTGGGGAGGAGGAATGGTTAGAAGAAGAATGAGGACAAGATTTGTTAGTGGGCTCCTTAAAACATACTTGGCTTTATCCTTTGATGATGAGGATTTGTAAATAAGATCTCTTGAAGATTTGGAAAATTTGTTGTGACAAGCTTCTTTTTTCAAGAGTTTCTTCTCTACCTTCATGGCCCTATGAACCACTACATCTAAAGTCTCATCATCATGGAATTCAATTATATCTTGGATGTTGCTATTTAGTCCACTAATAAATCTAATTATTTTTTCATGATTATTTTCTTTAAGGTTAGTATGATGTAGGAGCACTTCGAGCTCGCGAGCATACTCCTCCACACTTTGTTTATCTTGAGTAAGTCGTTGGAGCTTAATCAAGAGGTCCCTATGGTAGTATGGAGGTACGAAACGTTCGTACAAAATGTCCTTGAAATGTTCCCATGTACTCGCGGGTGAGGCCATGGTTAAGTTTCTCCTACGTAGCCATTGTTTGGCGTATCCCTCTACAGCTAAACAAACTAACTTTACACGCAAAGGTTCATCTACACTGTACAAATCAAAAATATGATCTACTTTAGCTATCCAATATAGAAAAATAGTCGTCCCGGCTGCCCCTGTGAAAGTAGGCAAGTTCAAGTTTGGTAATGCAAGGCCTTGGTTAATAGCTTTATCTTCTTGATGCATCTTTGGCGAGGGAAGGTATACATTTACGGTTCTAGCTTCTTGCTTCTTCTTGGAAGAACCATGATCATGAGAAACATTCTCTTTGGCCTTTGTGCCTTGATCCAACCTTTTGCTTATGACATCAAGTTGATGTTGCATGTGTTGAAAAGAATCAAGTTGATGTTACATTTGTTGGAAGGCCTTCATCAAATCAAATTTGCTAGAAGCACTTCCATGGTGGCTAGCTCCATTGGAGGATGCACGACTTGAACCTGCAGACATCCTTAATGCAAACAGCAACAAAAATCTAACACACAAAACAGGCTAGAAAAGTGTGAAAATAGAAGCTAAAAATTGCGCAAACAGTAGCCAAAGGTTCACTCCAAAACACCAAGAAATTATGGCTCAAGATTCACGGTTTTATGGGGAAAGAAAAACAAGATCACTCCCTCACTTGCACTCTTCTTTATATCTCACAAGTCCAGATTTAAGAGTACCAACTCAAGGCTAAAGCAAGTAGAAAGATGTACAATCCAATCCTCAACACCAAAAGGAGGCCAAACCAAGACAACACACTTTAGAAGCCAAAAAAATGGATGAAAAAGACAGATGATGAAAATAGAACCTAAAAAATCAAGAAACTTGGCACAAAACAAGGTGGCAGCAATCTAAAGATTTAGAAGAGAACAAAACAGCAAGAAAATGGAGTCAAAACAGTGGCACAAATTGAACAAGACAGCAAAGGAAATTAACACAACAAAGAAGAAAAATCACATCAACATACTAGGTATACATGAAGAGCAAGATCTAATTAATGCTGGAAATAATTTTGGCAAACCTCAAACTTATAAATTATGTATGTTTGAAGATAAAAGAGCCTTTTAAATATGCAATCCAACACACCGAACAATGAGAAAGCTCTCGGCCAAGCACACCAAACAACAACACGTTTTGTTGATTTTATTTTGATACAACAAACAGCTCTTGGTAAAAGTGTCTTGGCCAAGCAAATTTAATGAAGAAAATGTGTTTGATTGGAAGCACAATTGTAGTTGTTTAGTGCCTCTATTTATACAGAACAAATAAGCAAGGTTCACACACTTAAATCCAATGATGATCAAGCTCAATTTAGCACACAAACATAGAGATGTAAAAATACTCTTAGCTATGCAATTTCAGAAAATTACTCTAGAAAACACCTAAAGAGGAACAAACATATGACTCAAAGCAAAGCCAACAAGTAATAAAAGACATATACAATCCAGCCAAGACAAGAAATACAAGCTGGTACAGCAAGCAAAGTGGAATAAGGACACCTACTTGTTGAAGACCTCCAATAGCATTGTTGTTGTTTGAAGAAAAGTGTGCTAGCACAAGCCTCTGGACAACCACGGTTTAGCACCTCTAAGCCTTGATTTGAAGCTTTGATTCCTTGCTTAAGAGTGTGGTGATGTTCTAGCACCGTCCAGTGATGAATTACAGCAGCCAAAACAACCAAACAGCAAGCAATAATGCAAAACAGAGGAGTATTATATCAAAGCAGAATATTGGATGAACACGGTGGAGAAATTTTTTTATTGCAAACAGTAAAGAAAGAATTGACATAAAGTAAAAACTAGGCATGAAAATAGACATGTAGACGAAACTTTTAAAAAAACGTTCATGCAAAACAGATAAGAATTGAAGCTCAAATGGAACAAACAAGATTGAAGTAGGAACAACGATTTTTTGGATGCGGAAAATGAGTACTGAACGAAAAAAATTAAATGCGCATAGTAAATGATGGAATTAACTCAAAGTAATGATTAGACATTATTCCTAACATGTAGAAGAAACTAGGAAAAAAATTGCACTCAGTTTGGATGAGAAATGAATGCAAAATGAATCAAACAAGACAACACTAAAACAGACGAACATGTTGGGCGAAACAGAAAAATCTGGGCGAAAAAAACTGAATTAAAAGCATTACTTCTACTCTAGCATGCAATTCCTAAGAAGATCAAAACCTAAGGCTCATGATACCACATGATGAGCAAGTGCATGCCTATAGAGAAGTATACTAAACAACATACAAAAAGAATGGATAGAAAATAAAAGCAGAAAAGATAAAGGAAGAGATGCGCCACTTGAAGTAGGCTCCCAGATAAGCATCAAGGAAGGACCGCCACTTGCTTGAGCAAGATAAGGTCTGCCCAAAGAAGGACTTTAGAGACAAAGAACTATCTCAAAAGAGGATTGCAAAAGTGCAAATCAACTCAAGTAATCAATTGATTCAAGGTGTGTACAAAGAGTCCCCCTAGGTTGCTATATATAGTTTTTGGAGAGACTTGGATGAAGAGATTTAAGAGATGTGGGACTTGAATGCCAAGGTCTAACCACCAGCGTTCCTAGACCTTTCTTAGCCCCACATTGCTTAATTCTCTTATTCCAAGAGACTTTATAAGCTTCCTAACTCTCCTAGAACTTAAAAGCTAACACTATTGTTTGTGCTAAAAGGAAAAGAATGATTTATAAGCGAACAGTCCACTCCTACTGAGGAACTAAGTGGATCTGACAATTTCTCCCTTGTTTTTTCTTCCATTGTAATTACAATTAAAATGTATTATGCTAAATCAAATGTCACAATATCACACCGCAGCAGTTCGTTACATTTCTTATTGTTACCCTCCCATTCTTTCATTTTCCACAACTATAAATTTAAAACGTCAGACAAAAGCTTTCAAGTTCCAATATATAAGTTTACTAAATTTCCGGCCAAACACGGCCTTAGTTTCATTTATCATCGCGATGACACACATGCAAACCCATAATCCTTAATTAATTCACTTATTCAATATACGTTTTTCGTCGTTCCAAATCACGCAAATAACGCATCATTTATGATTAATTAAAACCCGTTAAAAACTATAAAATAGCATAGTTGACTCATGAATTTTAGCAATATAATGTTATAATTTTCAGTAAATTTCAACCGATACTAAAACAGGTTAAAGGGTACATTGACTTTCATACTAGAGTATAGCTAGCTTCCAGAATGGAAGAGGATGGAGAAAAATGGAATTGATTGACCCATGTTTCCTTTTTGTAAGTAGCAAAATCAAAGCACTTCCAAATCCTTATCATGGTAATTACTTCGCCGAAAAGAAAAACGGATGCAAGGGAAGCCAAGAAACTTGAAGATAAACTTCAATAGTTCATCATGAATTTCACATTCACCCATGGGCCTGTGAGAGGAAATAAATATGCTGAAAGAGCAAATTCAACAATGTCTTTGGAATTAGAGTTGAGATCCCATAATTAAAACATTTCAAGTTGTTCTCAAGAGTATAATGATCCTTCTTTATCCAAATTATATTATTCTCTTCCTCTTTTCTTTATCCAAATCGTGTGATAGACTAATCCATTATCCATAAATGATTAATATTTTTATTAACCGTTAATCAATTTGTAACTATTGTAACAGTTGTCTTAACCAATCGGTTAAAGAGTTATTCATTATTTGCTTGAGAGTATCCCTACCCTATAATCAGTATAGATAGATGAAGACATAACCCTAAACATCAATTCCCTATACTTACATTCACAAAACCAACTCAAATAAATTAAAAAAAAAATGAAAAGAAAAATAATAATGCACATAAACGGAATTTGGAAGTTGAATTGAAGATTGAAACCTTCAATTAACGAAAGAGAATAATGTATTATGTATGGAAGTCAAGATTTTGTTTGGACAACATCTACCATAGCGCCGCAAGACAAGAACCTGCGGAAAATCCTAAGCAAAGCCGCGCATGAAATTTCCCTCATTTTTCTCCAAACCAAACACTTCCTTTTCCTTACGAACCCTTTACCCTTGTGATGAGACCTTCCCTTCACTCTCTCCTTAACTTTTCCGAAACATTTCTGGGTTCTTTCCGGCACCGTCTCTTTCCTCGAAAATTTGTAGCTTCGTAGGTACATTTGTCTGCACGAGACGCTATCCACCACCCTCGGGTGCCCACACACGTGCGAACCCCTTCTACGCACAAACTCCGCATCCGATTCCGGCCACTTGTAGAGATTCATGTACGTCGCACGCACCGGCACACGTGGAACATGTGCGTCGCTTACACAGTTTGATATGCACACAGAACTCATCTTCTTTTTCCTTTTCAATTCTATGTAAGGATGAAAAGTGAAAAGGAAAGGACAAAGGTGATGAAGTGTGTGGGGGAAGAGGGGCCGTTGATTTATAGTGGGTTAATTGTGTCATGTTTGATGATCTGCAATCACTATGTTTTGTGAATGAACTCATTAATTGAATGTGTGAAATGAGAGTTTGTGGTGTTAGGCGAGGGTTAGATGGCCTAAAGAAAATTACATCGCAATATGACAAGGTTAATGCAGACGACTTTTCTTTGAAATTTTAAAACTTTCTTTAAAGTTAAAATTAGTTTAATTTTATATTTTTATTAGAAGGACTAACAAAATTGGTTGTTCAAACATAATTAAAAAGTGAATTAATGTTGAGACGTGTATGATGATGATGATTCGTTGGGTGTCAAATTTCTGGAACCTGCGTGGAACAATCATGTGTGTGAGCATGTGTTTTTTTTTTTTTTTTTTAAACCGTACTACTTTGTTGCTTGTCTGTCAGCATTTCATGATGTGACATCATTGTCTACTTTTGTTATAATTATATTCATTGAGTGTGGTTGTTTTGTTAATTTCTTTTAACGTGGGTTTTACTAATTAGGGGTAGAGAAGAGAGTGTGATTTGGTAGAGAATAAAATCCGGATTGAAACTGATTTCATTAGTGGAAAAACGGTGTTTAACGTTAATTTATAAACATTAGTTAGCAATTTACCGACGTAATATCATGACCGATGGCAAATCCGTAAATAACTAAAACTAGGAGATGTCGGTAACCTGTGTAACTGATGTCTCAAACAATATAGACGCCAGTTACTTTGCACATGGACGTTTAAAAAGTCTGCAGGAAGGTGAATAGTCACCATATGTACGTCTAACACAACAACACCGACGTCTATACTCGTCTGTAAATGTCGGTTGGTGGCACGAGACGTCTCTTGTTCCGCCAGGAAGGTCAGTCGTCACACTTAGACGTCGATTATCTGAGCGCAGACGTCTGTGTCCTGACAGGTTGGTGGATGTAATTAATGTTCGTGTTAATAGACGTCGGTGCCCCTTAAGAATGGACTTCTATAGCATGACAGTTAGGTGGATTCTAATAATTTTTCCGCCAAATAGACGACGATTTGACAAATGGTGACGTCTATGACAGTAGAGATGTCGGCTTCCCATGCAACGGACACCTAAAATATGCTCCATTACTTATTTTTAAATTATAAAGACGTCAAATTAGTGAGATCACCGACGTCTATAACATTATAGACGTCGGTTTATAAACGTAACCGACGTCTATAGCCATTTATACTCAGAACGCGAACCCGCGAGCAGTTACACCACTATTCATCGTCTTCTTCCTCATGCTTTCTGTTGCGGCATAGCTTTCTAGGTTGATTTTCTCGCTATTGCACTGTTTAAATTCAGTTTTACTCCGATTAAGTTACTCTTTTCTGAAATATCTTCCATTTGAACTGATTAAATTTCGTCTTGGGCGACGTTTTTTAACGTTTTTGGCCTATATTTTTGGGCGTGCAGTCCTCCAATTCCCTCCTTTGCTCTTTCAATCTGCTAAAAAGGTTAGCTTCTATGTTGATAACTTTTATTGTATGTGTGTTATTGTTTTTTGTATGCATGTTATTGGCTTTTGCGTTTGCAAGTTTTTGGCTTTTATGTATGCATGTGTTATCGGCTTTTGAATATGCATGTGATTAATTTTAGCTGTGTTATTATAATTAGCATGTTAGATTATAAGTATGAAATCACTGAGTGAAACTTAGTTCCCGTTTGAAATTTAACACAAACGATTAATCTTTTAATCGTTTGTATTAAATTTTGAATTGCCGATTGGACAGTTTGGGAAAATTATTTTTCATAAATTTGCTATAACATGTACGTTGGAGTTTATGCATAAGACTGATGAAATTTCGATTCATTATTTGTGTTGTTCTCTGAATGCATATTTGGTTGTGGTCATTCTTGTGACTACTGTCATTTCGTGTGTTTCAGATACCAATGCGAAATGCTGTTGAATCTTTATCAAATTTATGATGTAGACTTCTCTGAACATGTTGTAGCAATTTATGAAAAATATTTTTCCTGAATGGGTAGGGCCTAACCTTGTGAGAGTTAAGAATTTTATACTGATGAACTATGTTACGAACTTACGAACATAGTATGGATCGAAGCTCGATGAATGCACGTCGCATCTAATATGAGAAGGGTGTTTCGGTGTTCTTGCAATATGTTAAAGAAAATACAAAGTCTGTGAATGAGACATATTTTTGTCCTTGTGTTCGTTGTCTTAGTCAAATACGACAAGACTTGGGTAATTTGCATGATCATCTATTCATGTTCACCATAACGAGAACGTATACCATTTGGACTTGGCATGGAGAAGTACTGGACCAACCTATGACGTTAAGAGGAACAAATTATGTGGAAGAATGGATGAGTGATCATTTAGAGGACATGATACGTGATGTTGGTGAAGATAACTTTCGAAGAGCTAATTTGTACGATTCTCTTATCAATTATTCTGAGCAATCATTGTACCCAGGCTGCACGAACTTTACACGTTTGTCTGCAACTTTGAAGTTGTTCAGTTTAAAAGCAAGGAATGAATGGACCGATAAAAGTTTCACGGAGTTGTTAGAGTTACTGAAGGAGATGCTTCCAGAAAATAATACTCTTCTTATTCGAAATTACCAGGCCAAAAAAGTTTTATGTCCAATGGGTCTTGAATATCAGAAGATACATGCTTGCCCCAATGATTGTGTTTTGTACATCAAGGAGTTTGCTTCACTAAAGTATTGTCCAACATGTGGTTTAAGCCGTTTTAAAAAGAAATTTGACAAAGACACTGAAGAAGGTAATCATGGTGCACCTGGTAAGGTCATGTGGTATTTGCCTATAATACCTAGGTTCAAACGTATGTTCTCTGTTAAGGAGGATGCAAAGAACCTTAAATAGCACATTTTAGGAAGAAAGTGCGATAATCTTCTTCGACACCCAGCAGACTCACCACAGTGGAAGAAGATCGATGAAACATTTCCAGAATTTGGTGCAGATCCAAGAAACTTAAGACTTGCACTTGCAACTGATGGCATGAATCCGTACGGGAACTTAAGTAGCAAACATAGTTCATGGCCAGTTATGTTGATGATATACAATCTTTCTCCTTTGTTGTGCATGAAGAGAAAATATCTCATGTTGTCAATGATGATATCTGGTCCTAAACAACCTGGCAATGACATTGATGTTTACTTGAAACCTTTAATTGATGATTTGAAATTGTTGTGGGAAGAAGGTGTCGAAGTGTTTGATTCAGATGTTGAAGAGAATTTCCGTTTGCGTGCAATGTTGTTTTGCACTATAAATGATTTCTCAGCCTATGAAAACTTGAGCGGTTATAGTGTTAAAGGACATTTTGCATGTCCGATTTGTGAAGAAAACACTAGTTACCTTCAATTGAAGCATGGTCAGAAGACGGTTTATACAAGACATCAAAAATTCCTTCCTCGCAATCACCTTTATCGTAGATTGAAAAAAGCATTCAATGGAAGTGTCGAGGATGAGGTTGTGTGCAGACCCCGGAATGGTGAAGAGGTGTACAACTAAGTCAAAAACATTAACATTGTATTCGGAAAACATCGTAGTACATATGGAAAAAATGTTTGGGAGAAATGATCAATATTTTTTAATCTTCCTTATTGGTCTATACTTGATGTTAGACATTGTATTGATGTGATGCACGTAGAAAAAAAAATGTTTGTGACAGTGTCATCGGAACTTTATTAAACGTGAAAGGAAAGACCAAAAATGGAATAAAAGCAAGACAAGATTTGGTTGACATGGGAATCCGAACAGAGTTACATCCACAGACAATAGGTAGACGCACCTATTTTCCCCCAGCCTGTCATACTCTTTCTAAAAAGAAAAACAAAGTTTTTGTAAGTCTTTAAGAAGTGTGAAGGTTCCACAAGGTTATTCTTCTAATCTTAGTAACCTTGTTTCTATGCAAGAGCTAAAGTTAGTTGGTTTAAAGTCTCATGATTGTCATATATTGATGCAACAAATGATACCAGTTGTTATTCGAGGCATATTACCTCCTTCTGTTAGGGGTATTCTGACAGGTCTGTGTTTTTTTTTAATGCCATTTGCAAGAAAGTTGTTGACCCTCGATGTTTGGATCAATTGGAAAATGAAGGAATAAGACTACTATGTGAATTGGAGATGTATTTTCCACCTTCTTTTTTTTATATCGTGGTTCATTTGATTGTTCATCTAGTCTGAGAAATTCGAATATGTGGGCCGGTTTACCTGAGGTGGATGTATCCTGTTGAAAGATACATGAAAATCTTAAAGGGATATGTCAAGAATCAGTATAGACCAGAAGCTTCAATCATAGAGCGATACATTGCAAAAGAAGCCATTGAATTTTGTTCAGCTTACATGCCAAGTTGTGAACCAGTAGGTCTACCCAAGAGCATACATGAAGGAAAATGTGAAGGTAAGGGTCGTGGTGTGAGGATTCAACGTGTGAGTAGAAAAGAAGTTGATCAAGCTCATTTATACATCTTAAACAACACTGATGATGTTATTCCTTACATTTCTAAACACGTTAATGAAATAAAGGCATCACACCCAAGAATGAGTGAAAAATGGTAGCTTAATGAACAATGCAAAACCTTCTTACCATGGTTTAAGAAAAAGATTTATGCGACTCCAAATGTTTCTGAACCTCTATTGAGGTTATCTCGGGGGCCGAACACAGAAGTCATTACATATGGTGGGTACTATATTAACAATATCTCTTTTCAGACAAAGGAAGAAGATGGCAAAAGTAGAGTTCAAAATAGTGGGTTACACTAAAAGCTGAGTCAGTGCACTTCTCTAGTTCTAAAGACAAAAATCCAATCACTGCATCAATTAGTTATTTTGGAGTAATACAAGAAATATGGGAGGTGGGTTATGTGAGGTTTAGAGTCCCCGTTTTCAAGTGTAAATGGGTTAATATAAATTCTGGAATCATTAGAGATGGCTCTGGTTTCACATTGGTAGATCTTAAAAAAATGAGTTTCATTGATGAACCATTTATTATGGCAAGTCAAGAAAGGCAAATATTCTACGTCAGCAATCCAGCGAATGAAAAATGGTTAGTGGTTTTGGAAGGGAAAAACATGCACGGTTTTGATGATGAAGAATCTCTCAATGTACTTCAGACAACATGTAGCACATCAAGACCCATTGAAGACTCAATTGATTACGTTGCCGATGACATACATGCAATTCGTAGTGATCATGATGAAGGGATGTGGGAGAAAACAATATCTTAATAAGTAACATCTTGTTTTTGTTTACACTTTATATGAATTTGTATTTAGATGAAAATTTCAATTTCAATTGATACTAACCTTGTATATATTTTTCAGGTATGTCGACCTCAGACTCAGCATCAGCACAGAGCAGACGTACATGAGGAGTTACACGTTTGCCAGAAGCGACATCCGGACAGATTCCTGGGCAGAGGAAACATGTTAAGATTGACCCAAGAACTGGTGTGGCATCAAGGCCAAATGCTGATAGATTTAGTAGTTATCTAGGTAAGATAGCCAAAACCCATGTTTCTATCCTTCATGCAACTTGGGATAACATCCCAGAGGTCGAGAAGAACCTCTTATGGAAAGATGTTCAGGTATGGTTACTTAAAAGAAATTTGATATAATCATTTCTTTGATCTTATTATGTCATTCACACGTTCCTTGTTTTAAACAGCTAAAATATGATGTTCCAAACACACTGGACATGAGGCAGAAAATCTTATCGCACATATGTAAGAGATGGAGAGATTTCAAGACAAGGTTGACACGTCTGTATGTGTTTGGAGACAAACAACATGAGAATCCATCTCGGCATTATTCTTTCACAGAAGAAGAATGGGTGCAATTTCGTCAATCTAGAGAGACTGAGGAATGGAAGGTATTTATCTTAACCAACAACATATTCAAAGCAGTTTTTATTATTATATAGTTAGACATAAAAATGGTTTTACAGGGTAAAAGGTTAGCCGCCCAAGAAAGGCAAAGGCTAAATGATGCACCACACGTGTTATCACGAGGTGGTTATGCGAAACTTGAGAAGAAACTTAGGAAGGATCGAGTGGATGAGCTGGGGCTTGAGTCCCCGGACCTAGCACCTCCACCTACAAGGTACGAGATGTGGAAGGCTGCTCGAACGAAATCTGATGGGAACATGACATTTGCCTCAGCCGTAGCGATCTCACAGATAATTGTTAGTTGAAATTGTAAACATTACTTTATTGTATTTTTATCATATCTTGCAATTTAAGTAACGTAAATTTTTTAATGTGCAGGATGAGTTGGTTGAGCAGCAGACACAGGGAACATTTACTCCCTAAGGTAGGGAGGTCATTTTAACAACGGCCATTGGAAAATCGGAGCACCCAGGACGTGTACGTGCAATTCCTGGGTCCATTGGTCTTCGTGACTACTTTGGCCCTATACAAAAAACAACTCAATCAACGAACCAGGAGGCACTGAGGCAGATGGATCTTCAATGGGAACAAAGAACTCGTCAAATGGAGCAACGATTCACTGAGCAGCTAGAAGAGCAAAAACAAATACAAAGAGTGCTTGAAGAGAAGTTCAATCCATGACGCAGGCCACCTTGGGTGCCCACTGAAACTCCCACACCACCTCCTGCCAGTACCAAAGGATCCTGCTCTACTGTTGAACCTACTGACTACATTGGTCAGTATGACTTGTTGGTTGATGGGGATCCCGCACGCATTGTGGCTGTCGGACGAGTAGTTGAGGGAGGCCAGACTATTCATGGTGTTCCCATATCACCCCAGCACGTGCGTGTCATGATTGACGAGGTTCGGGATCCACAGGCTTAGGTGCCTATACCCACTCCTGAAGTTCAATTTGTGGGGGAGGCGATAGGAACTTTTTTAGCCTGGCCTAAAACATTGGTTATCACACACATTGGTACACAACAGGTATAATATTTTTATCATTACTAATTTTATATTATTATTTAAAAATATTTGTTCATAACTTTGATGAATGAGGTACCAATACTTGAAGATGATGATGCTGTTGATGGTGATGACATGGCTGAAGCAGAGGATGATCCCATAGCAAAACTAATGGCAGGAATTCCCAGGTTCATCAAAGGATCAGTACAAATATACTGGGACTTAAGAGTATTTGGTCTTTCCCCCCATATGCCAGTATATATCACATTCAATGATGTATCAGAGATCATTGCGAGAGTCAAGATGTTGAATATTTCCATTATTCAACTCTGGTGCATGTAAGATAGTTAATTTTGTCTACCATAATAGTTTAATTTAGATGCCTACTTTGTAACAAGTTAACTTTGTTGTTATAGGTACATGGACACAGTCATTGTAGACCAAGGTCGGTCTTCCGTTTACGGATTTGTTGAATCTCAGACCGTTCAATGTTGTGGTAACACAGATGAAATCAAACAAAATTATTTTCAAACATGGATGACTGAGTCAAACAGAGACGTATACCTTGTGCCATACATTGATGGGTATGTGTTGTTTTATGTAAAAGGTAATTAAAGTTTACTTAATTAGTTTACTAACTATTTATGATGTTCCAAATAGGGCTCACTGGCAGCTAGTGGTCCTCATTCCCAAACAAAGTACAGTTGTCTTATTCTGTTCGCTGCAAAGAAAGATGAAAAATGACTTGAAACCCATCATTCAAGGGTAAGTGTTTTGCTAAAAATGACTTTTAAATTCATGTCGGCCTTAATTTTTTATTTATTTCATACTTATATTCATATTACTTTCTGTTTTAATGTAAATAGAGTAATGGGTAAATCTCAAGGTCAGCTAAATCAAGTCTTGTATCCCAAGGTTTGTTGCATTATAGTTTTAATTCATTTACTATGTTATTCAATGATCTTAATTCTTGACTATATTTAGTTTGTCATTTTAGTGTAACAGACAGTGAGATTCATGGGAATGTGGGTACTATTTGATGTCTTGGATTAAGACCATCATTAAAGCTGGCATTACAGAAAATTGGAATGAGGTAATAATCATGCTTACTTTGAAAACATCATAAATCAATTAATACTTTTGAACATATATCAAACCATAATCAATATTTCTTAATTGTGCAGCGCTTCAACAATTCATCTGCTTTATCCGAAGACACGATAAAGCACCTAAGGCAGGAGTGGGCAACTTATCTTCTCCAAAAGTGGAACTAGAGTAAGACTTATTTTTGTTGTTTTCAATTACTTAGGTCTAGTTTAAATTTATAATTTCATTTTTTTTTATATTTGATTGAATTATATCTATTTAAAGCTCAAACAAACAATTATTTATTATAAACAATTGTTCTAGGAAATTTTTCTGAATTTCAGGTGTGGTTATATTCGAAAAATAAAATATTTATTAAAAAAAAATACCCAATAGACGTCGGTTATTGCAAAATTGACGTCTACAAACGTCAGTCAACGAACAAAGCGACGTCCAAAAAGTAACAGTGGACAAAACGATCCAGCGCGTACCGATGTTTCCTTTGTTGACCACTGACGTCTATGTTAATGTCTATTATGGCTACGCCTGACGTCTATCTAGACGTCGACTGTTTAAACAGCCGACGTCTACATAGACGTCTGTAAATACCTAACTGAATGTAAAGTTAACGTCATTGGAATAGACGTCGATTCCGTAAGTGACGTCAAAAACCCAAAATAACCGACGTTAAACAGCGTTTTTGCACTAGTGATTTCGTTTATTCATTAAGATCTTTTTAACTTCTCATTCGCAAATATACATCAATTAAATTTCATTAAATATTGTAACCTTTTTTTTCTCCTTGACTAATAATAATATCAAAATCTTATAAACTGAAGGAGATTGGTTTTTAGTGGAGACAAGGAAGTGCTGAGCTAGATGGGAATTAATGTGAATTTTCACTCACAAGTTTTGAATTTATGAAAGTGTTAATGACATTAATATAATATATCCGTTAATTCTTCTTTTAAATGCCATTTAAGGTTTCTTTAGATAAATTAATAAAAACATTAACTTTTATAATTTATAATAAATGTTTTATGTTCTTTTCATGGTAATTTATATTATTTAGTGTTTTATATTACTTGAGAGTTATTCACCATAATTTAATTATATTTGATATTTTCAAAAACGGATAATTATAATTACTAAAAAAAATTAATGTAACATCAAACTTTATAAACAATAGATGGAAAAGGAATATTTTTTTTTTCCTATCATGACAGTTAAAGAAAACCAAGGGAGTAATTAAGAAAGTGTTAATTGTAGCATTGTTTTGCATTTATGAAATGTACTAATGGCAGCATTTATATTGGATGGCATGTGCAAACATGCAAGCTATGATCAAATAAATATTTCTGTTCCCTTTTCCATTGAAATAAAACCTGAAAAAAAAAAGTTAATCATGCCAACGCTCTTTGTTTTGTTTTTGTTGGAAGTTATTTTTTTTTATTTTTATCTTAATTGAATTTTACTCTTAAAAAATTGAAAAAATTGAATTAATTCGTTAGTGCAACAATTAAAGAGAGTTTCATTTGTCAATTGGTTTTTCTATTTTTTTAAAATAATTTTTTATTAATTTTATTTATATTTTTTATATTTTATATTTTTTTTAAAATAATAATTTTTGAAACTATATAATTATAATACTACCTTACAAGACAACTTTAGTATGGTCAAGATAGTAATCAACAAACTAGACAGTGTTAAAGTAACCTATAATTGCTTTTCAATATTTGATTCTCATGGAGACTCTGCAACCCGAGATTGGAAACCAATGCACTATAAATATCTGAGTTTTTATAACAACGGCTTTAGAGTAACCACAATGTCAAAATGTAAATCACCTCTCTAACTCACTAATCTAATATAGGCAATACAACAAGACTAGCAACAAGAACATTCCTCTCCTGCAGTCACCCCTTTGAGACCCTTCCCAAAGTCAAGAACCACGTTCTTCTTCCTGTAGACACCACAAGGAAACCAACAATACTCAGCGATTGCGAAACTCCTGATCAAGCAGAAAGCACCTCACTCGTGTAGTAAGATCAACCTTTGTGAATCAATCAATTTTGCTTCTCAAGAAACCTTCACGACTTGTACACCACGACAATTCTTGTTTCTTGGAGCGTTTCTCACTTTTGTAAACCTTGAAAGCTCAATCTAAATCTGATATGAAAATGTTAATCACAATTGTCTTATAGAATTTCAAACCATGCGTCTATATATAGTGTAACTCAAATCGATGCATTTTAATCGATTATGCTATTAATCTAATCAGTTTCTTTTCACAATTATAACAAATTAACACCAGTCAAAGCAATTAACACTAGTGTAGAAAAGGTCTTTAACCTTACCATTTAGACGTCCGACCCTCGAATATCAGACGTAAAAAATGACCGGTGGCATTTTTCGTGAATAAAACAACTATTTAGATGTTGGCTGTGAGGGGGCCTGACCTCTAAAGCCATTTAAACGTCTGTTGTGGGGGAACCGACGTCTATAGATGTCTGTTATAGAGGGAACCGACTTCTAAATACTCAGCCCGAAAATTTAAAAAGTCATTTTTTGACTCCATTTAGACGTCTGATCCCGCCACTCCGACTTCTAAAGCACTTTAGGTGTCTGTTGTGGGGGGAACCGACGTCTATAGAAGTCTGTTATGGTAGGAACCGACTTCTAAATACTCAGCCCGGAAATTTAAAAAGTCACTTTTTGACTCCATTTACACGTCTAATCCCGCCACTCTGATTTCTAAAACCATTTAGACGTCTGTTGTGGGAGAACCGACGTCTAAAGACTCAGCCCAGAAATTTAAAAAGTCACTTTTTGACTCCATTTAGACGTCTGATCCCGCCACTCCGACTTATAAAGCCTTTTAGACATCTGTTGTGGGGAGAACTGATGTCTAAAGACTCAGCCCAAAAATTTTAAAAGTCACTTTTTGACTCCATTTAGACGTCTGATGTCGCCACTCCGACTTCTAAAGCCTTTTAGACACTTGTTATGGGGGAACCGACTTCTAAATGTCTGCATTAAAACACTGCGAACGCGAGGCAGCAGTTACGTGCACTCATTGTTCATCATCGTCCTCGTGTTTTCTCTCCACGAGCTACGTTTTTCAGGTTCGTTTTCTCACTTTTGTATCGTTTAAAATTAATTTTACTCTGATTACATTACTCTTTGATTAATTATCTTTCATTTGAACCGATTAAAATGCGTGTTCGTTGAGTTTTTGTGCAGTTTTGCTTGTGTCCTTGGGCAACGTTCTTGGGCGGCGATTTCTTGCGTTTTGCACTCCTCAAATTCCCTCCACTACATTATTAAAACCATCCAATTCAAAAAAAAAACGTACAATCCATTCTCTTCAACTATAATATAAAGTTGTAAACTCGAATCACCATGAGCAAGGAGCAACTCGATAGGCCTCAAGCGGAGAAAGATCCTATCAAATACAACGACATTTTAGTCGTTGACCTATAGAGTCCGACGTCTATATAGATGTCTGACCTATATAGTCTAACGTGTATATAGACGTCTGACCTATAGGGTCCGACGTCTCATTAACGTCACCCACAAAGACGTCGATTTGAGATCTGACGTTAAAAGCCCAAAATAACATATGTCTAAAGCCCTTTATGCACTAGTGTGATTGAATGCTTAATTAATGTAATCGATTTGCAATAAATGCTTGGTCAACATATTTAAAATATGACTATTGAGACAGTTATGTCAAACAATGAGAAAATTTTCAAATCTTTAACAGACTTCATTGAATACATGATCCATGTAATTGATTAAGTTTTAACACTTAACATATTTTGAAAACTTTTCTTCTCAAAATCCATCACATCTTGAAAAATATTTGTGTAAACACACGAGATTTAATCGATTTAGCAACTAACGTAATCAATTTAAAACTTGTGGTTCTGCCACAGTTTAAAGCTTAAGTTGTCTGATGACCTTAATTGATTAACTCATCATTGTAATTGATTAAGTCATGTAGATATACTTGGTCCATGTGGTTTTTCAATTTCCAAAACGCCTATTATGCATATGATATTACAAAAAAGAAGGGCATTACCGACGGCCATAATCCTTCAGAAACAGCCAGAAGCCGTCAATAATGATCATTTACCGACGGCCACAAAGCTGTTGATAAAACTCTTGTCGCTAAAAATTACCGACGGCCTTTGGCCCTCGGTAATTATCGAAGGGCAAAAGCCTTCGGTAAAATCAAGGCAAATCTCAGGCACAATTGTATTTCTTATCAATCAAACCAACCTGCATAAATTGTTCACTTCTCAAAAAGACTTGCATAACATTTCCCAACCTCATACAGACTTGCATAATGTGCATCTCAATCATCCAATCAT
Source organism: Vigna mungo (assembly GCA_036885675.1). Classification (NCBI taxonomy): domain Eukaryota; kingdom Viridiplantae; phylum Streptophyta; class Magnoliopsida; order Fabales; family Fabaceae; genus Vigna; species Vigna mungo. The sequence continues at coordinate 11,738,148 of CP144692.1, read as the reverse complement.
TGATCAGAAAAACAATATAACATCTTAATCATCCAATCATCAATAGAATATGTATTTATAAGTAAAATATAAAACAATCTAACATAATGTTCTAACATCCAAAACATCCAATTGATTAACATTTAAATGATCTAACATCCAAATGTTTTAATATCCAAGTGTTTTTATAACAATGTTCAATAACAAAATAAAACTAATATCCTTCATAGTTATCATCTAAATGGTCTTCATCATCCTGCTCCTCCTCTGTAGATGCTTGAACTAGTGTGGGTTGGACTGATGTCGGCTGGACTGATGAGGCTTGGACTGATGTGGGCTGCTAAGAGACAGCAGGTGACGGGGAGGGTCAAGGTTGGGTCGGAGGGATAATGAACTGATCCTATGTAGTTTGAGGCAACACACTCATGACCAGGGCCTTAAAGTTTCTAAACTCTGCTCTCAAATCAGTGATTTCCTGCTCACGTTGCTTCAGTGCCTGCGTGAGGCGGACAACGGCGCCCTCGTCAGCAATAGTGGTGGAAGAAGAAGGTTGGTGCTTCATAGTACATCCTCTTGAGGTTGTACATTATGCAGCAAGTTGTCCTGCACCATTCACTCGTTCCTTTTTCTTTCCACCAACGATGTCAACCTAGCACTGTGTCCTACGGATGTCATCTTTTGCATTACTCGCATCATCCGATGTAGGAGCTGACCCATGTTCAGATCTAGCCTGTGAAAGTATCGTAGAAAATTCTTCTTGTTCAAACATCAAGAGCAATGTTAGGGAATGATAGAATAACATAAATGAAAAATTACTAATAGTAACAATGTTATTTGCTTACATGAGTCTTCCGAGATCTTTCATGAACGAATTCATTAGTGCCCTTCCAAACATGGGTCTGTGCAAAGACCTCATCAACATCGACCGCCCGTCCCAGAGCTTGTGCCTGTAACATAATTTAGAGTTATGTTAAGGAACATCACTAGAATGGTACAAAATGTAACCAAGTACGGACTAACTATATAAAAGGTTATGTTTCACTACAAAAATAATATAATATAGTAGGGGATTTTTTCGGAGGTTTTAAAAACCTCTATTAACTTCTAGCAGTTTTAATAAAAACCCCGGTTAAGTTTTATTTCTTTTAAATAAAATTTTCGACGGTTTGATACACAAAACCGCAACTAAGCTTTTTTTATTTCTTATTTTAAATTAATTTTCGACAGTTTTTTTTAAACCGTGTGTAAGTGTTAAAATCTTTGCGACTTTCCTTTTTCTTTCTCACCATTTCGAGTATTTACATTTCCCTACATACTCTTCATTTTTCTTTCTTTCCTTCCTAGCTTCCATTATCCCGAACCCTTTTTATTCAAATTTCTCAAGACCTTTCACATTCTTTACGACTCATTATCTTCCTCTAGTAACTCTTTCTTTATCTCTTTAATGGGGGCACAAAAGGTGAAACCCTACGCCGCAATGAAACAACTTGCATCTGCTTCTCTGTTGTAATCTGGCGTTGGCCGAGTCACCAACGATGTTACCTCACTGAACGCTGCTGTTAGCAATGTTTCCCATCACAAACCACATAACCCTAGCAAGATTAAATTAGTTTTGCCCCAATCAGAGGGTTCTGAGTACTCCACAATCAAGCTCGAATGCGAGCGTGCTTTCTGTTGGGAAAATCCTCACTTATACACACTCATAACTGACCCACACAAATAATTTTACACTCCAATCCATTGTGGGTTTGACCAACACAAATAATACTACTCTTCAATCCACGGTGGGTTATTTTTTATTAAACTTTAGCACCCTTTAAATAGGTGCAAATCGAGCATTGGGCCAAGTACAAATAATAAAAACTGAATATAAAATATCAACTTACCTAAAAATAAAATCTCCTTATTCTATCATAAAATAATATTCTACCTAATAAACACAAAATCATAACAGTCATTCCTCAATTTATCTCTACCAAATCAAACCAAATATTACTATACCCAAAACTAATAAAATAATAAATCTCTAACATTTAAGTTTATCCCAACAAACTCCCCCATAAACTTAAATTCTTCATTTATTCTCAACTTCTACTCCCAGACCTCTTCTCCTCAATCTTCTCCTCATGTCTTGAGTGTTCCGAACTTCTTCACTTCTCAAAAATTTGAAACCGATCTTGCTTAAGACAGTTGTCTCCTTCACACGTGCGTCTCCGCCTCTCCCTTGTACGCATGCGTCTCCGCATCTTCAAATGCGTCTCTTTCACCGCACTCAAATCACCATAGTGCGTCTTTTTCACCGCATTGAGACCACTGTTTTTGCAAGATTAGTCCTCTCTTACTATCTCTCTCATTTTCTCTCTTTCTCATTTTCTCGGACACTCAGACTCTTTTCTTTCTATTTTTTTTTCTCTGGGTATTTGAATCCTTTTTTTCTCTTTTTCTCTCTAAACTCTCCCCTCTTTCCTTTTTTTTTCTTTTTCTCCCCCACTCCCCTCCAGCGGAAACTTCCCAATTGTCACCAAGGCAAACGGCAAACCGTCGGCTCCTCGAGTACACCATGGTCATCACTTCTTTTTCTCAATCCATGGTCAAACACTTGAGCATTTCACTTGCTCTCCCCACCTCTCATGATTCATCCGGCGACCACTGGCCTCCTGCCTGGCTCACCTGATCATGGGAGAACGTACTCGGTTGAGCCCTGTCTTGAACCATCAACTCTGATACCACTGTTGGGAAAATCCTCACTTATACACACTCATAACCTGACCCACACAAATAATTTTACACTCCAATCCATTGTGGGTTTGACCCACACAAATAATACTACTCTTCAATCCACGGTGGGTTATTTTTTATTAAACTTTAGCACTCTTTAAATAGGTGCAAATCGGGCATTGGGCCAAGTACAAATAATAAAAACTGAATATAAAATATCAACTTACCTAAAAATAAAATCTCCTTATTCTATCATAAAATAATATTCTTCCTAATAAACACAAAATCATAACAGTCATTCCTCTTTTTATCTCTACCAAATCAAACCAAATATTACTATACCCAAAACTAATAAAATAATAAATCTCTAACATTTAAGTTTATCCCAACACTTTCACCACACTCCGCCACGGGAACCACAACAAGACAATGATGTTGTTGCGGAAGATTTGTTCTAGTGAGGAGGGTTCGCCTCACTTCGCGTTTGTCCAGTGTCACGTGTTTCAAAATGACTCTTCACTTCACATGTTCTTCACTCTTTCTTGGCTCTTCAATTTTATCCCCCACATCTCCTTTCAACATCCTAATTTATCCAATTTAGGATTTATGAAGTTGATTTTGCTCACTTCTTTTTTCGTCTTTTGTTGGGAAAAATCGGCAAGTGTACCGAGTCGCACAAGTAATATAAAATGGTAAGACCAAGTATCGTATTCCAGAGGACTCTCGGCACTGAGCAGTTGTGTGAAAACAAGATTAATCAAGACATAAAATAAAAGAGATCATGGGTTTAGAGTGCAAAAATAATAAAATAAAATAAAATGCAATTGATCAATGGCAAAGGAGCACAGAGATGAATGGAGGTTGATTGATATGAGATGGGTATGTTGTTAGGGTTAGATTTCACCAAGTTCCCTCTCATGTATATAAGAATTATTCTTTATGCATTAATGCCAACGTCCCTCACTAAATCACTTAAACTCGATCCCTCGGTAAATAAGTCTGTCCCTAATTACCAGTTCATACAATTCCTAGCATTCCTGGTAAAAAGATGTGAAAATCAAGAGGTTAAGACGACTACAACTCATACCCTCATCCTTGAGAAATATAACCCTTAGGAGTAATTCAACAAGAACCTGAATTGAAAGAAACCTCCCGACACTCATGTAATTGATAGATAATGTTATTGTATAAGCAATAAAACAGATGAGTCACTCTAACAATTAATGAAAAAGCATATGAAATTAAGAATCAATTCAAATACATGAGAGTTTACAAGGTTACATCATTCAGCAACAACAAATAGAAATTAGTTCCCCATAGACATGGGGAAACTTTATGAACAATGGAGAAAGAAAGAGAGAATGAAAGACTAAGAATTGGCTAAGAGTGTATTGTTGTGCTCTTCTCCGCCAGGGATGCAAAACCTAGAGCCCCAGGGTCCTTTAAATAGTGCCACAGGAGTGCCAGAATGAAGCCTGGTCCAAAAGAATCAAAACAGAGTAGAAACAGGGCCTAATCCACATCAAATCACGCTCAAGCGTCGCAGGGAGGATGCCCGGGCGAGAATTGAAGGTCATGTAAGGCCTGGGCGTCAGATTTGGACGCCCAAGCTAGGAAGTTCCATCGCTTGGGCGTCGGGGGCCACCGCCCTGGCAGTGAGCGTCGATTCTGGTCGCGCGGTTTGCGCTCCTGGACACTCGGTCTTCACGTTTTCCCTCCTTCTGGTGCCTTTTTAGCCTCTTCTGAGCTCCATCTTCTTGGCTTTTCACCTCCTCTTCCAGTATTATCTCAATCTCTGTCAAAACAAGGGTAATTTGTTCAAAACCCATTGAAATCAACCTCAACTCTCTTATTCACACATTTTATTGAAAACACATGAATCCAAGCAAGTTTCTAAGTGAAAAATGGTGCTTTTAGTATCAAAATCACATAACAAATAACAGTGTTTTAAACCGTTATCATCTTCTCTCTTTTCTTTTGAAGTGGAGTGTATTTTGCAGCGTTTCGTCAACACACAAATTATTCTAGAGAGGTTTGTTACCCTTGAAAACAAAATTCTTCATATTGAAAGTTCATTTCAAACAAATGCTTTATTGGTGTCCAATGCAACTCCTGATGAAGGTACGACTAAAAGCTGTATCTTAAGAATGTTTTAAGGATATTGCTCCATGAATTGCTTATTGTTAGGTGTTATAAGTAAATTCCAACAATTGTACTTATTAAGTCAAACAACCATGAGTGAATGAAGTATGTGCACATAATATTTTCTTCAAAAGAATTTTCCCTTGCTTCTAGTATTAACTTCAAACAGATGCACGAACCCTAGGTTTGTGATTTAATCGGTGGAAAGATTAGGGTTCGAGGTAAGAAGGGTTCTAATCGGTAGAAAATGTTGGCAGAGAAGGATTAGTCGGTGGAATGTAGCTTTTATCGGTGAAAAGTGTAGATCGAAGGTGAAAATGGTGATAAAGTGAGATTTCAATCGGTCAAAGGCTCTGAAGGTGATGGATCTAGGAAAACCTAGTAGATGAAGGCTAGATCTACGAAGTAGATCGGTGAAGAGGAGAGTTATGGTTCGGAGAGGAAACTTACGGTGGCAGATCTGTGGAGTGGTGGAGGATGATTCTGAGGTGTGGTTGGAAGCGAAGACGCTGACGAGGAAAGAGAGCTCTCGCGTGAGAGGAAATAAACTCTCTTGTATGTGGTGAGAGTGAAACAATGAGAATGCTCGTGGAAGTCTGGCAGAGAAGAAAAGTGGCAGTGGAGGAAGCACTGATGCGCTACATGTGGCGGCAAAGGATTGGTGCAGCGTGAAGGAGTGAGAAATCTGATGTGGAAAATGAATGAAGTGCAAAGTGTATGGAAGGTGGCTGAGGAATCCCTTGGATTCTTCAGCCTTGACTTTCAAGGAATTAATTATGGAGTACTCTCAACAGGAAATTAATTCATTATCTCAAAAGTAATTACAAAAGGTGTGGGCATGCCTTTATATAGGACTACAAGTCCCACATGCCTTACACATATTACAAATGCATAAGAGAAATGCTAAACTAAGGAAATTGGGCTTGGGCCCAAGTCATCACCCCCTCCCCCTTGGAAAGGATTTGTCCTCAAATCTTGATGGTTATCCTAAGGACTTATTTTTGGTTGACTCCCTACAAACTCCTCCTGGGTCAAATGTAAATCTGCAATAAGCATCAAACATATCACTAATTAGTTTATTATGACCCAACAAAGCATGTAAAATATGTTTAGAAGAAGGTTTCTTAATTTTAAAATTTTCAAATTTATGTTTACAAAGAAACCTTTCTTCATATGAAAAAGCTTTTTGAAAAGAGGTAATGACAACTTCTTGAAAAGAAAATGCAAATTCAATAACAAATGGAGAAAAAGGAAAAGATAGAAAACCTCCCCTTAAAAATTTGGATCTTATTGTAAGAATAGGAGATGTTATCAATCTCTTCTCTTCCATTTTCTTCCTTTCAATTTCTTCCTTCTCTTTCTTTTGTAATCTCTCTTCCTCTCCTCTCTTTTCTTCATCTTCCTTTCTTTCTTTCTCTTTTCTTATTCTCTCTTTTTCTTCCTCTTCTTTTCTCTCTTGTTCTCTCTTCCTCTCTCTTTCTCTTCTTTTTTTCTCTTCTCACTCGTTCTTCCTCTTCTTTTCTCTCTTGTTCTCTTTTCCTCTCTCTTTCTCTTCTTCTTTCTTCTTCTTCTTTCTTCTTCTCTTTCTCTTCTCTCTTTTTCTCTTCTCTCTTTTTCTCTTCTCTCTTCTTTTCTTTCTTGCTCTCTCTTCCTCTCTCATTCTCTTTCTTGGTCCTTTAACTTTTGAAGTTTGTCCCCAAATTCTATTTCTCTACCTAAGAAACCTTGATCTTTTAAACTCTCAAGAAATTATTTTCCCTCTTGAATACTATCTCTCATAAGTTTCAAGTTTCTTATAATCAAAGGAGGCACAAACTTTCTTCTCATGCATGCTCTCAATTCATACCATTGGTGAGAGTGAAACAATGAGAATGCTCGTGGAAGTCTGACAGAGAAGAAAACGTGGCAGTGGAGGAAGCACTGATGCGCTACATGTGGCGGCAAAGGATTGGTGCAGCGTGAAGGAGTGAGAAATCTGATGTGGAAAATGAATGAAGTGCAAAGTGTATGGAAGGTGGCTGAGGAATCCCTTGGATTCTTCAGCCTTGACTTTCAAGGAATTAATTATGGAGTACTCTCAACAGGAAATTAATTCATTATCTCAAAAGTAATTACAAAAGGTATGGGCATGCCTTTATATAGTACTACAAGTCCCACATGCCTTACACATATTACAAATGCATAAGAGAAATGCTAAACTAAGGAAATTGGGCTTGGGCCCAAGTCATCACTCATCATTCCAAGATGCTATATTTTTTATGGATTTTGTAGATAATGTTTTGTCTTGCAGAGATACTTCCATCAATGTTTTGTATGATTCTTTTTATTAAATATATTACCGACTAACTATTATGTTATATTGTAGGATCTGACAAACGAGCATGCAAAACAATGAAAGTAACGAAGAAGAATAAAATTAGACATTGTTTCTTTTTTAGTAATGTAATGAACATCTTAGTCATATTTTTAGTATTTTAATTTAGTATTGAACATCTTTCTTTTTAATATATGAACAATTAGTTGTATGAACATAATAATTTGTTGAAAAATGTAGTTTATTTTATATATAGTATTCAGTTTTAGTTCATATTATTTCATTGTCTCTTTAGTTAATAAAACTAATTTTATCATAACCCCATTTTATTACAATCAAAAACTAAAAAAAAAAAATATGTACACATTTTCGGCGGTTTTAGAACCCCGGTTAGTAAACCCTACAAAGAGGGCCAGTTTTAGAAACTTTCATTAGTACCGGTGGTTTTAACAAATCCAGGTTAGTTTTTACCGATTGTTTCATCAAACCCCGATTAGTTCCAGAGATTCCAATAAAACCCCTGCTAATTCCGGTGAAATTGTGACGGTTTCTAAAAATAATTACTTAATAACACAATTTTTCTCAGTAATTTTGCTAACCATAGGTAATGCACCTTTCGAGAATTAAAATTATCGGAAATGTAAAAAATAACTCAAAAAATCTAAATTTTTGTAGTGTTTATACATAAATATTAAGCATTATATTAACATATATGAATGACTATGTCAATATATATATATATATATATATATATATATATATAAAAGAATAATCACTTTAATGTTTTATATATAAGAGGTTGTTTAGTTTTTCTTTTTATATTATATAACTATTAGACTATTTTGATCTTAATAGGGATCCTGCAAGATGTTTTAAATACCGTTATACATCATTTACATAGTAATTGGGGTAGAAACTTTTATATTTATTATCACTTTTAATTATTGTTACATTTACATAGTAATTGATGTAGAAACTTTTTTACATCGATTATTACTTTAATAATTGTTGAATGCTAATTTCTACAATAATCACTTCATATACTGTAGTAAACTTATAAATACTACATATTTTCCACAACATTTTTTCTATAACGGTTGCTAAATTACTAATTTAGAAGGTTGTCATGGACTTGCATTTTAGTACTTTTTGTAGAATACTGCAAAATGGAAAACTAAATCCTATTATAATATTGAATTATAATATAACTTATTTTAGAATAAATAAAAATTAAAAAAAATTCTTAATAATCAATTTTAGAGATAAAAAATAATTAGTCATGATTAATATAAATACTAACTTATAAACTAAAATTTATTAGTCTCTAAAATTATTACTATTATTATAATTAGTAATTAATTAAAATTTAAGTTAATCATTAACATTAACTATTATTAAGATTTTAATTATAAAAAATTAATGTCTAATTAGTTACTAGTATAATGTTTTATTGATAGTAATGATTATTTTAAAGAAAATATTTTTAGTTTATAAATTGGTTTTTATAATGATTAATTATTTTTTGTTTATAAAATTAATTATTATTTAAGAATTTTTTTTCCTAGGATATGATTATTTATCGACTATAAATTTGAAAATTATTTTAAGTTATTCTCTTAACTTTTTTATTCTAATATAATAAAAAAAAAGTAGCGTTATTGTTTTAAATATATGCCTGGACTGACTTTTAGAGTAAGTTCAGATTATTAATTATAAGAATTTAACTGCATACATAATTAATGTTTGGTTTAATTGTTTCTTTTGTCCCCAGTTTGGTTGAAGTGTGTCAAATTCGTCACTCTTTTAGAAAAATATCAATTTCGTCCCCATATAGAAAAAATTTGTGTCAATCAAGTCATTTCCGTTAAATACAAACTAATGGTATTAAAAACTTAAAGTGAGTTTTGAATAATAACCACTTCATGGGTCTGATCCCTGATATTGTAGTGAATAAAGTGAGTTTTGAAAGCAATGATTTTTAACGGAAATGACTTGATTGACACAAATTTTTTCTATATGGAGACGAAATTGACATTTTTCTAAAAGGGAGACGAATTTGACACACTTCAACCAAACTGGGACAAAGGAAACAATTAAACCTTAATGTATAGATCTTCAATATTGCAACTAAATTATGTTATATTTAAAAATATTCATTTTTATATTAATTATTTAAAAATAGTATTTAAATACTTTTTATCCATGAATTGATCAATTAACTGTATCAAAACTAAACCCTAATCATAAATGATCTCAAATATTATTCAAGCTGTTAAGTTGACTGTTACGAGTTTATCAAATAGACGCAGATTTGTTCCTAAATCCGTAGAATTATATTTATATTCAACTTGAACGACTACAATATTCACCAAAAGTAGTAAAAAAAAAAGTAGTTATGAATACTGCAATAATCGTATGTGATATGTCTTTTAATTTTCAGTTGAATATGTGATAAGCACACTGCCCTACCAAAATCAAATCCTGCATCCTCATTGATTGAAATGAAAGGCAAGAATAGTATTCAACACTGTTTCGCAGATCAACATCAACCTCACAATCCCTTAAAAAAATCCATCCTCGCTCACCCCCTTCCACTCTATTTTTTCTTCTTTTTTCTTTTTCATTTTTGTATTTAGCTTTTTTCCTCTATTGGTCATTTTCTGTATTTTTCAAGCAATAACTAGCTACACCAAGCCACACATTATTAGAATCCCACTATAAAAAAGACACGTACCTTTGTCACTTACCATACAAATCAAGAGTCTCCAAGTGGGTGACGTGTGAACTGATTTCCCACCCATTACATTGCTTTTTTTCACCCACCACTCTCCAAAATCTTCTTTCCACACACACAAGATTGCAGTACACAAACTAAGAACACCACCATTACCACAGCCATAGCACAAAGAATCACTAAAACAGCCCACAACACAAACACTCTCTTACATTGTATGCTATGTCACTTTTCTGCATGAACGAGAAAACCCTTCTAATGTCTCACCAGCCCTCTTACTCAACCGAATCTGACAACCAGATTCCTCCTCATCAGCCGTCAAAACTGAAGAAACCCCACTCCCCGGATGACAGAAAGATGGGTCAAGAACACCAAGAAAAGAGTGACAAAACTTCTAAACCCCACGAGAACAAGGTGGAAACTGCATTGGACAGTGTTGCTGAAGGAAAAACCGTTGAAGGTGAACCTAGTGGCCGTGAGAGGTTGAAGAGGCATAGAGTTGAAGTTTCTGGGAGGGTTTGGATTCCTGAGATATGGGGTCAAGAGGATCTCTTGAAGGATTGGATTGACTGCACAGCATTCGATGCTCCTTTGGTTCCGAGCAGAATAGTGATGGCACGTACGGCTTTGGTGGAAGAAGGTCGAAGGGCCACATCGGGTGTGATAAGAATCGAGAACAGGTGTTGAATTCTTGTGGCTTATATAATTGGATTATTCAGTTCATTCAGTGAGAAGAACCATGTATTGTTATTGGTTATGATATGAATGTTTTGTTAATCCTTGATCCGTCATGATGTTTGTATTATCCGTTTTGTTTTGGATATGTAAACATTATTACATCCTGCGTTTTTTTTATTAACCGTTTGATAGATACATTACAAAAAGTTAAATTCTAAAGCCACTTCCCAAATCCAGAACCTTAAACTAGTGTACAAATCACATTAGTTCAATTATAATTCACCTATTTGTGTTTTGTTGAATTGTTGTTTCTTTTCCTTATATCTTTAGCTTCTACTAATTGTTAAACCACGAGCTTTTCCTTCCTATGTTTTCGAAAATTTTCTAATTCATCATTGGTAATATTACCTTTATTTGTTTATTTATTTATTTGTTCCTATCAAAATAAATACTAGCTAGACTAATTAATAAGTTCTATGACTTGTTCTTTTCGACAAAATTTGATTGTGAATGTTTTAAAGCTTCCTATGCTTAATAAACGATGTTTATATTAAATTTCTCGGTTCAAACCTCGACAATCATTTTCGTATCGTTTTGATTTAGGTAATTGAGGGATTCAAGCCATACAGGGGCAATTTAAGAAAATATAAGCAAACAATCCATTCAACCTGAAATCAGTCTGTTTAAAGTTGTAATTAAAAAATCTTTACAATCACCAATGCGTCAAAATTACTTATCAAAAAGAGTTTTTTTTGCTAGATGTAATTATTGATAACGATGATTTAATATTAGTGCATAGGTAGCGATTTCTGAACCGAAGCATATACAGACGAGGTAAAAACTCTACCATTTTATGTCTCGGTTCTGAACCGATACATAAAAGGATAAGATTTTGTCTCGGTTCAAAGGTAACCGAAGCAGCAAGGTTTTTGTTTTTTTATTTTTTTTTTCGAACGACTTTACGCCTCGGTTCCTTTTGAACTAAGGCAGTGTATCAGCCTCTATTGTCTCGGTTGAGACCATAACCGAGGCAGTAGAGTGTTTTTTCATTTTTGCTTTTTCGCCAGACTTTCTACCTCGGTTGGGGCCCGAACTAAAGCCATAGAGTCTTTTCTGCCTCGGTTATGGTTAACCGAGGCATATTTCCCTTTTTTTTAAGAACAGGTCTGTTTCTATAACATTCACAACTGCAGAAACAAACTTGCATATAATTTTACAATCAAAAAAAGTTGAGAACAATCCAGAAGCATACATTTTCAATAAAAATTATATTAAAACATAAATGCATTCAATGTAATCATAAATCAATTTCTTATAAGCATAAATCAATTCAATGTAATCATAAATCATATTTGAAGCATAAATCAATCCAATGTACAAACTTAAACTAATAATAATGTACAAAAGCATAAAACAACTTAGAAGCATAAACTTAGAACTTACTATATCCTAATATCTACTACATACTATTACATAGTTGAATTACATATTTAGCCAGTGCTTTCCTCACGAGTTTAAGTGACTTCTCTGGAATTATAGTTGTCATATTCAATCTTTGCATAAAACACAATGATTTCAATTAGTGTATATGAAATCTAAACTATAGAGAAAATAAAATTCAAACCTAAATATAACCATTTCCCATCCACTGGTGTAATGTGCACGAATAGTGGTCATTATCCAATACATGACGTAGTAACCACACTCATATGGCCCTTTTTGTCTATTACACTACAATATATCATCATAATTATAAAATGTTAAGTTACATCATTGGAATGGAACCAAATGTAACAAAGTATGGACTAAAATACCAAACCTTAAGGTTCACCCGTGCAAGCTTTTAGTTGTAGCAGTAGATCTCCCAGACAATATCATATGTGCTGCAAGGGAACTATTAGAGATATTTGTCCTCCAACTCAAGTTGAACACTATGAGGATCTCAAAGATTGGACTTACATAGACGAACACAGACAAAGAAGATGATTCATATATTAATTTTGATCATAATTTGTAATGTTTAACACTCCTTATATTGTTTAAAACTATTTAAGACTCTTTAAGACTTTCAAGTCGAATGATTGTAATATTAAGTTTTAATGTTTTGTAATAATATATAAGTTTTAATAAAATTTCTCCTTTTATATATTTGTAATTAGTGCTAATATTTTTATTTTTTATTATTTTACATATGAATCATAAATACAAATTTAAATGCAAATCGTCAAAATCATGTTTCTATATAGAGAATAAAATTTCTATCATGGATTATACAAAAAAAAAAAACAATTATATACATAAATAATATTGTACAATGATTTAAACTAAAACAAAAATAACAAACAAATGTATTTTTAACCTAAAACTCTCTGGTAATCGATTATAGGGTTTCTGTAATTGATTACGTGTGTTTATAGAAAAAACTCTTTGGTAATCAATTACATAAATCGTATAATCGATTACAACGAAACCCTACACCTATAAAATCAACTTTTTCTCTCTCCTCACGCGCACTCATCCTTCCCACTCGCAGAATAGTGACACTCCTCCATTGCAGAACCTTCCAAAGCTTCAAAATCACACCTTCTTATACTCCTTTCACTTCCAATCAACATTTTCTCATTCCCCTTTCAATTCTCTTTAATTTGCACCGATTGGAATCTAAAATGGCAAAATCTTCAAAGAGACAAAGGGTTAGGGTCTCCTCTTCTTTAGGTGGGGACGTCGCCACAGTCAACCTTCACCGGATGAAAGTTCACCCTTACCCTCACCACCACTGTCACCGACTCAACAACGCCCAAATATTTTATTTTCAACTCCTACACAGTCAGAAAGATATTTCTCACTTTTATGTGACCGCCACGTTATTGAACCAAAATTCCTTGATGAAGAATATTTTAACAACCAAAGTTTTTAATTTTTCCATATGATGACAAATCTGGGTTTGGGTAATTTTGTCTGTGGTTTTGTGTACTCCTACCTTGATTTAGTACGTGTGTTTTATAGCAACATGAAAATTTCTGACAATGGAACAATTAAGACTAAGGTAAAAAATGTTAAAATGATTATCAAACTCAGTCTATTAGCTACCATAGCCAACCTGCCATCTGTTGGCTTGAATTTTGAAGGTAAATTATTTGATGATTGAGAGGATGAATACAGTATTGACGTAGCAAGAGACTTGATTTGTTTGTCAGACAAACCCTGTATTGGTAGCATTCTAGCCGATTCTATGAAGTTGAGGCTAGAATATTACATTATGTTATATATCGTATTTTGTTTCCACGTGTTTCTAAACTTTGCATAGGCTACCGAAGAAGACCTACTTTTAATGTGGATTATAATGACGATAAAGCAGATAACTGGAGCCATCTCATTCGACATAGGATGAGGAAGGCATTCAGGCCAGGGGCTCCTTTACCTTATGCATTTTTGGTCACCCGGATCCTGGAATATTTTAAAGTTTCATTGGAGGATGAAATACCTAGCCTAGAAAATAAGAAGATGAGAATAACGGTTGAAACATTAGAATCCTTTGGATTTATAAAAAGCCAAGACCGTCAATGGGTTCACAAAAATGCTCCTCCTCCTCGTAAGCGTCGTAGTGAAGCACATCCCCTGCAACAACCACCACCCCTTATTCAACAACAAACTTCTTCATTTGATGACGTCATGAGGGGGATCAATGATCTCCTAACATTTGTTGGGGACAACTTCAATACTATGAATGATAGTATAAATGCGAGATTTGAGCAACTGGAGTTAAACATGGCTGACCGCTTTGATACAGTTGATGCTTAAGTCGAACATCTAGAGCACCACATGCAGTATCTGCGTCGTCATTTTGGTCCACATGGCGAATCTTCTTCATAGATAGATTTCAATTTCATTGTATTTTCTTCTTGTTTTATTTTTAGCTTTTCCTTTTATAATGCATTTTCAATTGAATAAATTAGTTGAAATTTCAGTTATGACTTTGTTTTATGCTTTCCATTTGTATTTACATTCAAAACATTACTCATCCTAAACATAATAATACATGTCAATTTCATCATCAACCACATCTTTACAAAAATTAAAATAACTACACAAAAATTAACTTAAAAGAACCAAAAGTGGTATCTCATTTAACACTAAAATGGTTATGGTAATTGATAGTTGTAATCGATTACCAGAGACATTTGTGCCTATCAAAGGTGAAGTCGTGTAGGGGGCACAACTTTAGCCTGTTGTAATCAATTACAATGCTTTTTAATCGATTACAACGATCAAAAGTCGTTTTTGGGGTGTATGACTTCATCCCTGGTCAAAGCTATAAGGTGAAGTCGTGCAGGTGAGGGGCACGACTTCTTCACTTGAAGTCGTTCGGGCCCCCACGACTTGCCTATTCTCGTAATTGCAAAACTTTTTGTCCATTCTCATCATATCAGACTCATATTTGTCTACTTTGATACAAAGACCAAGAAAGAGAGAAAGAAAATATTAAAAACCAATTTTTTTTAAGAGTTTGTTATGCGATGTGTGGAGAAGAGAGAGAAAAAAGTTGTTACTACATCGTGAAATACTTAACTCTATTTGTATATATTTAAAGGGACATGATTGAAGAAGACTTTACTTGAACAAAATTAAAAGTTTTTTTAAAAAGTAAGATCAACTTGACACACTAGCAAAACTAGGAATAAAGAAACAAATTAAACCTTAATTTAAAAAGATGGATTTACAATTATATTTAAATTATGTAATTTACAATACTATTTTTCAATTTTTGGATTACTCAATCTGAAATTTATATAATCTAAAATAAGTATAAAACTAGAGCGAGCATTAAATATTAAAAAAAACAAAACTATCATTTAGTAAATGAGTTCCTCACTTTTTAAACTTTACAAAACCTTGATCTTTTAACTAATTCCTTTTGCAAAACTAGGAAGTTGCATCAAAACCAACGGTGAGAAAGTAAGAAAAGCATATTAATAGGAAATTCTTACACATAAAAATCACATTAGGTAAATTGAAAAATATTTTGAGATGCAAAGGGAAATTGCCGTCCTAAATTTTAGTGAAGAAAAAAAAAGGAATAGTGAAATATTTTGATCCAACCGTTGAGAACCCACCGGCCAATTATATAATTTTGCCCGGTTAGAAACTTCCCAACCACATGGAATGGAATCCAAAATTAATAATTTAATTTCTCTGTGAATCACGCGAAGATCATATTACCACTTTACTATGGCAATTTCTTTTGGTAGAAATAATCCATTTACTATTATTAAAAAAATCCATTTACCATAGAGAAAAAAGTCAGAGTGAAATATAGTCGAACACGTTGGCCACACGATTCTAAAGTGGACTAAAAATATATATATATATAAAAAATCATAATATGTACTTTGTATGGACAATCCACTATAGATATTTTGGGTCGAGTGTTTCTGAATCTGCCAACTCTGCTTCTGTGCCAATTGTGAAGTATCATTGGCCAATCAAATACCATCAAAACCCCCGTATTTACCCAACACACAAACTCACAAAAAAAACCATACAAGGTTGTTCTTTTTTTTTTTTTTTTCTGAGGAACTTGCGTGAAGTGTATCTTTTCCAAACTCATGGCTATGTCTGCAGCTTTGAGTCTCTCCCAATTCCCAGTTTCTGGGTATATTTCCTTCCCCAAAAGGAGACTACCCAGTAGAAGCTTTTACATACGTGCCATGTCCGAAACCTCTTCTTCCACTTCTGTGAGTAGCCAAAATGAAGGACCAACAACCGATTATTCTTCAGCTTCGTCGGTGACAATTGCTCCTCCCCCCAACTTCAAGCCCCCAGAGCCTAAACGCTTTGCCATCAGACCTGACAAGATCGGTGACGTGCTTGGAGCGGCGCTTCCTTTGCTGCTTCGCTTTGCCACTGGAGTTTTCGTTTCTGGGTAAACCACAGTACGCCTTTTCTTCATATTTGTTTCTCTTTTGCACCTTTCTGTTTTCAGTTTTTCCTCAAGCGTACCTTGATTCTAAGGCCATGTTTGTTTGCTGGTTTTATGTTATCTAAAATTTGTTTGCTTACTGCTTCAGAACAGTTGAGAGTGTTTGCCCCCATGAGCCGTTTTCTTCTTTCGAAAGATTTGTCTCAACTTCAAGAAGGGAATGGAAACACATCCCAACTGATTCTGTATTTTGGTTTTTAAAACACTTGTTTTGGGAAACAGGTTTTAAAGCAAAAATGGAAGAAGTGGTTCAAGTAAGTCCTTAGTCTGTTGGGCTGTGACACTGGAAATTCAAAGTTGATTTTCTTTTTAAAAAAATATTTTCCAACTCATGCTTACGGGCTTCACTTCCTAGTCCGTATCTGGTTTGTGCATAAAATTACGTGGACAGAGATTTTGATATATTGTGTTGAAGTAAAATAACCTCATAGGAAGAGTGGTTGTAAAATAAAATCAATGGCTTGAGTTAGTTGTGTGCTTTTGTGATGTTTTTAACATAGTTCAATGCAGAGAAAAATTCAGCTAAATGGCTGTGTAGACGACAACTGCTGTTTCAGTAAGAAAGATTTGAGAACTGTTAGAAGAATCTGACCTGGATGGTGTTTGTTATGGCTCTTCTGATAGAAGGATCGTGATACTATGAGAGACTTCCTGGAATTGACTTTCCTTGAAAGATTTTATGTTTAGAAACCTGTCATGAGAATGGTGCATAAAGTCACCAAATACATTCAATAGTTAAAGTATGGAACTTAATCAGGAGATGAACCTTAAGCTAGATCAGTCATTTGAAAGGAATCTCACTTCTCAAAGAATTGTATTACAAAGGAACAGTTTTTTGTAGGTTAAATTATCAATTTGTTGATTTACCCGTATAATCTAAGTTTAGTCCCTACCAATATACTTTTAACCTGTTTTACTCCATAGACATAAATTTTATAATGTGGTTTAGTCTAAATAATTTTTGACAGCAAAGACTAGAACAGATTAAACAGTGCATACGTTTTTATATTTCATACGCAAGATGTAAAACAAATAGTTAAAAGTATAGGGACTTAAAAATAAAATCTGTGTAGTTATAGGGACTAATAATTTTAGTCCCTACCCATACTGTTTTAACTTGTTTTAGTCCTTGGACATAAACTTTATAATTTGGTTTAGTCTAAATAACTTTTGACAACAAAGACTGAAACAGATTAAACAGTGCATACGTTTTTGTTTTTAATAGTCATGGTGTAAAACTAATAGTTTCAAGTGTAGGGACTCAAAAAAGTTAAAGTTTGTTTAGGTACAGGGACCAGATGCGTAATTAAATATTCTTTTTCTAATTTATTGTGTATGTGAGGGGACATGAAGTAAAGGTTGTTTTTGTTCAAAGAAGTAGAAGACCCATAATTAAGATGTCTTGTTTCTATTTTGGAGTTTTCCTTCCTTTTGATTGTAAAGTAGTCCTACTTTATGTATGAATGATTTATATATTAGATTCAGTGTATAGTTGTATATGTAAGGCAAAGCACTATCTGAAAACCTATCCAACATATTTTACAGGCAGACTGCAGATTTTGTGGAGGTCATTTTGGGTGTTCTAGAAGGACTGTGTTATATGTGAAAATATATCAAGATACTGGCTGAAATTTTAAACTTTTATGCTTTTTTTGTGCCATTGACAGGTACTCTGTTTCAGTTGTTTCTAAGGATGAAATTCCTCCAGACCAATATGCTTTGGAACTTAATGGTAACATCTCATTCTCTATGTTTACTGCTCATTATTTTGCATACCAGAGTCAATAATTATGTGGCTGACTTACAACTGAGACATATAAAGAAAACAAAACAAGGGTTACCTATGCATGTCTTTATGTGAAAAGATCTAAAGGATACAAAAATTTGGCTAGTT
Source organism: Vigna mungo (assembly GCA_036885675.1). Classification (NCBI taxonomy): domain Eukaryota; kingdom Viridiplantae; phylum Streptophyta; class Magnoliopsida; order Fabales; family Fabaceae; genus Vigna; species Vigna mungo. The sequence goes on along the minus strand of CP144692.1, from coordinate 11,719,709 downwards.
TTCCCTCAAAACTTTGCTATAAATACTTGTTTGTGTGTGAAAAAATATAAAGAAAGATCTCTGTAACCATCTTACTGGTAAAGAAATATTGATAGTTAAATATTACATATCTCTTAAGAGGCAGTGCTTATAAAGTTCACAAATAAACTCACACCTTGTATCTTGCATGCTTTAATTGAAAGATTTTTGTTTTGACTGAAAGTGCTTATTTTGCACTTTTAAAATGAGTAGAGGGCATTTTAACTTGGTGAGGAGAGTATGTCACATGGCTTTTAGACCTATAAAGGGGTAAAATGAGACTTAGGGCAGGGCACAGGAAAAAATTATAAAGGTGAATGATAAGCCTGAATTTTATTTTTACCATTCCAATGGACTTTCATGATCCATGTCCTTGACCTCACTTGGTAGGATAAGGTTATTATTAATGGTAGTATGTTAGGTTACTTTATGCACATAAGCTAATTGAGATTCTCTTCTCACCACAACTCTCGAATAAGGAATGGAAAAGTATGTATGTATTAATGATGTATGAATGAATCAGGATACAAGAATCCCCCCAAGGAAGCCTAACCTTCCTCCTCTGGAAAATATCCAGTCTAAACTCTGAACAAAATATTCTCCGCCCCTCTCCCCCTTGGTTTATTATTTATACTCTCTCACTTCTAACACTATAACATATTACTCTCCCTCCCTACACGTGTCTCACACGTGTCCAACTTACTCTCTTTTATTCCTAACATAGTATCTTTACACTTTTATTGTGTCAGATTCCTATCTCATAGCAGCATCTTTATGCTCGACAGTTCCAGAATTCCCCCTTCCTTTCCCAGTCTTATGATAGTGCATTAAAGGTGTAGGAAAGGAGAAAGAAAAATAGCGGGAAAGGTGGTTGGTGTTTAGGAGCGGTTTGTTAGTTTGTTAGAAAGGGGGAAGAAACTATAAATGGGGGTTGGAATTAAACAGGGGGTAGATTTTGAATTTGTAAAGTCTAGACTGGATCATTGTTCCAGTGGAGGAAGGGAGTCTTCCTTGGTGTATAGATGATTGTTTCATTCGTTATACAGCAATAAATATACTTTCTTTTACTGTTTCTGTTAGTTCTGGTGTGTGAGGAGTGCTCTGTTAGACTTCTTGATCAAAGAGATCTAACATCTTATTCCTTAATTTTCATGTTAACATGAGTAGTATGATTTCAGGCATTACGATCAAAGAAACATCAAAATTAGGTCCTCGCCCAGAGAAGTATATTGAGATATATGAATTTGAGAGGTACTTTACTCTCTTTGCAGTCATGCATGGATTAAATACTTCCTTATTTTTATCTTTTCCCGAAGCATAGTTAGATAACTGGCTTTCTTGTTTCGCCTTTGCACCTTTAGATTAGTCTTTTGGGTTTTTACTTGCTGCACTACAGAATTCACTAATTCCAAGTGCTGCTTTGTTCTTTGATTATGTGCCATCTTGGGTCATGCGCAGCTGTCCCTTTTGCCGAAAGGTATGAGTACTTTTAGGATTCAAATAAACTTCTCTTTTGAGTATTTTTCATGAGAATATTTTTTCTCTTTAGTAATTTTGTTTGTCAGTTATTGTGTGAAGTGTTTAGTTACCATTATTTGATCATCATCTCATGCTATCATTGAAGTCTTGAATGATCATTGTGCATATCGTTTGATTCTTGAATTTGAGTATGGAGATTAGCACTGAATTTAGTGATCTCTTAGGATAAACTCTAATCCTGCTCCTCTATCAGAGTTTATTGCTATCCTTTTTTCTATTGGGAAGAAAATTAGGCATAATAACAAAGTTGAAACTTCAAAACCTTACTAATTGTTAGTGTAGTTTTCTTTTGGTATTGCTCTAATAATTATAGAAATAAGGAGAAAATCTTGTATAATTTGGAATATCTAAATTATGTATGTGTTATTAGGAATGCTCTATTTATTTTCGTATCATATCTTTGTTATTAGAGGATATCAAATCTTCTCTATCTATTGTATTGATTGCACTTTCTCAAATATAAATAAAGAGTCGATGTTATCTGAAATTCACATGGTTTCAACTCCATATCTCTTTCCTGTGGTTCAACATTTATATTAGGAAGACTACTTTGTTGTTGTGGGCTAATATATGACTGCATGCAGGTTAGAGAAATTGTTGCTATTTTGGACCTTGATGTTGTTTTCTATCCTTGTCCAAGAAATGGTCCAAATTTCCGTCCAAAGGTTCTTCAGATGGGTGGTAAACTGCAGTTCCCCTACATGGTAAGATTGATTCCTTTGAACTTGAATCAAACAAAAAATTAATATTTTTTGTTGATTTCTGGGTATATTAAAAAGGAGGACATTGAAGTGCGCCTAATCTGAACTGCTTTGATAAAATTAACGCTAAATCTATCCTGAGAGATGTTCACGAGTTCTTTTGGCATTTTATATCATCAACCCTTTTGAAAATTGGCTCCGAATCTTTAAGTTTTAAAAGAAAATATAACCTAGAATGGGGTCTTGGTATCAGTTACTACTGGAAAGGAAGAAGAAGGCGGAAGTGAAATGGTTACATTTGATAGAGTTCGGAGGATCTGCACTAGACATTTTTATACGATAAAATGCATTTTATATTTGGTTCATATAAACATCATACATTGTGTATCGATCTAAACAGATCTAAAATGGGGCAAATTTTATCCTTAGAATTAATTTTTTTGGTTTCTAGTTATGTATGTATATCACATCACTTACCTTATCCTCCTCACGATGATTAATTACATAGTTTCTTTGAGTGAGAACTGAGAAATAATATTTTTCTTTTTCAACTTTATTGGTTTCAGGTTGATCCAAACACAGGTGTTTCAATGTATGAATCAGATGACATAATTCGGTATTTGGTTGACAAATATGGTTTGTCTCAATATTCTGTAATATGCTTATTCTGTGGACTCTCTTTTCCCGATACTTTTCAATCTATTAAATATAATTGCATATATCGGAGAGAAAAATTACCATTTGAAAATGTGTATTTTATCATTTACAAGCACAAAAGAAGGCAAGTTTAGACAATAATACTTTAACAGTCATATCAATGTGATTTCTGATCGATTGTCAGTGTAAAAAAAATTAAATTCGTTAGTTATATTACCTTCCTCCTAAACCATATTGGCATATTGCATGTATGTGCTTAAGCACTACAGCATTTTGCAAATACTTCCATTTCATTTTTAGCCTTAACTTTTCATATATGGTTTAGTGAATACTTATTTTGCGTGCCTTACTCAACTAATAAATATCCTATTTTTTATTTTATTCTTTGTGATGTAGGTGATGGAAGCGTTCCTTTATCTTTATCACTTGGGTTTTTAACGGTTAGAACGTGACACCATCAATGATTTTTCACCAGCAGTTGAATTGCGTCATTGATTTTAATATCTAGGCTATCTTTTTTTCTGCAGACACTAACTGCTGGTCTTGGTATGCTTAGTCGTATTGGAAAGGTATTGTCCAACATTTTCTCCCTTTTTCTTAAGGGTATTAATATTTCACTAAAGCTTATTCAAAATTAATCATTTCTTCCAAGTTAATGGAAGGAATTTTTAGCATATGCTTGGTCGGTGCGTATATGGCTGAATCCTTTTTTAGTTGTTGCAATTTCACTTTTATCTGTGCAAAGCATATTATAATTTACAACTCTTCCATTTTTTTCAGGGGACAACTTATACTCCAGCAAAGTTCCCCCCAAAGCCACTTAAATTATGGGCATATGAGGTTGGTTTATGATTATGCAAACCATAGATACTAATAATACTTGATGAATCAGGACTTTAGTCCCTAAATTAAAGATCAGTATGCATGATAATGTAGTCATTTACCAAGTATTAAATTTGAAATACTCTTTTCTTTCAGGTTTCTCCTTTCTGCAAGATTGTACGAGAAGTACTTGTGGAATTGGAGCTGCCACACTTGCTTGTCAGGTAAAAACCATGTTTCTGAGAAACTAACTATTCAAATCGATCGCCAATAAAAATTAATTTTTTTGTAGGGTGGTTGTATTATAGAGAACTTAATTTCTTGACCTTTACATTTATGCAGCTACATTTATAATCTTATGGATCGTTCTTGGATCATATTCTTTGGTCCTTGTATGAAGAATTGTTACAATTTTAGCAGGATAAAGTGTATTTTATGCCACTTGAGATTAAAACAGATAAATATATTTCTAGAGGGCTTGAAGAACCCTCTCATGGTTCTCTATTTATATATTTCAAGGTTGATACAATAGGGAGATTAAACATCAAAAGCACAGTCTTACACTACTTGGACAGAGAACTAGGTACAGAGGTTTATCTAACACTTAGCCCCCAACCTTAAACATAATGATTTGTCATAATTTAGGATAGAATCTTATATTTTTATTATGCTGAGAATACAATCCATATATTCAAGGCTAGGAAGCTATTTTAGGAAGCATAATAATAACTTCTAGACAACCAGATATTTATGATTCAGGGATATCTCTATTATTCACAATAATTATAATCTGTTAAATAAGGAAACAAATATAACTAATAAAAAACAATGATTTTGACAGAAATAAAACAAATTCTAACACTTCCCCTCAAGCTGGTAAATAAGTATTTTTCATTCCCAACTTGGAAACAATACTCTCAAAGTTGTTGTTTAGCCCCTTCATTAGAATATCTACAAGGTTGTCTTGTGAAGAGACATATGGAGTGAAGATCAGACCATTGTCTAATTTTTCTTTGATAAGATGTCTGTCAACCTCAATATGGTTCTATCATGTTGCACTGGATTATGAGCTATGCTAATAGCAGATTTGTTATCATAATAAAGTCTCATTGGTTCATTCAATTTTATTCCTAAGTCTTTCAAAATGATCTTGAGCCAAAGTAGTTCACATATCCCTTGTGCCATTACCTTAAATTCTACTTAAGCACTGGATCTGGTTACTCTACTTTGTTTTTTACTCTTCCAAGTCACAAGATTCCTTCCGAAGAAAGTGCAATATCCTGTAGTTGACCTCCTATCCACAATTTACCATGCATAGTCTGCTTCTCTATATGCTTCTAGACTTACATTCCCATTTAGTTCAAACAAAATTCTCTTGCCTAGGGTTCCTTTCAAAAACTGTACAATTCTTAGTGCAGCTTGTTAGTGGACCTCCTTCGATTGGTGCATGAATCGGCTAACTAGACTCACAGCGAATGCAATATCAGGTCTAGTGTGAGATAAATAAATCAGTCTACCAACTAGCCTTTGATACATTTCCTTGTTAACTGTAGTATCTTCTTCTACATTTCCCAATTTCATGCTAGGATCAATTGGTGTACTTGCAGGCTTAGATGCTGTCTTACTAGTGCCTTTCAATAAATCAGTTATGTATTTCTGTTGAGATATGAATATTCCCTTTTTAGAATGAGCCACTTCAATTCCCAAAAAGTACTTCAATTTTCCCAAGGTCTTTTCAAATTCCTTGGCTGGATGTTGGCCTAACAACTTTTGCTCCTCCTCCTCATCACTTGTCACTATAATATCATCCACATAAACCAGTAATACTGTTTCTCCCCTTGACTTAGAGTGTTTAATGAACAGAGTGTGCTCTCCTTGACTTTGTTTAAAGCTCAAACCTATCATAACTTTAGTAAACCTCCCAAACTATGCTCTTGGTGATTGTTTCAGCCCATACAAAGCCATTTTAGCTTGCAAACAGTGTTGGCAGTTGTTTTTCCATTATATCCAGGGGGCAATTCCACGTAAATCTCCTCTTCAATTTCTTCATGAAGGAAGGCATTTTTAACATGAAATTGTTGTAAGTTCCAACCATAATTAACAGCTAAGGATAATATCATCCTAATTGTATTCATTTTTGCAACTGGAGCAAAGGTTTCCACGTAATCCACTCCATAGGTTTGAGTGAATCCCTTAGCTACTAGCCTTGATTTGTACCTCTCAATGGACCCATCAACCTTGTATTTTATAGTATATACCCACTTGCACCCTACTAGTTTTTTCCCATTTGGGAGAGCAACTGTTAGATTCCTTTACTTAGGGACCGTAACAGATGAGAATCAACTCACACACTCAATAAAAGAAGTAATTGTATGAATAAGAACTTTATTTATTCTGTAAAGTATGAAGGAACAGAATAACAAGCCAGTATTTCTCCCTCAAGGAAGCCTCCCTTCCTCCACTGGAAACGATCCAGTCTATATCGAAAGGAAAAAATTATCTGATACCCCCTCTCCCCCTATTCGGTTTATTATTTATACCCTCTCTCTTCTAACAAACTATAACATAGTACCCTCCTTACACGTGTCTCACACGTGTCTAACTTACTCCCTTTTTATCTTCCTTACGTAAACCTTTAATGGTCTAACATTACCCTCCTCCCCAACATCAACCTCGTCCTCAAGGTTGAAATAAGGAACTGTTATTTGATGTAACACTCCTCTTCCCAGGTGGCGCCCTCCAATTACTAGTCTGGAGGCTTGGGTGGTGGCAAATCCGCCTCCACTGTCTTCCATTCTTCCTGCTCAATCTTAATGCTCAGCTGCCACCAATCTACTTTCATTTTTTCCAAGGATGCCAAACAGGTAGCTCCTAAATTCACATCCAAACCTCCCAACTAAAAGAGATAAAGTTTGTTTTTGATTTCTAATCCCTTCACCTCAGCAATATATTCATTTTCAATGCGCAATATGTCCATTTTGCTAACAGACTCACGTAGTCCACTCATCATCTCTGTTACGTATCCGAGTATGGAACGTAACTAGAACAACCTCTCACACTCTCAAGACAAGTAAAAAAGTAATGAAAGAATGGAATTGAACGAATGAATCTATTTTATTGATGGTAATTTGTGGATAAATAAAAGTAAACAATAATTGGGAGCATAACCTCCGTCAATTATGTCCAATAACTGGGAGCAGGATCTCCGTCAGTTACCTGAGAACATAACCTCTCTTACAAAACTCACAAATCAAAAGCATACCCTTAACCTTGGACTCTAGCCTTATTTATACTATAGTATTTCCCGCCCATCTCCTACTAAATATCTCTCTAGAATATATCTATATTTAATGTAAATATCCTCCTATAGAATCCCCTAGTATCTATCATTAATTATAAATATTATATATTGTATATTTCTTTGGACTGTATTTTTATTTACTATAGTTATCTTGTACTGAATAATATCCTAATATATGGCTTTGATTACTCTAATTAACTTCTCTAGAATATCTTCTCAGAATATCTTCCTTATTACTCTAATAATCTTTCCGCCCATCCTAACTGTTGTGGTAGTTAGGATGCTTCCTTGCTGCTTCCAACCATTCGGCCTAGCCGTCTCCACTTGCCTACCGTTCGGTCAACTCGCTCCCCTTTTGTCAACCGTTCGTTCCACTTGCCCCCTGTACTCCACCGTTCGGTCTCCTTCTCTTTCTCTGCTATACCTTCTTCTCCTTCTCATATGCTTTCCAACCCTTATGATTACCTCCCTCCTTATACCCTAACAATCATCCCCCAAACAGTATCCCAATCAGTCACCACATAGGTAACAGGATCTGGAACTGAATCCTACCCAAAAAATTTTCAGAGAACCTTCAATGCATGTTTGATATGAACCGAAGAGCTCCAACTTTAACCATCTATGGCTACTTTGCCAACTTCTAATGTAATAAGGGCAGGAGCCCCAACTGCGTTCCTAACATTACAGAACATAAAGCAGTGACCTCTACTGTTTCTCCTCGCATATGTTGCTTCGAAGTAGTCCCCAGCATAATCCCAAACTTCATTAGGAAATTCCAAAACCACTGCATTTAGAGTTCCATAACTAAAACGCTTCCCACAAAAACATTTCCATTGTGGCAAAGGTGGGTAGAACTGTATAGTTCCAGCCTTCAAACAGCCCAGTAGAACAATAACAAGAACAATATCACCAAAGAAATCATTGCCATTTGTTGTGGAAACTTTGATTTTATAATTTTGACCAGGCTCCTTGATATCATATGACACATTTGTTAAAATTTGGTTCAAGGGAATTGTGATTCCTTCTCCCAGATACTCAACAACGAAACTATAACCCCTTTTAATCATACAATGATCTCCTCCAAAACTCCTATACACTTCATCGTGATTCCAGTACAAAAGAGAAACATTATTAAGTGAAGCAGCACAATCATATTCCAAGTGAGCGAAGTCCCAATCCCTAACCCTCCTCTCCTGAGAGCTCAAAATATCCTCATCAAGCTTTCTTTCCACATAACTGTCCCTTTTGGAATCAAATGGTCTATTTGCAGAATTGTTTTGTTCAGTTTCTTTGTCATCGCGAAGGAAATCACTATTCATCATTGTCGACCCAAGATCCACTGATCACCAATCCACGAATAAGTATCTGGTCTTCGCCCAGTAGCCCCCGCAGCCTCAACACCATTTATAATGCTAGCTCCAAGATAGACAGAAACAGAAAATGAGGAGTGATCTGGTTTTCCCGATGCTCGTGGTAGAATTTCCAACTCCTGGATGTCCTTGTCGACGCTCCCCTCCTGTCGCTCCGCTGCCAACTCCTCACAAACGGTGCCCCGATTTAGTCTGTCAAACCTCTGCGTCAACATCGGTGAACCTCTTCCACGTAGGATGCGTGGTTTACTTCTGCCAGAAGCAGAACAAAAAGTTTGCTAAACCTCCCTCCATGCATCTATAGACGAGTTTCATCTTCTCCTTCTTCGTCACGCTCTGGAATTCGAAGAGTTTCTCTGCCCGTGCAATCCAGCCCATGGGATCCGCACCTTCAAATGTAGGTAGTTCAACACGCTTCCTCCAACTACGTCAAACTTCTTCTTTGTCATCTTCTGATTCCTCCTCCGAGTTTTATGGCGGTCGTCATTTGCGTCTAGCATTGACGGAATTACGTCTTCCTTCGGAGCTCCGATCTCGGTTCCTGGAGCGTCGTCTGAAAGTTCGTCGGAATTCCTCCATTGTCGACTCCATCGCCGCCATTCTTCCTTCTAGTGAGTTTAATTTTCCTTCCATTCTTCTTCACTAGCTCTTCTTTTCCCCGATATTGATCCGGCAGGTCGGAACAAATTTGTTAAGTTTCTTTACTTAGGGACCGTAACAGATGAGAATCAACTCACACTTAATAAAAGAAGTAATTGTATGAATATGAACTTTATTTATTCTGTAAAGTATGAAGGAACAAAATAACAAGCCAGTATTTCTCCCTCAAGGAAGCCTCCCTTCCTCCATTGGAAACGATCCAGTCTATACCCAAAGGCAAAAATTATCTGATACCCCTCTCCCCCTATTCGGTTTATTATTTATACCCTCTCTCTCTTCTAACAAACTATAACATACTACCTTCTTCCTTACACGTGTCTAACTTACTCCCTTTTTATTCTTCCTTACGTAAACCTTTAATGGTCTAACAACAACCTAGGTACTATTTTTTTCTAATGCTTCCATTTCCACATCCGTGGCTTGTTTCCATTTTTTCACTCAATGCCTCAGATAAAGAGGTAGGTGTGGTTGTGTTGTTTAGGCTTGTAAGGAAGGCTTTATTGGTAGGTGAGAAGTTTTTAAAGGATAAGTAATTGGCTAGAGGGTACAACGGCTTGGTGGTACATTTCCTAGTCTCTTTCCTAAGGACAATTGGAATATCTAGGTCCTCATAAAGTGGTGTTGAACTGGATTCGGGTTCCTGTAGATTTTGAAAATCAGAGGTTGATTCAATGGAGATTAAAGGATTAGGGTTAGTTACCTCATGTAATGTTGGGTTGGATTGTTGGACATGGACAAATTCTGGAATGGCCTTTGTCTTCCTTGTATAAACCAATTTTTTCCCAAATCTTATATCAACTCCATCTTGAGTGGGTTCCTTCTTAGCTATTACACTTTTAGTCCCTATTTCTGGTCCTAAACTTAAGTCAGGGAGCATAAGAACATCATCTTCGTTTCTTGCAGTTTCCCTCTGAAGGTGATCTTGGTAGAAGTAACTTGGGTGATAAAAAAAGGTGACATCTTTGGACACAATTTTTTGGATGGTGGGTGATAGAATTTATATCCTCTGCATTAATGAGTATCCTATGAAAACACATTTTAAGACTTTAAGATCAAGTTTACTGTTGGA